>JACYFF010031952.1:471871-583563 GCA_017589665.1 Selenicereus undatus
ATATATATATATATATATATATATATATATATATATGCACGCACGCTCACACACACTCACATGCGTACATACGTACATACATACATACATGCATATGTATATATACATATATACACACGCACTCACACACATGCAGACATAGACATGTCAGTTATGGGGCGGGAAAATACAGGTCTGGTGTATTCGGATTCGGGTAAAATGGAGGTGAGGTATGTTTCGGGTTCGAGTATAATATGGGCTGGTGTATTTCAGTTTCCGTGTTTCGGGTAGTACTAGCGGGTTTGGAGTACGTTTTTGTTAATTATTTTTCTTTTTTCAAAATCAGTAATAGGGCTTATTTCTTACAGAAAATCATCATTATTTAATGTGTGTGTGTGTGTGTGTGTATGTATACGTATATATGTGTGTGTGTGTGTGTGTGTGTATGTATACATGTATGCATACATATATACTTGTGTGTGTGTGTGTGTGTGTGTGTCTATATATGTATATGTATATGTATATGTATCCATCATTTTGACATTTTTGGAAAACATGATTTTGGATTTGCCAAGTGGAAATTGTATGCTTTTACTGCCGTTCTTAAATACCCTATGGTAAGTTTGGTGCATGCTGGATGACTTTAATGGTATTGCAGGTCAGACAATGCTTCTATCGTGCTGTTTTAAAATCCCATTGGAAAATTTGCATGATGGTACTGGTTAAGGCATGATGATAACTAAAATTCTATTGGGATATGGGAACTGAAAGTCTCTAAAGATCCAATTCCAAACATAATGTTTATTACAAACGATTTTTAGATGTTCTAGGAAATTATCTCTAGCCGCGACATGGTCCTGCCGACTGCTGGAAATACTTCTAGGGTATCTTGGCCCTTCTAGCTGATTTATAGTGCTTTTGATGTAAACCATAATGCTATTTTTGGTGGTTTAAAACCATCCATGAAATTGTACAAGATGGTGTTAAACAAGTCACTACATGGGTTGAAATTCTTTAGAAGAATTTTGGAGCATCTTGGGAGGTTTTGGAAGTGGGGTGGATAAAGCATCCCCGAAGCCTCAAAAATGGAAGCTTCCATAGATAATTCTCAGCATTTTTTAAAAATTATCTGTCTAGTTGTGAAATGTTGGCTATGTGCTATTAGCTCATTACTGAACTTTAAATAGTTAGAGCATTTATGGGAACCCTAGGAAGGTGAGAGTTAATTGTCCATGACACTTGTATTTTGTTGTTTTGGAGTCATGCTTCAAAGTCTGGAATATGATGCTGACAAAGCCATCACTCATTGAAAATCTTTAAGGAGATAAGTAGATTGTCTTAGGATTTTCAGGCGGCAATTTGATGAATGTAGAACTCTAGGACCCTCCAAAATGGAGGCTAATAGACACGAGAATGCAGCATTTGCCTCTATAATGCCATGATTTTGGTGCTTTGCAGTTTGCAATAACGGTCGAAAATAATTAATTGTTGGGAGTGAGGCCACTAGTGTTATTGATATTGTTTAGAAGGATGCTCAGAATGTCCGCAGAGGTATACAACTGCTCTGCAGTACAGGTGGTTGAACCTCTTGGATGCCCCAATAAGTGCTATTACACGGTTTTTTGGATTCTTGGGTTGTGTGACCTGTGTCCATAGAGGTATCCATTGGTGACTGCATAATCTTAGTAATTTCTCAAATCATTTTATGGAATCTTGTGCTATTCCGGATTGCCTATGATATATTGTATACCGTTATAGGAGCAAGGACTTTTTTTTTGCTTTAAAAAAAATTCTATGAATCACAGCAATGAAGCTTTGCTTACACTCACAGACTCACTGAAGTTGTTGGAAGGGATATTTAGAATGGCCTCAAAGATCTCCAAGGTGGTGCATTAGGAGAGCTACTTGGACCCCAAAGTCAAGCCTACTATCTGCTGTCTTGTCATTTTTGGAAAAATGTTCGGATGTTTGTGCAAGAGATTCTATATGCTTTTATCAGCATTTGAAAATGCCCTATGGTAACATGGTGTAAATCAGTATCGCTGCGATGTCCATTGTGCAACATTTTAAAATGTCGCATGAAGTTTGCCTGATAGTACCAATTAAGCCACTATGGTGATTGGTGATTAAAATCTCTTGGAGGACATAGAATATATAAATCGCTTCAAATATATATGGTCCTAAAAGGCTCCGGAGACCCCGAAAATAAAGTCTATCATATAAGTTTTTGAAAATGTTCAGGAAAATTGTCTCTGGTCACTATATGTTCCTGGGGACTCCAAATATTTCTAGGGCATCTTGGACCATTCTAAGTAATTTATCGTGTATCGTATGTGACCCTGATCCCGTTCATGGGTTGTCAAATTCATTCTTTAAAGTTACAATATGGTGCTGGTGAAGCAATTAGGTGAATTGTAATTCTTTATAAAGGGATTTAGAACGCCCTAAAGAAGTTTTGAGGTGGAGTAGACAGAGAGAGCTTTTTGGACCTCCCAAAATGTAAGCTTATTATACACAATTCTGGGGCTCTTCAAAAAATTGTAGGAGTAGTTGACAAATGATGTCTATGTGCTTTTCCTGATTCTTGAAATGTTTTGGGGCATTTTATGAGACCCCTAGTTAGGTTAGAGTGAAATATCCCTGACCATTAAATATGGATAGGGGGAAATGTAGAATGTCTTAGGATTTTGAGGCGGCAGATAGGTTGAGCCAAACCTCTGGGACAATCCAGAATGAAGGCTTCGACATGAGAGTGCATTATTCAACAACACAATGGGAGGATTTTGGCGCTTTGCAATGACTGTTCAAAATGAATAAGATGGTGCACATGAGGCCACTGGGATAGTCGCAAGTTGTTAGAGGATATTCGCAACAAGCTAATAGGTTTCGATAGTAGAACTGACAAAACCTCTTAAGACGCCCCAAATGAAGGCTATTATACACAATTTTTGGGATCTGGGGGTTGTGTTCATGGAGTTGTCCAATGGGTGACTAGGTAGTCTGACTAACTGCTCAGATTGTATCCATTATGAGGGATCACATTTTGAATTCTATATTATCGCAGTGAACTTGGTTATGCTCATTGAACTTGTTGAAATGGATATCTGGAATAGTATTACAGGTTTCCAAGGAGGTTCTTTGGTAGAGCTTGAGGCACTTGGGAGTTGGTATGCCAAAATCAAGGCTAATATTCACAATTTTGGAAAAATTTTAGGAGATTTGTCAAACAGAGCTAGATGATTTTACTTACGTCCTAAAATATCATATGGTTACTTGGGTCCATTTTGGATGGTTTGAAGGGTCTTGCACACCATTTGCCACAGGTTGTGGTTACTTGGGTCCATTTTGGATGGTTTAAAGGGTATTGCATGCCATTTGCCACATAACACCCATTGTTTGGGTTTTCTGGATCATGCTTCAATACATACGATATGGTGGTATTAGTGCCAAATTGAGGTTCTTTTATATGCATTTTAGGAAATCCTAAACGGTTTTGGAGGTGAAGTGGACAGGCCTCTCGTGATCCTCTCAAATTGAAGGCTATTATACATGGTTTACAGGTTCTCAAAAATTGTCTGGGTAGGTATCAAATGGAAACTATATGCTTTTACTGGCTTTAGAAATACCCTGTGGTGACTTGGATCCATTCTAGATGGTTTAGATGGTTTAAAGGGCATTGCATGCCATATAATGCCAATTTGTTGGCGTTTTTAAATCATGCTTCAATAGTATAAAAAGGTGGTGGTATTGCTGAAGCAAAATTCTTTTATATGGATTTTAGCACATCCTAAGCAAATTTGGAGGTTGAGCGGATTAGTACTATACATGGTTTTCAGGTTTTCCGGAACATTGTCCAGGGTGGTGTGAAATGGTGACACTGCTCCTTTTGACTTCCAAATGGCCAAATGCTTTAGGGTGTTTTAGGACAACTCCAGATAATAGTGTACTTATACACCAAAACTCTGCCATCATGTTTGATCTTGGTTTTCTGTAACCATGATTTGAAATCTACAAGATGGGTGCCTGTGAAGCCACTATGCTCTTGAAATTGTTCAAGGAGATATCTAGAATGTCCTGAGAAATTCAATTTCTAAGCGACTCATGCACATAAAAATAGGAATCATGTGCTCCTTGTGACCCCCCTAATGGTTCCAGCCTTCCAGGTCATTGTCTGGTCACAGATTATTGTATGCTGTCATAATGCTCAATATCAGCCTTTCAGAATGACTGTTGTAACTGAATAAAATGTTGGGAATGAGGCCACTTTGGTCATTCAAACTATGTCAGGGATGTTTAGCATATTCTAAGTTCATTCTGGATAGTATAAAGAGTATCCCATGCTACAGGATGCCTCTTCTAGAGTCCAATCGGCATGTTGATATTCTTTATTCTACTTCTGCAGGCTGCAGCTGAAGCAGATACGTTCTTTTGTTTTGTTGAATTGCTGAGCGGATTCAGGGATAATTTCTGTCAGCAGCTTGATAATAGTGTTGTGGGTATCCGTTCCACGATCACAAAACTATCACTACTTTTAAAGGAACATGACGAAGAGCTTTGGCGTCATTTGGAGGTCACATGTAAGGTAAGATGTAATTACAGCTTCATTACATGTAAAATCATGTCATTCTTAATGAAACTTTCTAGTTCAGCCACCTTAAGTTGGATTCTTGCCAATTTCACTCCTCTTACCTTCTACCCTTAGCATGCTGTCTGCAAGCTTGTACAGATAAACTTTACATAGCTCTTAGGTGTTCTATGCAGAACAGAAACGAGAATATAGAAATTGAAGTAAAATGAATGCTGGACCATGAGCCTTCATAATTTATTGCCGTAAATCCAATATTAAGTTCGGTGGAAGAATGCAATCAATAGTAATGTCATGGCGGCTGCATAGATTTGTGTCTAAGAATCTCTTAGTGTACTCTTCCTAAATTGCAGATTTTATTCCTCAACTTGGATGGCTTGATTGGTTTTTTTTTTCATTCTTGTGTTACTGCTATTTTTGTTAAAACTTTGTCACTTTCACTCCCTTCGTTTTCATTCTACTCCATCCACTTACTTCTTGATCATTGTTGAATTGTGACTTCTGAGGTTATTGGATCTAGATTTTGAGCTTAAATTTGATATTTTTCAGCTTTTAATGCCCCTTTAATTGCATTGTTTCTTGAATCCATCACCAAATCTAGAATTGACCTTTGAATTTGATGTTGAATTTTAAATTTTTCTGAGCAAAAAAACAATGAATGAAACTGATTTGGGCCCAAGCTGATCATGGATAGCTGGAGCCCGAGTTTGAGCCTAAGTTTCAAAGAGCCCGAGCTTGGCTTATATCTGAGCTTGGCTTATATATGACCGAGCCAACTTGCTTGAGCTTGGGCTCCACTTAGCTTGATTACTCCCCTACACTAGTGTGTTTGGTGAGATTGTGGGGATTGCACATATGTTTAGACCATTGATTGGAAAGACATGGATTCCTGCTACAGTATGAGGGGGGAGCTAATTCCAATCCTGAAACTGTACATTATTTTCGAATGGGCAACATGGCACTTATCTCACTAAGCCCTTGTGGAGAAAAAATTGCCAGTAAGTTGGCATATGACAAGCATTGGGCCTCGAAGCTTGTTTTCTATTCACTGCAATCTATAGCCTGTTATTGAAGCTTAATTGCTTACTTTTTTCTGGTGACAGATTAATCCTCAGTTTTATGCGTTTAGATGGATAACTCTTCTTTTAACTCAAGAATTCAGCTTCACAGATAGCCTTCATATTTGGGACACACTGTTAAGTGATCCTGAAGGGCCTCAGGTGAGTTTAGATTTTCCAATCACCTTAATATGCTGCTTTAGTGTGTGCTGTTTGTTGTTTTTGTAAGGCTAGGGAAGACTGTTGCGCTACTTATAGCATTATACATAGGACTATGCATTTGATGCATACACAAACTTTTAAGGCTTCAACACCAACTCCTGTAATGTTGCAAATGAGGCTAGATACTGAAGATAAGATGGAGGTGGTATGGAGCTATGCTGGTATATGTGGTGTGTCAGCAGACCGTAACAGAATGAAATAGTGTAATGGGATGAAATAACTGGTCCCCTCGCTCTTCCAAGCGCCTCACTGAGTTACACTTCAGTCTTCTGTTCAGCGATTCTCTATTTCTGTGAACTGCATTCCTTGTTTTGTTTTAGTTGATGTATGATTTAACTGTTTAGAAGGATTATCAAGGCTATAAAGATCGAGGGCTGATAAGGGGGACTGTCTCCAATTGCAGGAAACGTTGCTAAGGATATGTTGTGCAATGCTTATTCTTATTCGAAGACGATTGCTGGCTGGTGATTTTACCTCCAACCTCAAGTTGTTGCAGAACTATCCTTCCACAAATATTAGCCACTTGTTATATGTTGCAGACAAGTTAAGAGCACATCCGGCCACCTAAGTTTCTCTCCTCGCCAGATTTTTCCCCTGCAGAATTCTTTTCCCTTGTTATTTGGTATTTGTGCAGATTGTAGAATTTGTTTCTTGTAAATGTCCATCAATATGGTTGGCTTAGGCTAAGGATTGTCATCTTTATTTTTGACACCGACTTCTTTTCTCTTGCTACATCCCCCCCCCCCTCCCCAACCGCTCTTCATTTTATGTTGATGTAGGGACCTCTTATTGGACAGTTGACATGACAGATGACATTGTATTTCAGTTTGCATGTATGTTGCAAATATGCTCTCACCAACTCCTGTCTCTAACGTTATACATATACATATACCGATATTAGAAAGGCACGATCAACCCTCATCAGTCAAATATGCGGTAAGCATGCCAAGCATTATTATTTCAGAAAAAAGCATGCCAAGAATTAATCAAGCATACCATATCATGTTTGCTGCAATCACAGACTGACTTTCATGATACGGTGGCACTTCAAAGCGTGCGATATGGTCCTAATCAAGCCATTGTCCTCAATAAAACTCCTTAGATGATTACAAAATCTCTCAAGAGTTTTTGGAAGTCAGCCAGCCTAGCCCTGAAAATGAACTCTACGATATTTTAGTCTCACTTTGGACAGTTTAAAGATTACTATGTGCCATCGAAAGACCCTGTCCGTAATATTCTCAAAACCATGCTTCAAAATCAATCTTAGATTGGTGCTGAAAGAGACATTGTAGTTTTGCTGAAATTCTTTGAAGAGACATCTGACTGTAGTGAGGTTTCCAAGATAGGACAGTGAAACAACTGACCCCAACCGCAACTTTCAAGGTGACACAAAAATTCAACAAGAAAATACCGTTGTCAAAGCTACAAAAGTACTCAACGTGCTTGGGATCATAGAGTTGAGTTTACCAACTGCTGGCACCCTGCAATTGTGTTAACCTGGCAATCTGCCGCAACCTTCTAACAATTCACCGTCTGCAGCTCAATGCTAACGTTGCAGAAGTACCGAAGAAGACACCTAGTAAGGTAACGCCAGTAACTTCAAGGAAGATGCATAAACCATCATCTGTCAGCCGCTGACATGGTCGAATTTGATTGGGATGATGAGAAATCACTTAAACCCTCGCTCTCTAAGCGGCTATGCAAAATTTCCATATTGTTTTCTGGTGGACATCTATCAGCTGGACTTTTTGCTGACATCTGGCAGAAACATTCAGGCCAAGAGTTAGTATAGAATGACTCGGGGGAAATGCGTTTGTGAGGCCCACCAAAGCTCGTCTTCATCATTACGCGCCTCACAGCATCTTCAAAACCAACCGTATGTCCCTCTTCTCGGTCAATGAAGATCGGGGCTAGAGCTTTCCTGTCTGGCCTGATTACAGTTCGGAAGCCATAGTACAGACGGTGGCCCAGCAGATTGTTGGCAAAGTTGCTTGGCCCATCATAAGTGGGAATGAAGATGTCAGCAAGAAGACAAACCATGTAATCAACAGCTGAGCCAAGCAATCCCTTAGTGTTCTTTGCTAACTGTCCGGAAGTGTCAACAGTGCTGTGGTTTTCCAGATGAGGGAACAGAGATCTAAAAGGTCTCATGAAATGTTCACCGCCAAAAAGATCACCAGCTGCAAGGTAGATCCTGGTGGAGTTATCAAATCCCATAGCACGAAGGATAAGACCAACCTGCGTCATGAAAAAAAATAATCAGCAAACATAATCAGTTAATTGACAAACTTCTGCCCAGAGTTGGATTGCTGCAAAACAACAGCTTTGCATTGCTATTTGCAGTAGAAGCTAAAAAAGTGGAACAACTCCTAATGTGAGTCTCAGTTTCGCGTGGTTTGGAGATATTCAGATGCAGGCAGTCTTACTCCTACGCACACGGTTGCATGTAGAGGGACCATTTCCAATAGACCCACATAAAAAGTTTTAATAAAATATTCAGAAGTCGAAAATCGATTGGTAAACTAATTTAGCAAATATAAGACCTAGTTACTTAAAATAACATAAATTAACATGAACAACAGACGAGAGGGTAAGACTTTTGCATATCTTGAGCAGTCAGAGGCAGCACACTACTAATCTGGCCAATAGCAGTCTATATTCAAACAATCGGATGTGGGGAGACACCACGGTTGCAAAGAGGGTATGCCTCAAGCAATCGGAGGTGCGATTAGCTAAAGAAAGTGGAAGTGGACCATGAAACTGATTTCAGAAAAGCCAAGGTGCACAAGATGCTGAAGAAATCGGAGGTGGGGAGACAGTTGCAAAGAGGGTATGCCTCAAGCAATCAGAGGTATGATTAGCTAAAGAAAGTGGAAGTGGACCATGAAACTGATTTCAGAAAACCGATCTGGTACTGCAAACTGAACTTGTAGAAGGGCCCAAGCAGAAAAAACAGTTCATTGAGACCACTTTGTGGACAAGATGCTAAAAGAACAACACCGATCATGAAGATAAGAATGACCCTTGTGAGTCCATGTCTGGACAGGTCAAGATTATACACAACTTTGCCCCAAATATGAGCCATCAGAGAGGCTACTTCCAAACATCCAGGGGTACAATTTTGATAGAAATGAATAGCCCTACAGAGGATGATGATTGGATATCTCCACATCGTAAGCACGCACATATGTCTCATGCTTCGCAAGCATGCATGAGAGCTTATCTGTGTGTGAGTGTGAGTGTGAGTGTGAGTGTGCATGTGAGAGAGAGAGAGAGAGACAGAGAGAGAGGCACTGCTCCGTTTTCAGTTGATGAATAACCAAACTTGTCATTAAGCTACCAAAGCAGCGGAGTTCACTTTGGTAGTCCCTTGAAAATACCCTATGTTCACAATCAAGCGCATTCTACAAGGCCAAAGCTTCCAAGTCTCTTGGCTCTCAAAACAGATTCGTCTTTTGCTTTTCAACCAGTTAGAGAAAGGGACTGCTTTATCTTGTTCTAGGAGACTTATAATTGGTTTTATTCCCATTTCCTTTCTTAAAAATGGAACCCAAATATGCAAAATAACAAAGCATCCAAAATATGTACCTCTTCTGGAGTCAAAGGACATTTTCCCATTGCCCTTCTCTCACGATAGTTAAGTTTTTTAGGCTTAAAGTTTTGCTTCCGGTATTCGGTTAATTCCTGCTGCTCCTTCGGGCTAAATATATCAAAGCAACTGCAACATATTGGCGCCACAAATTGTGAGAATGAGCAGTAGAATACTTTACTCTTCCACTTTCACTTCTAAGTATTATGAGCAGCTTTGTCCGCAATCCACCATGAAGCAAGACAAATGGAAGACTAGACAGGCAGTTATGCACCCACTTGGGTATGTAGTGCATCATGTAGAGAGAGGGAAAGAAACAAAACATTACACCCTAATATCCATCTTGCATATAGGCCCGCTTACAAACAACTTACCCAGCAAATGCTAGCATATCCTTCTCAAAACGAAGATGTATTGCCATGAAGCGACCTTGGGAACGGAGTCTATTCACTATTGTGTTGCTCAGCTCCATTATATGAGGCTTAAACCTGAGTGCATGATAATTGACTCTGCACCGTAAGCGTTGATATTCAGGAATGTCAATTTCCTCAGCCAGACGATGTGAAAAGGGAGTGAGATAGATAGCACCGCGCTCTTTCATCTCCTGCAAAGCAACAGTTGTATACCAACTGATCGGCGCATCTCTTGGAGGATTCATCTGAATCATAAACAAGTGAACCATGTGAGAGCTATGGATAAGTCATCTATACTTTCAGATACACATGCAACCCCCCTCTCCCTCCCTCCCCCCCGAAAAAGAAGGAAGAAGAAGAAGAAAAAGATGACAATAGCGACCTGATAAGCTTTCAACTTCTTTATTTTTCCATTTTTGCGAATCTCAGGCATGCTTTCGACAATCCGCACATCATATCTCAGAGTCCTAATAAAATGCTCCACATCATAGATACCTTGAAATCCACTGCATCACACAAGAAACGTGTCATAACGAAGTAGACTTTTAATTAGACGCACAGTAAAGAAAAACCCACAGTAGACTCCTCTCTATCAGAGTCCCCCCCCCCCCACGGGAGGTTTTAATTTGCGGTGGAATATAAATAAGTCGGCTCATTTAATTAATGCAACCACAGAGGACAATATGTAACATGCACTGATACTAACACTCCCTTTGTCTTCAGACTCGTACAAATGTAAGCTACTAGCTGCAGCATAATTGCCATATAGAAAGACCATCATCATTTTAAGTCAATGACAAAAAAACGCATAAAATGTGCCAATTCTCCTCTTCCATTCATAATTTGCTGTTTCTTTTTAGGTGCAATTGTAGGCTCTAATATGCACCATTTAATTTCTTCCATGTGACAAGCAATGATTGTCATATTTTTATAGGGTGATGTACTTAAGTGAGTTGAACAAATAAAATTAAATTAAATGAGTCTACACTCTTCATACATTTACCAGCAGATCCAGTACAGTATGAGCGGAAGTTGATTGGCGCAAAAGGCAGTATCAAGACCGAACCCACTCTTCTTCTTTGGTTAGTGAAAATATGACTCTCAACCCTTGGGACCTATCAACTGGAAGGCCTGAGGGTTACTGGCTGGAAAAAGGGGCATCATGGTTTCAATCTGATTAATTTGATCAAAACCACCAACAACAGTCCACCAATAAAGGAGGATAAAACACATTTCCGCCAGTAGGCCACTGCCAGCTGTCTGCTTCCCTCCGCTTGTGATGGGCCTAGACTACAGAGTCTAGACACTGTGTTGATAGCCTGGCATAGAATCACAGATTATTTGCAGTGGCTGTGCACTTAAAGTTTTCAGCATTGCTCACAGTAAGCAGCACTAGTTCCATTCACCCCCCCCCCGGGGCGCATCTTCCTTTACCGTGACAGTCCACTCAAAAAAACCAAATGCCAATCTAAACAGATGGGTTTAGGTAGACCAGAGTCCACCTAGGTAGAAAGACCACTGATCTACCAAATCTGACTGGCATTGACCTCAAATACTCAGCACCATAGTCTCATGTCTATCTCGTCAGGGCATCAATCCTCTTCTGGCCAAAATGGCTGCAAAACAAGCCAAGCTAGTACCTTGTTTTAGCGGCAGATCAGCAGAGATGGTGTGGTTAAGTCTTTGACTCGAGTTACTCTGGGGAAAAAGTGGAGCTCCAGACTTCAAAGAAGGGGAAATAGCTAGCTCTCCAATATACATGCATTTCCTTTCTTGTTTCCCTGCGTGGAGAACCAGATGAGGATGGTGGCTGGGTCTGAGGGACGTGATGATTGGGATGTAGGAAGCTTCTACCTAAGGTACAAAAGGGACAAATACATTTTTTATTTTAATTTTGCTTTATATCAGAATATTCAACAAAACAACTTCTGCAGCTCAGGTTCTACTTTCCAAGCACACAGTGATCACATTCCATCCCAATGTGACCCGATAATTGTCCCGACCCGTAGGTCACTCCCCTCACGTGAAATGAATGTCCCCAATAATGTGTTACTTAGCATGTGGAAAATATGCAACAGGAATCACTTGATGCACATCAGAATACAACATGTGATATCTACCTGAAATCCTCACCGCAAACAATGCGCATTAATTGGATACTCCTGAAGGACATGCTGCATCAGCAAATTAAGTCCATTTTTCTGAAGCGATTATATGATTAGAGATCAGTGTTTCTTTGTAGGCCACTTGTCTTTCTTGATTTTGTGGATGATATCATAAGGCCAAGACAGTTGGCCCTCCCTTTACATATTGATGATAACTTCCTCAATATTTTCGTTGATACTGGAAGTATTGAACGAAAAGTGCAGCACAGGCAGAGAGATGAGAAGCCTTACCCAATAACCCCAAGTCCCAACTTATCACCCCCTCCCACTCCACCAGAGAGTTTTTTCGGGGTTGGGGGGGGGGGGGTGATCTCCACCCTTTGTCAACCACCAGCAAGCTCACTCATCTTTGCACAGCACTTTCTCAGCCACATCCCCTACAATCTCTCTTCTCAGAACAATCCCCTCCCCCCTTGCCATTCATCTTAAAGGTATATGCCATGAACGTAGCAAAATGACCACGCTATGTTCCGTGTTATCCATAAGATCTCATAAAGAATGAGCTTATGAGAGAAAAGGTTCAAATCCAACAGAATATAAACCTCCACCTTTTCAACCACACAAAGTTGTCCCCTATTGTCGTGCACAAGATCTTCCCACCAGCATTCCCACAACAGAACACTTCTCTTTGCATCTTGTGCCTACAATGGTCAAGTCACATTCTATCACTCTTACTTGAGCACAATGGAAACGTCCAAGCGCTAAAAATTTTCCGTGTACACAATGCACGCTTGAGACTGAGAGCATGTAGGTAAGGGTATGGATAAGAAAACTGAAAAGTACAATAAAGCGGGAGAGACAGCTCTGCGTTTCTCTCCCAAAATGATGTCATTTCCTCCCCCAAACCTTCCTAGTACCTTCCTTATCCCTATCAAGAAAACTATTAGAGGAAAAATAGAGAGCAACTGGGAACAAAAATCCATGCTAAACCGAATAGGAAAAAAGAACAGCAGCACTAAGGTCAACACAACGAACATGTCGAGGAGTTGCTGTTCATTATACCTGTCATCATGCCAAAAGGAATTTGCATCGAGCTCAGGCAACACCAGGGTTGCATTCATGATGCGGGCAGCAAGAACAGCATTACAAATCTGTAACATCAAAGGGGGCAAGACCTTTCTTAATATAGGAGCATTCTAAAGTCACATAAGATAAAGCAAGATTCTCAAGCAAATACCAGCTTAAGTTACAACGATGCCATGAATGTGAGCCCACATCCAAACATAACCCCACCAGCTAGTGTGGATCCCAATTCTTGCCTGAGCTGGGTTTGGGATGTTCCAGATATAGGGTGTCTTCCTTTTTAAGACACGTAGCCAGATTCCAGGACCCAACATACAGACATATAGGATTCAAAACCCAAAGACATTACAGTTTCATGCAAGGTATCACAACATTGACGAGGCGAAAAAATCTGGCAATCACACAGACCTACCCATAAGGATGATTCTGTTGTTGCCATTAATGATCAATAGGACAAATTGCTCATAGTTGTCAGGTTTTCTTGCTTTACAAAGTAACCTATGTCTTAGCGTCATGGGAAAAATGGAATTAAGTGCATTAAGAAATGAGTTTGAGGCCTCCAGTCCAATATGGAGCTCCCGAAAAAAGAGTCCACTCTATCACTTTGGCCAAGTTCCTTTCAAAGGATGTCAATTTATTGGTAAATTTTGAATCTCCACATCTGCAGCTCTTTTTTGGCATTTATCACATATAGTTTGAAACAACCTATATTGTAGGAGTATAACTCTTTTAGTAGAGTGTCTGCTAGTATATATAGCATGACCCTAGAGTTATCCAGATGTATTCTTCATTATGTAGAAGCATGCAACATTCATAGATACCCAATCACCACCACCACCACCCAATGTGGGTCCCACTTTCGTCAGGTCTAGAGAAATCCAGATGTAAACAACCTTACCTCTACAGACATCTTTGCCCATAGCAACATTCATAGATACCCAATGATAACTAAATTTTTACCACTGGTTAAATAAAACAAAAGATTTTGCGTAAAAGCCCCTTTTCAGAAGTATTTTACCACATCTGGCCGGAGGCTAACCAATCAGCAAGTTTTAACTCTCAATGACTGATGCCTAAGAGCCAATGGTGAAAGAACATCTTGCATTATACAAGCGCCAGGACAAGTGAGCCACCAGTGCCCCCCTCCCCCCAACACACAAAAAATCCCATGCATAACATGGCTTTTAAAGACCACTAGAACTCAATACTCCAATCTCTCTATGTATTTGGATTTACCATCAACAAAAATGCCTATAAGCAGTGCTAAAAGAACTCTATTCCATTACAGCTGCAACAATACAAAACTTGATGAAATGCTTTCTTTGGCTCAACATAACCCTAGAGTTGACATCAGCAGAGAATCTGATGATGGCAGCCAAAAAAGGCAAGTTTTTGCAATTTCTAAAAGGGAATAGCACAATAAATAACTGAGATCACATGTAAAGGAAAAATACAAACCGCACTTCTTTGCTGATTCAGCCCACCATTGCACCGAACACGCAAATAGCCATTAGTTTGAGCGGGAGGGGCTGCAGCAATGGCAACCGAGGAAACGCAAACATGTTAACAGCAAATAGGCTGAAGGCATATTATCAAACAACATAATTAGTTTAATAGAATAATGCTCAAAATGTGGAAATTTTACGTGGCCAATCAGAACGAGGAGCAGAAGATGGCCTCCAACCCTCAGAAGGAGCAGTTTGCCAGAGTTCTTCCAAATTAATCTGACAAATCAAACAGCATAAACCCAAACTGTAAGATAATTGTCATAACCGGCAATCATCAACGAAACTGAGTTTCAAGAAGTGGAGCTGAGGTGCAAAGTTCACTAAAGGCATGAGGCTCAAACTTTGTGAGCTCAATTTCCTCAAGTACTGTAATTTCCAAAGGCCTATAAAGCCCTGCAACTCAGCGCGCCTCCAGCTGGGGTGCTAGGCGCATCCTTCCGGTACTTCATTGATCTCTCAAGCAAACAAGGGAAATGAGACAGTAAACCATCAAAACTCGAAATTCAATTCACTTTGATATTTAACCCAATATAATTTATGCAATTTCAAGGAGAAATCACAAAAAATTGCGCAAAGTTATTCCACATCAGACACAACATGAATGTATCAATTAATTTGGACCTTAACTGCTAATTGTATGTAAGGCAGCCAACAGGCAAGCTTTGCAACCAACCCAAGAAGATTATTTCACCAAATCTTTTACTGATTTATGCATTTTTTTAATTTCCAGTTTCCTAAACAAGATTATTCACAACGGAAGTTAGAATATATCAATATATATGAAACATCAATTAACAAACGTTTTGCATAAAGTGGGGGGGGGGGGTTGCACACATGATAAGTACTCCTCCACCAAATGCCTCACGCCCATATTCTGGCCTTACCCCTACTCATCCGACTCACACTTTCAGAGATAAGTCTGAAAGTACATTTGCCCCCGAAACCTTTTAAGATATTGAAATATTTTCTTTGAATAAGCTCAAGAGAGCAATAGATTCATTGGCATATCTGTGAAGATTCCAACTAAATTACATTCTAAGTCTTCCACTTTGTGTACAGCAGGCAATAGGTGAGCGTTAGAACAACCAATGAAATGGTTTCATCAAATGTTTAGAAAGATAAAAGCTTAAACACCTGAATCATTAAGCATTTTACAAGAAATGTGGGCCTTGCATCTGGCTTTTCCTTATGCATCAGGCATGAGGCACCCTTGCGCCTTGTTAAAACTAGGCAAGGGACGATATCATCCCTGACAGTAGTTGGACACTGTAGTTGTTCTAGATGCCTAGTGTTGGAGGGGGATCTTGTACTTGGGTTTAAAACAAAACAAAACAAAACGAGGTGTTGGTTTTGAATATCCTTGAGATGCAGCGTGTTGATCGATAGCCGATACAGAAATGAGGTGGGCGATAAGCCAGCGAGATTTAGCAATTGGCAGAACTCATCTTGCTTACCCTTAGATAGCGACTGTTTTTGGTTCATTTAGTATTGTTTAGTTTCTCTGGGTTGGCTTCCATGTGATATTTTGCACGTTACATATGCTTAGGGCAATTAAGACGTTACTTGGATAGCCGGGGTTTGAGAACGTTAAAACATCTGTTCGACAAGACGAGCTTACAGCACAAACACAATAGGGGCCCCATTTTGAAGCACTTAGCAATGCAGTCGACTTCAAACACGAGCAGACATAAAAAGCATGATTTAGAAAGAAAAAAATCGAGGTGGAAATGGAAGTGACCTCAGATGTTGTAGTGGTGGATCGAATGGTGGTTCTGGAGGAAAAGAACGATAAGGTGCAAACAACGAGTACAATGGCGGCAATTGTGAGCTTGCCGACCGTTCCCCGCATTCCTCCACTCCATTGCTTGAGCTGCCGTCTTCTCTGGCCCATCTCTCCCCCTGGCCTGCGGATTTCCTGAATTTTGTTTAGTCAATGCAAAATTGAATGATGATGATGATGATGATGATGACGATGATTACCTCCGCATGCTGGCGCTAAAGGGAGATCTGAGGAGGAACGAAATTGAATGAATGCATTTGAATTTGAATTTGAATGAATGGTGGAGGTAGCTAGCTAGGGTTTCAACTTTCAAGCAATGGGTTCCCAGAATAGAGAGCGGTGATACAGAATTAGAATTACCAGACACATTTTAATGATTTGAGTTGGTAATTGACTTACTAGTTGGGACGTGGAGAGAGTAACGGCGGTCAAGACGGGTGGGTGGGTAATCGGGTCATACTCTAGTGCTCTCACAGTAGGGAAGGCTCCGACTTCACCGACACTGATTAATTAGACTTAGATTCTACTGCTTAGATTTGATAGAGGCAGTCAGCTACTCCATGATATGCTGTGTCTCTTAGCAAGTCAGTTGACATAGCTTTCTACCATTAACAACATAACATGTATGATACCATCACTAATCCCATTCTTTGTTTTAAAAATCAATCTGTACAGTCGCTTAATAAAATGCATTCAACAATTAACTTTTTGTACTATTTAATTATTTATTTTTATTAAAATTACTATTAATTAATAATAAGGAAGGGATAGAAATCTCCCACTATAAATATTAAAACAAATTATCAATGGTTTTATAATTTTAAGGGAACATTGAGGGATATAACTATATTACCTAATCCCTACTAATTTGTTGATAAATCTACGGAAATCCAAGTTTGGAGAGTACCGCGTATAGAATTGGATTGGGCTCAGCTGTTTTACAAAATGAGTGTGAAAAGCACATTAAGGTCCCTCTCAAAGGCCCAAATTGGAATGAAGGAAGCTGATAATCCCTGAAGACTGGAGACTGGCGCAGTCAGACCCAGGCAGCAACAGCACCCGCAGACATGACAACGTTAATAGCCCAGCGATCCGCCATGAGAATGATCCACCTCCGCCGCTGCTCCTCTGTCTCCACCCACGCAAAGCCGTCGCACCACAAGGAGCACAGCCGGAACCAGGAGTACCTGAAGCCGACCTCCTTCATTGGAAGCTGGGAAGCCCCGAAGGATCCCAAGGAAGCCCAGGCCAAGCTGGCTCAGCTCAGGCGCGACTACGCCAAGCAGGTCAAGGACATCCGCAAGCAGTACATCTACGAGATGGAGTTGCAGCGTCAGGAGCAGATCAGGAAGGAAGAGGCTCGCAGGGAGGAGATTCTACGTCAGAGAGAAGAGCGCAAGAAATCCAAAGCCGCCGCCGCCAAGATTCGCGCCGCCGAGCGCAAGGCCTTCGAGGACGAGTTCCGCCAAACCCTGGTAATCTTTTGCCCTGGGTGTTGAATTGTATGTGGCAAAAAGATGAGATTTTTGGGCGCATTATCCCTTGAGTACTGTGTCTAGTCTTGGTCACAGTTTGTGTATGCCACTGCTAATCTCTGAGCTGCACCTTGCTTCTTCCCTTCATTCATGACATGTTAATTTCTATTATGACTAATGAGGGATGTTTTTGGGTTGTCATTGTGGCACGATAAGTAAAATGTTATGCCCTTTCAAGGGGTTTCACTTGAACTTTTGATGTGATGCATACTTCCACCACACTGGGATAATTGCATTCTTGTCTATTGAGTATTGACCATATTTGCTTGCTTAGACAACAGTGAGATTTGGTTGAGATTTTGTTTTTTGATTTTTTTTTTTGGGTTGATCTATGGTGAGATGCTTAGTCCACCCTGAGATAATGGTGCATATTTGGTTGAACATAGTTGTTTGGTTGAAATGTGGAAAGACTTGAGATGGTTTTATAAAAAACTAAATGCAGCCTTTTTATGTTTCAATGGACCAAGTGAACGACAATCTGGATGCTAGGGTTACTGTCATCCTTTCCAATGAAGCATGTTTTGCAGTAACTTCAATAGGCATTGAATTTGGGTGCATGATTTATAATTTCTGGCCACAAGCAATGGAGTTGGGGGTGACATTAGATGCATGTTTGTTCTTCTAATTTGGCATGGCTGAAAATATTTCAAAATTTATTCGTCAGCTGTGATTATTTATCTGATTGGAGCTTGGGGTTGTGCAGATGAAAGAAAGAGTGGAGAAGCTGGAGTACTGGAAAAGAAGACAACAAGCAATAGAGGAAAAAAAGAATATTAAGAAAGAGCTTATTCGTAAACAAAGCTCTACGTGGATTGATGAGGACAAGTTAGAGGGGATAATACTAGAAAGAATTATCGATACCAACCCCCTCTAGATGACTGTGAAAGGCTATGACCACACCGTGCAGGTTTGGTGACTGTTCAATACCAAACATTGTTTTCTTATTTTGCACCCCATCAGTGTTGTATAGATGTTCCTCTGTTATGTTTTGGAATCGTGATGACATTGTATTTGGATCTCTTTATCGCCTTCTCTACATGTCCAAATTGGTAGTACTCTTGGATATGTGGCTTAATCTAGCAATAAGTTTTTTGTAGTTTTGGTTGTCTCTGTAAGAAAGAGGCATTTCATATGCCATGCCAGTCCCTGCCTATGGATTAAAGAGCATTGTTTGATTCAAGTGTTGGTGCTTAATGAAGATGCTATTGTCCCTGCCTGCCTTATTTTCTGGCCCTTTCTCTCACTTTCCTTTGGGTGCAAGCCCACGGAATCACCACTAGTCACTGCATTTGATCATACGTTGTGTCAGCCGCTACATTTGAGCTCCTAGGGTTTCTAAAGCTATGCTTAGTGAGTTTGTCGCCTGTGGTTTAACTTGGAGGAACCTTGGCCTCAGGGCCAAGCATACAAACTTGGCTGTGACTTTGCACAAACAACTTTATATTGTTCCACTGACTGGTTTTAAGACAGGATGCTCCAGAATCCTTGAATAGAATACTAAACCCTTATTCAAAGGTTTATGCAATTATTCGTGGAGTCTTAATTTCATTTCTTATGGAAGGCCTTATTAGGTTACAAGGATGTGCCTAAGCTTTCAAGTGCAGTGGAGTTGGACAAACCTTGGACTTGAAGCACCTCAATGCTCGATTGCTCTAAATGCTTCTTTAGCTTAGGGGTTTCCCAATTAGAAAGCACCAAACCCTCATCAGCCTAAAGCCGTTGGTCCCAAAAAAAAAAAGAAAAAAAAAAGCCTGATGCCATTGGTCAAAAAAATGCAGCAAATATATACTACAACCATTCAATTTGCATCTTGCCAGAATATTGTCAATTGCAGGGTAAGTAAAGAGTTTTCAGGATATTTAGTTCTAGCACAATCCTGCTCTTGGAAAGTAAAGAAGTTTGTTTGAAAGATGGTTAATGTGGCTTCAAAGGTTCTATTCATTCTATAAATTGCCAAAACTTTAAGCCGTGGTCCTCCGATAGTACATCTCTGAGCTCTATGGGTAGCTTGCTGCGTGCCTACTTTGATGTTCGGATAGGTCATCTCCTTGTGGCCTGCGAGTTAGTCCTATGGTGAAAGGGGAACCCAAACTGTAAGCCCAACTTACCGCCAAGTGACATACAATCTTCCTGGACTCATTATGATTGAGATTAAAACAGAAGCGACAAGGTAGGAACTCAGGGCGGACGATTAGACGTACAGTTTGTACACTTGTACAGTTTGTACACTTGTACCAGAAACCGAGAGATGCACACGAACTTAGGAAACACACACTTGTACTGTGAAAACGACACAAAACAGAGAGAGAGAGAGACAGAGACCTGCTTCCCGGAAAGCGCAGCAAAGACAACTTTCAACCATGTGAATTCAATACTGCTCATTACTCAGGGATGTCTCAATATAGTACAACTGAACGGTCACTGGGGGTTTAACGTTAAAAAGATCCTCATCAATATTCAGAGCCAAAAGTTTTTACATCCAACTTGAAAAATGCCTACAAAAAGAACAAAAAATTCAATTGTATCTGCCCCAACGGCCAAACCATACAACTATTCTATGACTATTCTTTTCACTGAGTCTTTGACTTGAGGACCTTCACATAAGGAAGAACACCCAAAAAGCGGGCAACTTCTGGGTTCCATCCAAGTTGCTGAGCACGACAGAACATCAAAAAAGTATTAGCATAGTATGAATTCAAACCCATGAACACATGCCAGAAGGCATGACCTTGAGGGTTGAAGTTCCAGCTATGGAATTCCTTGCAAAAGACACGATCCACAACCCAGCAGACGCTCGCCAGAATTAAAGTCACCAAGTAGAGCTTAGCAAGCCGCTTAGCATAGACATTGTTGGTGTGAATGTAATACTTGTACATTCGAGGGATGCAAAGAAGACACAGCAAAGCGTAGTGCAACTTAAAGCCAATACCAAAACCAACCAAATGATGAAGAATACCAAATGCAGCCCCATACAGGAAGATGAAAGTTGGCATTGTGCTCTTGTAGTGCCAATCCGGTGAGTAAAGTATGTAAAGATAAAGAAGCATTTCCCACACCATTGGTGTTTCATCGCTATGCTGATGCCTGCCAGCAGATGATATTCAGTCATGGAAAGCAAGTGCAGAAGCATGAAACTTGATGAAAAAGGGGGATTATAAACATTACATTAGAGGTAACTAGTCAAAGAGCAGACAGATATAAGGAAATCTGTAATGAGTGAGTAGTAAGGATCAATTATACTAACAAGACCCAAATCATATATTTATACAATAATGGCCACACACCATGAACCACCAAGAAGCCCACACATTATGACCCACACCAACTCATACTTCCCACAATTTTCCTTCGGGCCTCCAAGAAAAGGGGAAAATTGCATGAATAACAACTAGGCAACAAAATAGACAGATCATAACAAATACAAAGGACTCCAAAGCATTGGTTGAGGCTACCATTCTAATGCAATCATCAATGATGGCACTAAGCTTGCCCCCCCCCCCCCCCCCCATTGTGGCATTATGGCAATTTTGAGAGTTTCTCAGTCACCCTAATGAGAAACTAATTACCCAACGAATATTGAAACTGTGTGATACTACTTGTGCAAATAGAAAGTAAGGATACTAAAACAACAGGCAAATGATTTTCAGAGTGACCTATGATACCATTAAATTCTTTAAATAGGGCAGTCAGATGGCATGCTCCTGCTACCTACGGAAGAATAGTTACCTCAACCCCCCTTCCCCTTCTTCTTCTCCAGTATGCAGTATGCAGTCTTCCAAGCCCCTCAACCCACAGGACAGAGTAACCAACTTCAAGGGGACTGCTCTTCATCTCCCATCTTCAGTAGAATTTAACTTTGTACAGCTCCACAAACGATCCCTTTTTTTTTTTTTTTTGCATTCTCACGATGACAGTATCAACAGCTATAGGAGTAAAGCTGCCACAGAGGCAGGATCACTAGAAGCTACAAGTGACTCCAAATCCTTTTCCGCATACTTATTTGGTCATATTCAAAAGGGTTTTGTATGTCTCTCTTCTGATACTGAAAAAGCCAATTTTGAGGAATATTTTTACCTTGGATCATACTGGACTAGAGCATGCTGCCTTTCTGAACTATCCTATGCTTCCTTTCTCTGGAGTACTAGGCAGTCAATAGTTTTTAATCTAAGGCCTCATGAAACAAGCCTCTGTCCAATTTGGGGGTCGCTGTACCTAACCCTTAACTCCACGACCTTGCCTAGGCGGGACTTTTCGGGTATAAATTCAGATTTGCAATTCGGACTGAGAAGGGCATCAAACCTTCCACTCCACCATCTTCTGAAACTTCAAATAGACAGAGGTAAAAGACTGCCAACAAACTAAAGCAAGGGTTATGCATAGAATAACACAAAAGGAAGCCAAGTAAAAAGAGGAAATTGAATTATGGGAACAGAAAAAATAAAGGAATGAGAGAAGGTTACCAAAACCAATGTAAGTCTACGATCAATACTGGACCAATCAGTCATAAACTCATCCTAAAAACGCACCCATAAAATGATTCCTTTCCACATTAAACGGACTAAAACCCTACTAATTCCAAACACCAATACTCAACAAGTATCCATGAACTTCAAGGCAGGATGCTACAGGGTTCCTTCAACAAAATAACATTGCCGTTTGCTGTACTAATGAAATTCTAGTTCAAGCTCAAATACCAAGCTCATATAACCAAAGCCATGATTATAGCAAGTTTCAGAACATTCACCAAACATAATGAAGGCAATAGAAGATTTATAAATTACAAGCCCATACTTTAAGTGAGAGAAAAGCTACTTGCCACTATATGCAAGAAAATATCAGCATGAGCCAGAGATTATGACTTACACACGTTGGAGAGTAGCATGATACAACATGTTTCCAATAGCCAGGGCCATGTTGGATATGTGAAGGAAACTGAATCTTTTTTCAAATCGTTGCCGCAAGGCATTCATAAGACCAATGATTGCCAAAATGATCCCCGGAACATTTGAAATGGTGTTGAAGAACTCTGCAATATAAGATGAATAAACATAATTCTTCTCACAACACTCGGTGGTGGATGTCACAGGACCCCAAAAGCTTGGAATTCCATCTGCCATTATTTAAATAGATTGGGCAGTGTGCAATAATATCCAGGAACAAGTGCTCTAGTCTGCGAATCACAGAATCTTATATGAAAGATTCTTTCTGCTAAGCTGCTAGCCACTATTACTAAAACCTGCAATCATGCAAGCCTGTGATAAAGACTGCATTAAAAGCAAAGAGTCAAAAAGAGTTTCAAAAAATTCGAAAATAGCAAGATGCTAGCATGATCAACTTTAGAAAAAACAACAATAACAACAATGCCAATGAGTGGTTGCTTTAACTTGAGAGTATGAGTACCAAAACATCAATTGAAGAAGAAAGGTCATACAACCATGGACTCAAAATGTGGCCGTTCCGAGACGAAATGGCCATATCAGAAAGGTTTTTGAGTTAGGCAATCTACATTTTCACCCACAACAACTGTGAGATATGGAGAGCGATTGCTGCATTAGAACGATTTTTCCTTACAGCAACCAAAACCGCATTTTAAATCCTTGCATACAACTAGAAGTGGTGGGACATAGATAAAAAGAATCTCGAAATCTTAGCACATATTATCTTCTTTTTGGAAAGAAATAAAAGCCTAATGGACAGAATAGGGGAAACCATTGCTAATCTGACAATGTTAGTTATGTTACCGACAGGCAGAAGATGATGAATTGATGGAACATTGCTGATCTGAAAACCTTTAATCATGTGACCAAGAAGAAGTATTAAAATGAACTCAGCTGCCCAAAATTTGGTCATTTTCTTCAAGCAAGATAGCCTATATAATGGCGGAAAATTCCTCCAGAGAGTCTTTCACTATTTATCGCCACAAATCCCAGGCAAAAGAGTGGTTTCATCTAGTGTGGCATCTTCATTGAGACTTAGGTTCAAGACCATTAAACCTGTGTAACATCCGGTAAAGTCCACCTTCCATGGAATAACGCCAACCCATCTTAGGGAATAAGGAATTGGGTAAGAGCAGTGGGGATTAAAGTAAACAAACAATTTAAAGAACATTTACATTTTCTTAGGACATAAGAAATACATAACACATAAATAATGTTGGAATTGACATTTTGCAACGAGCATTATGCATATAGGACCAAGAACAACAAAGGACAAATTCAGACAAATGCAACGCCAAAAGAGTCAAATTGCCACTTTTTTAAGAACCACAAAATCAGCTTAACTTCAAAAATACAGCAGTCCCAGAGAGGCATTTTACATAAAATCATACTAAACCAGAAGCAAAAGGAAAATCCTCACTTCAAATTGCGGGTGGACAGGACGAAATCATCCCAGTTACAATCCTTAATTAGAAAATTACCCAACATGTGAAAATAAAAATCAGAAATTTGAGTACGATTAGCAAATCCGAAAAATCCTACCTTTGCAAGAACAGATCACCGAAAGTCAGAATCCAAAAACTAAAATGCAGAAGACGATTGAAATGAAGGACCGAAGATTTTGGACATTATATGTACCTTCCCAGCCTGAGGATGCACATTTAGATATGCGATAACTAGAATCTGGAAAAAGCGCAAGCAAGAGAACGCTGAATGTGGGCGGACTCGGCTGGATGAGCCTGGCGGTGCAACGGCGACGGTTGGCGGAGCAAGGACGGAGAATTCGAATAGGAGGAAAGAGAAGGATCGAAGATGAAGATTGGGGGGAAGAAGGAGATGGAGATCCGTGGAACTTAGGGTTTAGTCTCAGCGTCAGAGCCTGAGGCACAACAGAAAAATGAACACGAAATTTTTGGGGACAAACCCATTTGTATTTTCCATGCCTCTTATTCCCTTTCCTTTTCGTTTCCATTTTATTGTAGATATTTTTTTTTTTTTTTTTTTTTGAGATGGATGCACAGAGATGGTTGGTTATTACACATTTTACCCTTAAACATTCAGCTTTTTTGGTACAAACAGCATTAAGGTATAAGAGTTATCCACCATGTCAAAAGATACTCAGAGTCTCAGACGACAATAGTCAGATTTTCTTCTTCTCTTGATTCCAAATTTTGGAAAATCTCAAAGCAACCTTGTTCTAACAAAATATTCATGTTCTCCAACCGTCACAAAACAGCTACGGTAAGCCATATGTTAAAATGAAGGTCACTAGGATCTTTTCATTTTCATCTGCCTTCATAGTGCCTTCTGACAGAGAAAATTATTCTTCAACTTTTTCAAATTATAATCAAAGTATGTCAACTCATGTTGATTAAAGCATTTTAATTTTGATCATTACATCCTTCTTTTGACGTTCAGATTTTTTTTTAAAAAATTAGTATTTATCATTTTAGCATTAAATAGGCCTTATTCTTATCCATGCATTTATAATCAAATTAGTACTTTTGAAGTTAAAATGATGACGTGCATGACTGCTTTTGAATGTCACAAGATATTGTGGTCCTAGAACAAATAGCACCATCAGAAGCAAGCAGGTCCAACACTAAGAGATGCTTTCAGTTAAGACCCTGCAAATGTACTTTTAACTGGAATAATACAGTGACCCTGCCAAAACTCTTTCAACTGCAATCAGTGTGACAAACAATTGGATGGGGAACTGATAAGAGCCCAAGAGGAGGGGGGGGGGGGGGAGAGAGCTCTTTTTCTTCAAATAATCTTGGTGGTGGTGGTGGTGGACGTCTATCTTATGGATCCATTTGCAATAGACGAAACCTTGCAAACGCCAGCTGATGTCGTGAATGGCAAATCTTTGAACCGGGCCACCAAATCAGGACCGGTATGTAGATCCACTTGCAATGTCTCCCACACCTTCTTCTTTGGGTTTAGGACTTCATCCGGCTCTCCCTCGAATCCCTCAAATTTTAATCTCTCCCCCACTGGAGCATCCTTGGGTGGCTCGACCAGTTCAACCTGGATGTTTGAAGGAATAAACAACATTACATCAATAAGTCAGTACTAGGAAATAAGGAAATAACGAATGCTTAGACACAGCATCTTTAGAGTAAAAGTAAAGCGAAAATAACAAGTTTGCAAATCTCGTCTACCTTGGTGTGCTCACTGTTGGAAGCAGCAAGAACCATGGCATGAGACTTGATTCCCCGCATGGTGGCTGGCTTCAAGTTGCAAAGAACACATACTTTCCGGTTCTGCATACAAAAGCATCATCATTCATCCGCAACGGTATCCTCAACAAGAAATGATGGGAGGGGGCTTCAATGCCAACTAGATAATACAAACCTGCATTTCTTCAATGGGTATGTAATTCACAAGGCCACTGACAACAGTTCTAGGTGCTGCCTCACCAACATCAATTTCTTCAACATAGAGGGAATCTGCATCAGGATGCTTCTGAACTTTTGTCATCAGGCCAACACGAATATCAAGTCTAGAAATTGTTATTTCAGCTTCAGAAGTAGGCTTATTTTTGGATGAAGATGCTGGCTTTGCTGGCTGCTTCTTCTTCTTCTCACTTCCATCTGCAAATCAACATTTCCAATATCAAAATTCATCTGAGAAATATGAGAAAATACTTAGCTTTAATATTCCATGTTCCATATAAGCCAGCACTTACATGACTAAGATTTTCAGAAAATTATCTCCGCCTCATTAAGAAGAAGAGTCAAAGGTTAAACATCCTAGAGAAGATGTGAGATGAAGATACCAAGAAACTGCTAAGAGACACAGATGACAAAAGAATGCCCCAAAAAAAAGGGAAAAAAGAGTATTCCAACATCATTATAGGCAGACTGCTAAGACGCGTTTGCGAGGTTCTCTCAAACTCAAGCCATTGTAATTTTTAATTTTTAAAGTGCTTTTCCCCCCAAAGTCGTAAAATCTAAATCAAGAAAACAGCTATAATATTCACTAGGCAGTTGAGGCTGGGACCTCCCTGCACTCAAATCTCCAACATTCCCACAAAAAAAATATTCTTCCTCTCGCCGTCCAGGGTAATCAAAGGTTCTGTGCATTGGAAAAGTATTGACCAGTTGCTGCTTCCATCTTGTTCCTCTTCTCTTCTTCAACAAAGGAACAACATCCCTCATAAGCTTAAGAGAAAAAAAAAAATGTGACATACTACTCTTGAGATCTAACCTTCAACTGGCAGTTAATTACTACAATAACAGCTCGAACATGAAGCACATTACTTCTTAACTTGAAGCTATCCCGAATGAACCCTGGAAGGGGATTCATTCTTTCTTGGTGCCAACTTCGTTACAGATTAACGGATCAGCTTCTTGTTAAACCTATGTCTTCACTTCACATCTGACAGGTATAGGTTAACCCCCCCCCCCCTCTTTTTAAAAAAATAAGACTAAGATGGAAGGATACATTCAACATATCACAACAGCAACGCAAAACAGAACGAAAAGAGAACAGGTGCAGCAGGAAAGGAAATAGGTCACTCTCTTAGACCACCACAGTAATCACATTTACACAGCCATCAGTCATTTGAATCATAGCTGCAATTTCACTTAAACAAGGGTGATATCATATCATCTGATATTTTCTCAAGGTCTCAGATGCATAAGGTATTAGCCTCTTCTCAATCTTATTCGGTAGTTTCAAGTTGCTCTTCCTTCTCAACGTTGCATAAAAACAAAGTTTCTGGCACTGATAGCCATAGTTATGAAAATTGGCAGCAAAGATTTAAGAAACAAGCAAAGGCAATGGTTATGCATATTGGCAGCAAAGATTTAAGAAACAAGCAAAAGCTTCAAAGTGATTATAAGATCTCTTTCTGTCGCATGGATAATATACTCGTACAAAAAGTTTCTGATATGGATAACTTGATCAGCAATGGCATATACCTCCTGAATAATCTTTAGACCAACCCATAGGACCATCAAACTAACCCCCAAGGACAAAGAGTATAACCTGAAACTTTTGTTTTCTTCAACTCATCAGCAGCCTTCTCTGCAGCAGCTTTCACAGCTCTGTCAGCTTGACTGCCAGCAAATTTCTCCCGATAAAACTCCCTTTCATCATCTTTCTGAAAGGCAACCAAACCAATGAGTGCTTCAAAAACCAGTAGACAAATAACAAAATGTTGTCTATATTTCTTCAAAACAATTGAAGGCTGGAGGCACTTAGAAGTTAGAACATGTATCTCCTCAAGAAATTAACATCAATAAGCACAATTTGAATCTCAACAAAGCAATGCAGCCAGGAGTCCAAGATGTATGCACCATCACCCCTGACAAGGAGAAACAGTTTCCAACCAACCCTTGTATGTTATCGAAAGCGATGAAATAAAAATGTAAGGCTTTAGCCAGATAAATACCAGCTCCTTGAACAATGGCTCTGGTTTCCCGATCTTATGAGCAGCTGGCAAAATTTCCCAGAGTTTCTTTATTTTTTCAATCTCTCCATTCTCATCAGAAAGTGATGCTTGAATTTGGGGCATATTAAGCTGCTTAAGAACCTACAAACCATCATAGGAAATACAAGTCACCAACGAGTCCATACACCAAGAGCAGTGCAAACTAAGCAGCAATCTACATCTGTTACCTCAACAGAGAAAGATGGCATGAAAGGCTCTAGCAAACAAGCCAGAAGATATACTAGTCCTGATGAAGTTCTCATGACAATAGCACATGCTGATGGGTCCTCTTTATAAAGCTTCCAGAATTGACTCTCCTGTACAACACAGAATGACATAATTGCCACACAAACATCTCAAAAACATAATACTGGACCCACCAGTGTCAGCCCCCCACCCACAAATAGTATGGCACCACAAGACAGATTCTAAGCAAATGAGGATTACAGAACAGTCCTCTGCTGCATGGAAATTTACCTGCAGATATGCATTTCCTTCACTAGAAATGGCCATCGCCGTCTTCAATCCCTGCTTTAACTTAACCTAAGTCCAATAAAACCATGGAGATCAAAATCAACAAGATTTAAAAGAGAAATGAGGGAAACCACTAGTCAGATGCCCACCCCACAATACCTTCTCCATGGCCTTCACATACTGCTCTACAAGATCTCCTACTTTTTCAGCTAATGTCTTAGATAAAGAATGTGATTCTGCCCCAGGAGCATCAGGAATGGTAGAACCATAACCTTGACCTGCCACAAGAGTGCCAAACATTGTCAGATTTCAGAAACACAAAGTCATATATATCCACAAAAACTGTTGCAAGTTTAGCTCTCCAAATGTCAGCCCTCAGCCAAACCTAAAAATACAGAAGAAAACCAGTACCCACTGCAAATGTGGAACAACTGAGCAAGGTCATGTAAGATCCAGATTTAGGGAACCTTGCACACACACAAGTAGAAAGATTGCTTCCAAGAGACCCGCAGGGGGGGAGGGAGGGAAAATTGTGATAAGAAAATTGTGACGCGGTTAGAGAGAGAACACAATGGCACAAAATAAAATATAAAAGCAAGTGAAACCATGCTAACCGAGACACCCCCCCCCCCAAAAAAAAACACACGGAGATAAAGAAGTTGGCCCCCCCAGTAGGCTAGTGAGGATAAGATTTGGACCCTTCTTTTTTTGTGGGTTGGGGGGGGAGGGTGAGGCGAGGTGAGTTTCAGACTCGCTCATCATATGGGAGTGCTGCCCAAAACCTCCAAAATTGGGTATCCTGGATGCAAGGCCATATAAATCCCATAGAGTAGAAGCTATATATTCAAAACCAAAAACCAAACAATCTCATACATCCATATTCAACCAAAACCCAAGTGAGCACTAGGGCACCACAATAACATGACTAGACTACAAAAATTAACCAAACAGAACTGTAACTTATTCCACTGACTAATAAGATATATAAAGAACCATGATGCTCAAGTATACTGATCTCCATGCATTAGTATCATCTATGCTTGCTAAGGTCAGGTGATTGGCTCAGTTCATTTCATCTTCCAGGAATATAACTGAGCAGACAAAGTGAACATGGTCATCAAAAGCAAGGAGATTGAACTATCACCCTGTTCTGAGTTTCTATTTACATCACTGATACAAAAATTAGCGGAAAATCTGCCAGCAAGTCCCATTGGAAACACAAAGTACACAAAAGCTCCACATTACTTCAAAACATGAATGGAGTGTTTTTCCTTCCCAACATAACCACAATTTGCCCAGCATGGTATGAATTCTACCGGAATTTCAATGAACTTCAAGTGTCTGCCTACCTGAAGGCTTAGCAATAAAGCTCAATACACGATTTACAAAATTGCCCAGATTACTCAGCAGTTCACTATTTAACTTTGCTTGCAGATCTGTCCAAGAAAATGTCGTGTCTGAAACCTGTCCACAGAAAGTTAAGATTAGCAAATCTACACTCGCATGAACAGAAACAATCGAAAGCTTACGTTGACAGTTTACAGAGTTGTCAATTAAGTACCTCTGGCCTGTTAGTCAGGAGATAATATCTCCAGACCTCAACGGGAATCTTAGTGTCCTTGGCATCATTCCCAAAAACTCCAACGCCCTTACTTTTAGAAAACTTCCCTGCAAAATCAAAAAAGAAACTGCAATGCTTGAAATCATGGGTGTAAACAGAAAGAAGTACATGTCTACATAATGCATAACAACAATCTGATGGCTTTCCAGCCAAAGCAACATCAAAAATTTGTTTAGGCAGGAAGACAATGATTAGCTACACATCTCCAGCACAAGACCAAAATATAAGTAGTAAAAGAATACCAGTTATGCATGGAATGGCAATGATCTTACCGTCTTCATAGTTCAAATACTCTGTGACACTAATAGTCTTCATTAAAGTCCAGCTTTCACCAGTACCAAGAAGTGTGCAAGGAAACATCACCTGTAAAGGCCACAAACTCGAGATCACCCAAGCGAACGCACTAAAATAAATATCCTCCACAAGTCTACACTAACTTCTAAGTGCACGAAATCACGAATCGAACTGAAAAGTACATGTAGAAGAATTCTGTTAATACAGCAATTTTTTTCAACAGGAAAAATTACAAGATATTTTCAAGAAATGGATGCTAAAAGTGCATCCATGGATGAAGCTAATTACATCCCGTAAGGCTACAACCAAAGATGAATACATTTCCTACTCCCCCTAAAAGTCTGAAGCCACTTATCCTTATTGCACTCAAAAGGAGTCTCAGCACCATTAAGAACTCGCCTTACCCCCCCCCCCCCTGGGTCTTAAATAATCAAAAAGCACGTGTAGAGGGAAGCATTCTTGCAAAGAAACGCCATCGTACGACCCACCATCATAGAAAAAGATCTAGGAGCCATCTATAGGCTCTTAGAGGTAAAAATGATCCCACCTTTTGATGATGAATCCCAAAAGACTCACAGTTTCATATCATACATGCCATCAATAAAGTTATACATGCTTAGTAAGATAATAGTTATCCTTTAAAAAGGAAAAAGAAGAAAAGATAACTTGACAATACATAAGTGATACATAAATCCCACACATTATTTTTATCCCTCTTTCTTTTTCTTAGGTGGGGATGATATTGCACAATCCATCTGATCCATGCACACTACGATTATCATACAGGATAAACCTGTTGTAGTAGCTGTATCAGTAAATTTTGTACCCCCCGCCCCCCTTGCAGATAATAATTTCAGCATATCATTAGCCACTTACGGTATGAAATGGCACATTATCCTTGCCCATAAATTGGTATAGCTCAACATTTTCGGGATTTTTCCACCACTTCTCCCAATCTGGCGTGTAGCATGCTGTAATTGAGACATATCCAATTGGCGCATCAAACCAAACATAAAACACCTACATATCATCAAAAAGAACACAATTTACTTGTCTACCTATAAAACTCATCACATTTGGTTTTGAGGCAACATGGCCTACAAAGTACAAACACAGAGCAAGTCTAAGTATGGGAAGCTAGTACCATAGAAGGTATCTAACCTTGTCACTAAATTTCTCGTGCGGGACAGGAACACCCCATTTCAAATCCCTAGTGATACATCTTGGTCTTAGTCCCTCTTTTAGCCATGTACTTGTTATTTGAATCGCATTCTGGCTCCAAGATCCAGCTTCTGACATCTTGCTTATGTATTCCTCCAACTTGTCCTTGAGCAAAGGAAGCTCAAGAAACAAGTGATTAGTATCACGGATGAGAGGAGTGGATTGGCACATCTGTCCAGATAGAAATGTCCCAACTGAGCCAAAACCAGAAGGGTATGAAAGTGCACATAGCAAGCAGCATCACAATCAAAATGTCCGGAATTCAGATAATTCACAGCATCTTTTTCAGAGGGGAATTCAGGACAGCATAACTTTGAAGGATGGTTCTTCTTTGAAAAGGGAAAACAAAACCTATTGAATCATGTACATAACTGTATCTATGACTAATGGTAATTCACAGGTCAATTTGAATGTACAAAATGCATAAACAGTTAAACACACACGAGCACATAGACTCACAAAAGGCCAGGGTAGAAAGAGGCATACTTTGCATTTGGGATCCTTCAAGTCAGTCGGATTCAAGAGTTTTCCGCACTTTTCACACTGATCACCTCGAGCAGACTCATAGTTGCAACCAGGTGTCGGGCAAACCCCCTCAAGAAGCCGATCAGCTAAGAACCTTTTGCATGTGTCACAGTAAAGCTTCATTCAACAAGTTTCAAAGTTCAGACAGTTGACAATAGAAAGCAGTAACAGGGGAAAAAAGAAAAGAGACCAAGATGAAATGCCAGAATAGGTCCGAATAATATCCTAGGAGGAAAAGCAATAACCTGTTGCATAGTGTTCTCAGAAAGCCAATTGTTCTCCAAGAGTTTCTTAAAAATAGCTTGGCATACTTGAGTCTGCTGGGGGGTTGATGTGCGTCCAAATTTGTCAAAACTTATGTTGAACCATTCATAGACTTCCCTATGGATGGCATGGTATCTAGAAAATGACGAAGAATCAATCCCGTTGAGTACATCCAAAACAACTCCTTTGAATCCATTTCGAGCAACAATGAATCCTCCGCTAAATCATGAATGCAAAAGGGAAACAAGTAGAAAAATGAAAGAGCGGGGGGGGGGGGGAGGACTAACTTGTCGCAAATCTGTTTAGGAGTGCAGTTCTCCTCCATAGCTTTAGTCTCAGTAGCAGTGCCGTACTCATCAGTACCGCAAATGTAAATGGTGTTGTAACCCCGAAGCCTGCAGTACCTGGCAAAAACATCGGCACTCAACACACCTGCGAATTCCCAACGACAAAGAATATAATTGGAAATACAAATAGAAGCCCATGAATGAAAACCCAGAAAGCAATGAGTAATATAACATACAGCCAATGATGTTGCCGAGATGGGGGACGTTGTTAACGTAAGGAAGAGCACTGGTGATAAGGACGTTGCGCTTGCCGGGAACGGGGAGTATCATCGGACTCTTATCGCCGGGGGAGGGGGCATTTCGGAGATCCGCCATCGCTAATGGGCACTCTCTCTCTCTCTCTCTCTCTGTGGAATACTGCCTGCCAGACCAGTGATAGGGTTTCTGGTTTCAGGAATTTGATGTCAACGCCTGAAGAACGAAGAGAGAGAGAGAATGGGTTTTACTTTTTCCGGGCCTGTAGCATCCACTGAGCAATACTTTCGTATTTTTAAAGTTCAATTGCCCTAATTTTCACAATTTCACCCTCTCTTCTCTCTCTTTTATAAATTTCATCAAAATTGCAACGGGCTGCCTTTCAGTTTTGTTGTAATTCGTTATATACATCATCATGGAGCTCTAGTGCTTTAGGAAATAGAAATTTTGTCGTGTTGAACCATAACAATATTTGGACTAGTTTTATTCATCTTTTCATCAAATAACATACTAATTTATCGAATATAGTACTTAATGAATTAATATTTTACAAGTATTATTTAGTAATTCACAAGTAGTGTTCATATATAAAACAATTAAAAAAAACTATCTTTGGCACTTTAAGAATGTTTCACAATTTTTTTGTTTAAAATACTCTTTGATTTATTAATTTTATAAGGATTAAGATACTTCCGACGTTACCATATTTAGAAATAAATACTAATTAAAGAATACAATAAATATGAAGAAATTTCATCTTTTGACTTTAGCTATCTTGTGCCTCAAATTTATATTAATTACATAACCATAGCCATATGAGTCACACACTCCATATCAGTTAGGCTTGCCATATCATAAAGTTCTTCAACATTTGATGAATTAACACTTATGTAATGTTTGGTTGCATGTAATGCAATAGCGATGTAATGCAATTAATTTTACAATGTAATCATAATTACTTTGTTTGTGGTAATCACAATTACGATATAGTTTTTCTATTGCAACATTCTCATACAGCCAAACAAAGTAATGAAAATACAATTACAAACTTATTTGTATTGCAACATTGATCACATCTAACCAAATGTTACATTATTGTTTTCTTTTAGTAAGTCTTTATCTGAATGATGAATGTACAGTGTTATTCAAATGAAAAGTGTATCCATCGGATTAGGAGAACTTTTTTTTTTAATTCTCCAGTCATTTTTGAGGTTTGCTTCCTTTATCACAAGTCAAATACGGCCAAACATATGGGAACCAACAAAATCAGATGGGAACCTCCATGCATGATCTATGCAGCCCAATAGTGCGATGACTATTATTGATACACTTCATTGTTCTCACATAAAATTATGATCAATACTTAGCATCATCATATTTGATTCCGACTTATATCAAAATCTCCATAATCAATAGTAGTGTACAAAACTAGACATGAACTACTAAAATAATTAATATTGATCTACAACTAACTTTTACAACAAACACATGTACGTAGGGCTAGAAATAAAACAACAAAAACGGTCTTCCACTATTTTCCTATTATCTTTTTGATTTTCCTCTTCTTTCACGAGCTCCAGAAGACATGAGATGAGATTGTGAAGAAAGAGATTTAGTATGGAGTTGTTGTTCTCATATTTTATTGTTACATTTAGAGAGTTGCTTCAATGTATCTGCAATAACAGCAGCTTTAAGATCATTGTTAGTGTAAGCTATAAATGGGCTCCCTTCGGGGACGATGTCATCTCGAAAGTAACTTCCCGATGTCCTAAGTAGATCCTCTGAACCTCTGTCAGCCACACCTTTCATGATGATTGTCTTATGTGTACCACCTATTAGTTCTTCATAATCGGTGTCTCCGGTTTCTCCAAGAAATAGGTACATATTTGCTACATTTAGTCCCCATCGAACAAATAGGTACCTATAACCATTTGAAGAATGAAATGAACAAATGTAGGACTTTTTAAAGCAACTTGACATTATAGCATGCTGAGAAAAAAATGAACACCTTTTTTCATCAATTGTGTACATGTAAGGGTTCATTCAATAACTTGCAAATATTTGCCATAACGAAGGCATGGCATAAGAATGTGGAACATCCCTTTTCAAGATGCATCATTGTCATTCCAAAGGGAGATGGAGAGAAAAGAAAAGGGCACCTTAAAGCTTGTGAACGGGAAGCCAAGAGAGGAACAACTTGCATTCTTGTTGAGCTTCTGCAATACATGGGATGACATCGTAAGCCTCTCATTCGAAGTTTTTGCCTCAAATCATCCACTTTTCTTGCCTGTAAATTCGAACGACAATAAATCACGTTCAAATCATTGTGAAAACAGGCCATACGCTAAAACATATTGCCTTCAACTATGACATAAGCTACCTTGCTAGGATCCTTGATAAAGTAAGAGATGCAATGAGAATTCCCTGACTTGTTGTCTTCCTCGATTTGATCCATGGTTTTTTCATGCTGTGGTGCCCTGCCATCTTGAGTGCTCAACAATTTCCAAATGGTTTTCTTCAAGCCCTCACAACCCCATCTATAGTCGATATGATGTGCATAGTCAGGATCTGGATAAAGTTTGCCAGATTCTTCCTTGTAGATTCCAGGGTAATAAATTTCACTACCACTTGAGCAAATTAGAGCGTCAAATTCAGATTCTTGAATTTTTCCCGAGGTTAAAAACTCTACAACCTCTGATATAGGCATAGCTGACATTAGAGCAAATCCTGTAGATCTTGCAGTTTGAGGGTCTGATTTTGCAGCCTTGAATATTTCATGCATCACTCTGATCATCTTCTGTTCAGGAGCTCCTTTGGCATCGTAACAATCAAGAGCCACAACAACCAACCTTCTACGACTCCTCAGCATGGGATACTTGCTAGACGAATTATCGGAAAGTTTCTTTCCTTCTGCATTGTTGTTATCTTGTTGCTCAATATCCGACTTCTTAATCTTACTTAAAACACGATTAACTTGGTCTTGCAAGGCAAGATCATTAGGATCAACTGACCCGCTTAAAGAAACTTTTTCAGCATCAACTGACAGTCTAAGAGACATGTCCTGGACGTCTCTGAGGGAGTCATTAAATGATTCATCATTATGCGCCACTTCATATATGGGGGTGTTAGTCTGCCATTGTGGATGCCTCATTCGACATGCTGCTACCCTAGTCAAGTAGTTTCGACAATGTTCAGGCCATGAGTATAGGTGAATATTTTTCCACCCATTCTTCCTGCATTCAGCCCATAAGTTCTTGTCTGACACTAATGTGAGCAATGCCTCAGATATGGCAGTTTGGTCATGTGGATCTATCAGAAGTCCATTCTTTAATGCCTGATAATGACAAATTTTTTTAAAAAAAATAATCTTAAAATCAGCTGCTATTCTAGTGTCTCATATACTTAAAATTCGGTATAATAAGAGAATTATTTTTAAATGAGTATATATTACCTGTTGAATGTCCACTGGACCGCCATTTTTAGTGGCCACTGTTGGGAGACCATGAGCTGCTGCCTGTGAAAATTCCACACACCCTCGTAAGCAAAATGTTCAAACGTAACACATACAGAAAGACAAGATTTGAATTTGGCATCCCTAATAAAATTGAGATTCGTTATACATTTAAAACTAACCTCAATTAACGTTAGCCCAAATGGTTCAACTAAAGCTGGATTGATGAAAACCCCCTACGACATTCAAGTAGCTATAAATGTTAAGCCATACGATCATTATAAAAGTACTTATTAATGACACATTTTGAACAGTAGTTATAGCTAGTTAAAACCTTTGTCTTGGCTGTAAGCCGATAAATGTCAGGAACATCAGATTGCTTGTGATGCTTTGGGTATGCTACAAGTCCATAAAGATCATACTTGTCGATTAACTTTAGAACCGTAGTTAGCACACTTGCATTTACACTTGGCATATCCTCTATATCATCCCGATTCCCCAATATTAGAGTCTGTCATAAAAATAAAGATTATTATTTTAATCATTAAACACAAGATACATAATTAAGTAGGAGAGCTGATCACATACAAGATTAGCCAACTCTCTCAAAGGACGACATTCACCAAAAGCTTTAACTAGAGTAGTGATGTTCTTTTTTGGATCTGGCCTCGATAGTGCTAAGATCATTGGCTTATGAGGATTTGTGAGGAAGCGCATCACCTATGAAAACATGCGCGCAATTAATTAAATCGTGCATTAATGTGAGGGGATCCAACATGTAGTAGTAGGTATATGGTTGTATAAAGTACATACTTCTGACCATATTGGCGGTAATGCCTTTGGAGAAGAGCCGTCAATGCTATTAACAAGTGACGTGATCTCATCTGTATCGTGTATCTCTTCTTGAGCCACCACATTACTAAAGTCCATACCAGGAGGAATTACCTAAAATAAGAAAGTACAGCCATATAAATAGAACATATATTGAATTTTGAATTCATGTATGACTGATAGATGCTAAGTAAAAGCGTTTGTATTCAATTTGCATGATGTATTAGTTACTTACGACCATTCTTGGCATAAACCTGCCATGGCAATTGACCCCACGCCTAGTGCGGGCTCGGAGGACTTTATCGAGTTTGACATCATAACCATCATATAATCCCCATTGTTGCTCAATTTCTTGCTTGGTACTTGTAATGACAAGTTCAGCAGCATCAATAGAAAGCTCTTCTGCTTCGATCCTTCTCATAATCTTGTAGGTTGAATTAATATCCTCTTTGGACTGCCTCCCCTGTTTAAGAAGCTGCTCTAACTTGTTCCGTCCAAGTGAATGCCCTGTTAAAACCATGGGGACGTTCAAAGCACCAGAAAGAAGAGATGCGGCATCCCCTGCATCAGCATAATGGCCGTGAATCACATATGGCCAAATGGGTTGGCCACCCCCAATTTGTTCGCCCAGAGCTCTGGACATATTAAGAATATGAGCCAAAGCTCCATCAACGAATTCGGGTATGTGGGGCCAAAGCAGCTCTTTTCTTAGATATTTGTCGCGTGGTCCGAAAGGTATCCTTATTATGTAGGCTCCACTGCTTTCACCCATGTCATCTGCATCAGGATCATCTGATCTGGTCGTTAGCATCTCCGTGGGTTCCCCGTATGTCCAATCCACTTCGGGTGACATTATTTGACGAGTGAAAAGGTCAACCCGATACACCCCTGGCATCTTTGCCAGTGCCCTCGCAAGCTCAACGACGTATTTCACCTGAAGATCTTTATTTCTCAGAACTTACAACATAATTAATAAGATCAAATGATCAATATATATAAACAAAGATTAATTACTGTAACCAATGTGCTGCTGGTAATTAAATACAATAGAGAATATGTACTAACCTGGCCACCGGTATCAGAATCACAACCAAGCTCCATGTTTTCTCCTCGTACTAGTCCATGTAAACTAAAATAAATAAAACCATCAGAGACATATACATAGTAAATATGTCCAATAATGTTTCTCACTGACTACGTAATTAGTTAGCCAACCTATTCACTTTCCATTTCATCACCCAATTTTTGATTGGATGAAATCATGATAAGTTACATTAAACCAAAAAATGACATCATAAATAATTAATATGCATGTATGTGGGAGGTCCAAGAAGTGTCTGCCAGTTAGTGCCTCCATCTGCGCTAGCCATGCCACCCTGGTTTACGTTCGAGCTTGGGGCAACACAAAGTTGTCCTCCTTCGTTTGCGAGGAATGTTTGTGTGATGATGATCCCCGACTTTGACATGCACTTTGGCATTCCCCCCATCCCCTGGCTTGTTAAAGCTGTCTACATTGCGTCATTGCCTTGAGATAGGGTCCAATGGGTTGGCCAGTTTACCATCCCCAAAAAAGTATGTTTGTGGGAGATAATGGTGACAAATAATAGAGAAAGAGAGACGAGAAATACAAGAAAAAGTACCTAATAAGGACAACATAAAGCTTTTTCCCCTTGTTGCTATCTGACCAAAGTTCCAAGGCCGAATAATTCCTTTGAAGTGGTTTCTTTATGTTGTCACCACGATCCAACTCTGATCCACTGCTTTTTTGATCTCCTTCTGATGAATCTTCGTACATGTCTTCTGATGCATCCCTACGTGCTTGTTCTTCTTCTAACCTTCGATTTGCTACCCGTTGGTGATGCTCCAATTCCAACTACTCCATTATATTCAATGTATTGATCAGAATTTATATGTTATTAGTACGTATCTATAATTAAAGTGTGATTGTCACTGTGGCTATGAAAAAGGAAACTTCCTAAAGTGGAGGGACATATATTGAGAGAGACCTGTTTGTTCTTGCGCGTGAGGTGCCAAATTCGCCAACACATGTTCTCGAGGCGGGAGCTCCTCTCTCTCGCATTGCGAGTGGCAACAACCTTGAGCCAAGTTCGATGAAGATCGCTCTCATCAACCCCAGTCACCACCTCTTCTACAAAGTACTTTGTGGGATTAAAATCTCCTCTCACTCCAAAATTCATCTCTGCTGCTTTCTGATCATCACCTGCACCTTGCCCACTATCCAATATGGCCTCTAAGTAACCATTTATCCACTCGTTTCCGGCCATCTGAAATTTTCCGATCTCCTTTCCCTTTAATTTCCAACTATGTATTTTTTGATACTTAGTGAATGTTTATTTATTACCACAATTAATTTTGATACCTAGTCAAGTTTTTCCACCGAATTCCTCTTTTTGTTCCTAAAAAGTTATCTCATGTTTTCAGATTAGAAAAGAAAAGAACAGATGAATTTGTTTGTCAATTTATTGGTTGATTTTGTGGAAAGTCGAACAAGATAATGAGGCATATTATATTGTTTCATCTATGTTGAAGACCTTTTTAATGACTCTTTCTTTCCTTTTTGTTTTAACTTTTAACCTCAATCACAATAGAAGGTTTTGCTACCTCCAATTGCGCATCCCTGTGCTAAATAACCGCAATTCACTATTTTAAGGTTAGCACTTCTTGACCTTGTCAACTTCTCTTTTGCATGACCCATGTAATAATATGCATCACTCTTCATCCCTTTGAACTTGTGTCAACCTCTGAGAAAGAAAATTTCAAGGAATAGTATCTGTTACATTGTTTAATGTTCTTTTACTTTCATCCACAAATAAAGCCTTTTAATTAAAGAAATTTGAACAATAATCTCAAATATTTGTAAAAACAAACTTTGGCTCTTTTTACGAATATCTTTATATATTCTTAATACTATTACTAACTACATGCTTGCAGATATCTTATTCAAATTAATGGACATATAGTTTGAAGTAATGAGTCTAAATAATTTTACTATGGACTATATATATATAGTCATCACATAATTTTTTCAAATAAAAAAATCCTGCTTTTACTCATGGTCAGCCTCCTAAATTTGTTAATGCATATGCAACACATGGTTAATCGTTTTAATTGTTTTTTTATTGCTTATTGTTAAATTGCATTATTAGCTAACACTATAACTTTAAGTATATCAATTCTAAAATTTAATAGCGCTCTTATTATGGCACATTTAAAAAACATTATTTGTATAATTCTAGAACGTAATTGAAATATATGGTGTGACTTTAGATTATTGTTTTCTTCATTACATTGTTGTCATGCCTCTATTATGTTTGATTAATTTTAATCCTTCTTAAAATTTTGATTATTTACAATTTAACAGGCATTGATTCTACCAGACCAACTTATTCCATTAGCACCGATTAACGGCAGACTTTTCATTTTCGCATTCAATATTTTTGCTGCTGTAAGAAGGGTGGTTAACCGCCATTTATTGCACTCTGCCATCAAAATTGAAGATCAAGGCCGCGTTTGGTTGGCGACCCCACGGAGTGAGCAGGTGTCACCAGCTGATACGGGGTCAATGTGTTTGTCCTCCATACTCCAAACGCTCTGGGTTGGATCTGTGTACGTTGGTTCTCAACTTCTCATACCAAAACACCTAAATAATCCTTTCACTATAATCATAATTAAACGTTCTCTGTTGTAGTTTTCTCTCAGCGTAATCAATCTGAGCTTCTCTTTTGTTCAAGGGAGCCCCGCGCCCCCGCCCCCCAAAAAAAAGGTGGGAAGAAAAAGACTGCAGCTTCCGAGAAAAATGGCAGTAAGTGTCAATTTCGCACATCTTCTTGATTCTGTGGCGTCTCTTTCTCTGTTTATTTGTCAATATTCTTTGTGGGTAGTTACTTGGTACTTACTTTATTTGAAGATTTAGTCGGGAATTTCTGGGTTTCTTCTACTATTCCTTACCTAAATCCTGTGCTTTTCTTTGTTATTGTTTCCTTTTGAGCTTTGGTAAATGGTGAATGTTGGCATGTGGAACATTTGGCCAACTGGGCAATCATTATTCGTTCTCTCTTTTATCTTTAGATGTTGGGAATTGCGTGATTCAAGTTAATTCAGTGCCTACAATTACTTGGATTTGTTTCTTTGATCATCTGTGGTACCATGGCAGATATATGAACATGAAAGAATGTGATTGGGAGCTCTTTGTGCATTATTTTTCTGGGTTCTTTCTGATCTTATGATTCCTTTTTAATTCAAAGCTTAAGGTGACCTCAAATTGGTGGAGTTGAGCTGGTTTTACTTTGCACTGTCACTAGCTTCTTGTTGTAAAACAGTCTTTCATTTCTTGTGCTGTTGGCTTGTTCCCTGTTGTCAGTTGTTGTGGTTTTCTGGCATGGGCAGATATATATAGAAAGATGTCTAGAACAAGTTTCATCAAAATTTGACAAACCCATTTACAGTTAGTGGGTTTTGTTTTTGAACCTCTGCAAATGGAAAGTCTATTAATTTCATAAATTTAGAGTGTTGGAGTGCATAATTGCACTAACAGATTCCAAATGGAGGACATACCCATCTTGCATTGCTGCCTGCCTCAAATCACTTACTAGTTATATCTAATCCTGTACAAAAAGTCTTAACTTTTCAATACTGATTGTCATTTTACTCTTTTCATCGCCTTCCATGATGAGTTATATGCCTCAACCACCGCTCCATAAAGATAAGCTGTGAAGGAATTGGTGAATCTGTTGCCATTGTTCATGTCTATATGCCATCAAACAAGAGTGCTGTTATTTCCTATAGCCTAAAGACTGATGGTCTGGACTTAATGACAGATACTGTGAGTTATAGAAATGCTTGGACTTGCTTTTTGCTTTTTGATGTCTTTTTAATTTCTCACAAGAGACTTCCTGCAAAGACATACATCTAAAGCAAAAAGAATGACAGATTGTTTGGCATACTTAGGAGCATACAAATAATAATGATTCTTTGTAATTGTCCATGAAGCATACATGTGACCGATGGTGTAGGAATTGTTGCATCATAGGAGGGTTTTAATCGTGTAGTGATGCAAATTGTCTTCCCTTCTTACTTATGGACTTACTAGTGAACTTTGATAGTAGTAAGCATAGATTCTCATCAACGGATGTTCACCTGTGGCAGCGCTCACCTGTGCCGAAGTTTGGAAATTGGGAGGTTGGAGAAAATGTCTCTTACTCGACATGTTTTGAAAATGCAAGAAGGGTTTCATCTAGTGATAAGATGAACCTAAAGAACTCACCTAATAATCCTCATTTGCACTCCAAGCAGGAGGCGCCACAAAGCGCCGAGGTTACAAGGACAAAGCATGGGCGCACTCTAAGCCAAGAAGATTGCGAACTACGGAAGGCAGTGGCCTCTCCATCACGTCGTGACGAAGGACGTAGAACTGCTGGGAATTCAACTCCTCAGAAACATGCTGGTGTAAGTGGTGATGCATTCAAAAAGGCTGCAGGGTTAAATGCAGGAGTTACACGTAGTGCGGGTCACTCCCCGCTGCATCCGCGTTACCAGGCAAAGCTTGGCATGAAGGAAAGTGCAATGTCTTCTCCTTCATGGGAAAAGAAGAGCTCATATGAAGGAACTCATGGTTTGTCTCCCTCCACTCCTGGAAGATCCCGGCTGAGATCTGTTCATCAAGGCAGTGAAACTGTAACAAACTTCTCTTTCTTTTTATCTTTTTGGCTGATGAATGAGTAGGCCATAGGACAGCATTCTCTATCGCCTGGTCCCCAGGCATTGAAAAGGCTGGGGCATTGGCAGAGTCCATCAATAAATAGAGCTAAATCGGATCAATTTGATTTTGTGGAAGAATGAGCATGAAAAGAAGACTTACTGTGGAACCTTGATCTGAAGACTTCCTTATTGTTTATTGTGATTGTGATTTGTGAAGTCCCCTCCCCCCCGGGCACACACAGTCTGTTTCGTTTATTTTTATCTGCAGCATGTATGTTTCTTCTCCTAGGGTTTCAGTATGTTCCACATGTTCGCAATAGTGCTTGGTTTATTCATGTTAATGTGCACAGAAAACTTTTTGAAATATTGAGGATCATAATTTTATCTGTAAACTTCCAGCCTGATCGAGGAGCTTCACTTCCAAAGTTTGGGGAATGGGATGAGACTGACCCCTCATCGGCTGATGGGTTCACTCATATTTTCAACAGAGTGAAGGAGGAGAGGCACGGTAACACAGGGAATGCAGCCAGTATGGCAACCGATTCTCGACGTTCGAATGGCCAGAAGCATCATAAAAGTAATGATTCCAAGGTACAGGCAGGAATCCTAGTTGAATATGTCATGATTGGCGCCACTTGTTGTGGTCACATGACTTTTATGATAGCTAATTGTGCTTATTTCTCTCTCTTTGTCTCTCAGGGCTGCTGCTGCTTTCCTTGGAATAGAAAATGATGCATATGCTTTATACACGCATAGGTACTTCTGCAAATATAATAACTGAAGTGTATGCTAGCAGTCTATGGTTGTATAGGGTAAGAGTTCATGCAGTGCATTCTTTCGAGTTTTTTTCTGTGAATTTTATTGACAAGCAAAGGCAAAGGATCAATTGGTAAAGTGGGTCAGTTTAATATTTTTTCGGGTTTTCCATGTATGTCCTTTGAACCATCTATGCGCAAGCAGCCAGATGGAGATTCATCCAAGAAATACTATTCACTTTTAAGATTGTGCGTTTCAATTTTCCCATCTCTCAGTTCCTTAGTTTCATGGTGTTGGATTCTTGAATCTGATTGATGTCTCATGGTCATTTTATTGCTTACTATAAGTGATAATAGTGGCGCCGCAGCCATCTTGATTGCTGGTTCACTTATGCAGTAGACCACTCATTGCTGACACATCTTTGGGACATGTCAGACCGATAAAATCTTTTTTCTCCTTTTGTTGGGGTTTTTTTTGGGGGGGGGTTGGCGGCAGCATTTAACCTTTCCCCTTTTTGTTGGAGCTAAGAATTAGACGCTCTAATTGGGGTTGGCCTTGGTTATGGGACACACTTGCCCAAAAGTCTCGGAGGGGAAATGGTGCAATGTGAATTTTGAAGTGGACCAGGAGAAGTTCATCTAGTGTAGTTTTAAAAACTGTATTCTACGGATGCTTCCCTTGGTTCTTTGGTTAGGTTAGTGGCTATTTCATGCTGTTGTTATTTTACTAGGACATTCACATACGTGTTAAATTGTACGGAATTCTAGGTAAAAGCTGCGATGTCTGACCTTACACCACATGGCTCAACCATTTAGTGAGTGCTCTTCTGTCAAAAGCCCTTATGTCCTTGAGTTTTGACAGCATAGCATAGCATTTAGTGAAGTTCGCTTCAGTAAAAAAAGCCACCTGTTGTTATAATGTTTTGTCCTTATGTTGTCTTGATTTTTAAACCGTTGATGGCATGGCCTTTCATGTAAAACACCTTGTTCTAAGCTTGGTTATATCATTATTCATTAGGGTTTTCTTTGAACTCCTCGGGACCAAGTCCTCTGATGAAATGGCAAAAAGCCACTACAGCCTTTATAAATCTCACAGAAACAGGGTAAAAGAAACAGCCAGATGTCCAAATTATTACCTCTAAAAGCTAGAGAGGTCATATTAGAATGACTACATAACAATGAGCAAATGGAAGAACGTAAAATCCTAAAGAAAAATGCTTGTCTTGGCTCTGTATGCCTTGTTTCAAGGCTTATGTTCTAGGCTGCTACTACTCTTATGCCGGCAAATTCATCTACATTTCTCACCCAAACCAGATAGAGCCATATTGAACCCATATATGTTACAAGACTACACTAAAAAGCAAAACTTCATTGTAGGGACAAAAGCAACCTCTATCCTGTAGACCTACTTTGAGCAGATGATCGCAAATCTGGACACAGTCGTCAGCAAGCTATGTAAACCTCCACGAAAGCATCCGTTTCAAAGGCATGTCAAATCCTTTCAAGAAAGAAAGCATATGGAGGAATTTAAAACTCCATCTGAAACACAAAGATTAAGTCTTCGAGCTCCCGATGTGACTAAATCAGACCAAACTGACTGCTACCAAACTAACCGATGTGACAAAATTGAAATATGTTGCTCACATCTTAAATACAGCATATGAAGTATCTAGCCTATCTGATGTACTAGGCTGGGCTTTCAGCAGATGAGATAAACATTTAAGAAAAAATCATAGTGCGAAAAGCTTTCACACAAATGAAAACCGAACACCACCACCGCCACCAACAAAAGCAGCTCGCTGAGCAAGGGTTTAGGGAGGTCTGCATGCAGTTGCAGTCTTAACCTACATCCTGAGAAACAGAGACGATTTTAAAGGACCCACGGCAACAACCCCCCCCCCCCCCAAACCTTCTCTTGGGGTGTTAACTGTAGAACACATTTTAGTAAGCAATTGAATGCATTGTGGAGATCCTTTACAAGAACAAGTTAGTGAAAGCAACATTAGTAACAACACAAGAAACTGATCTATTACTCCTTACACCCCCAGCCCAAAAAGGCAAAAAGGGGGGGGGGTGGTAGGAGTCGAAAACTGAATATGTGGCCAAGTTCCTGTCCATTACATGAAACAAATGCCCTAAAAACAGCTGCTTTTGAGGGGAAAAAAAAAGAGAAAAAAGTATTTGGTGGGGAATAATTGCATCAGCTGGATCTGTAAAGGCATATCAGAAGACCACATTTTATATGAGAGGACATAGTTGAGGAGCTATTTAAGTAGGAGCCTTATTTCCATTATTGACTGGATTCATAATAGACATATACAATAACAACCTAAAGCTACAAGACACAGTTTGAGCCGAATTCTCACACCTTTACACTTTGTCATGGAAAACATCCTAGCATATATCTATATTGAACTACAGCTGCAAAAAGGTGCCGAAGAATCAAGATCATCCATCAACAATGAATTGATCATCCTGGTTATCTCCTTCAACCCTAGTGTCATCATGAACCATGCCATTTACATGATGCAAATTCTGCATCATTTGTGAAAGATAATGGCTGCTCGCTCCTGTATGATCAGGAAGCCCATTCGGATGACCTGACCACTGGGAAACAATTGCAAGCAGCTGATTAGTGAGATTTTGCTGCTCATGAAGTATCCGGGACTGAATTTGACCCATTTCTGCTCGATGCTGACTCAACATATCATCCATCCTTTTCTTCCATTCAGATCTTCTCCGGTTCATCCTCTCCTCCCATTCCCTCTCTTGAATCAGCAGTTCCTCTCTTCTTCTTCTCTCCCTTTCTTCGCTCTCCTTCTCCATAGCTTCCCATTCCATTGTCCTTTGCTTTCTCAGCTCATCCATAATCTTCTCCCTCTTCACTCTCTCTTCATCCCTTTCTTCCCACATCTTATCCCTTTCTTTTGCATGCTCTAAACGGAGATTCTCCCTCTTCAGTCTCTCCCGCTCTCGTTCAACTTCACGATGCTCAAACCTTGTCTCCATTTCCCTAAATTGCCTCAGTTGATTTGCTAGGAAACTCCAAGCCTTCTTCTCAAACCCCTTCACTGCCTTCTTCTTCCTTTTCAACTCTGACCCATTTGCCTCAACATCTTCATAGGCAAACCCTTCATCACCATCTTCCTTTAAATGGTTGCTACCATTGTTGAAAGTTTCCTCCCCCTCCTCTGCATCATATTCAAAACCCAAACCTAAAACCCCATCTTCCCCACCATCAATCCCAGCAGTAAAATCACCCTCCCCTGAACGACCTAAATGCTCAAAATCCACCATATCTACCCCTCGGCTACTTCCGTCAAAACCCCCACCATTCTCATCATTATTAACAATGCCCAACATAGAGTCATCATGATTGTTGCTGAAAACAAGAGGCACATCCCCAAAGACCTCTTTGTAGCTAAGGAAATTGGACCAATGTGAGACACCATCAGCCCACTCAAACTCCTCCCCAGTCCCCACCAAATTAGGCGGCTCTGGCTTCTTAATCTTTTGCTTAACCAACAAATACTGATGCCTCATGTTTTGCACTTTGGTGGAAACATCTTTCCAAGTCCATTGCCAAGGAAATGCAACTGGGTCCCTAGCATGGTGCATCGAATTGACATACAAAGCAATGGGCCTGAATTTTTTCTCCCTAGTTTTCATCTTTGCCAAGGTCCCGCTTGAGACCATCTCTCCATATCTGTCAATTAGCGTTCTTTCCTCCGCCTCACTCCATTTTTTCCTCCTTGGAGGGGTTGTCATTGGATTGAATGCAATTCGTTCAATTTTATTAGTAACCCTCAAAATTAACTAATACCCATTCTTTATATGAACGTAAAAGGGGACAATTTTAATGGGAAGCGGGAACTTGCTACAGATATACGGACCCATATCCAAAAACAAACTAGGTTTTTGAAGAGATCACAAAGTAAATATTACTGGGCACTGACCTTCAATTTCAAAGCTCGGGGATCCTTGAAGGAACAAATTGACCTCGTTCTAAGCTGGGGCAGTGAAAGAGCTGCTAAGGAAGTTCAAAAAAGGGCAAAAAGATTAGGGATTTGCAGGGCCACCGGAGAAGAAGAGGGGGTTGTCGGAATTTTTACATTATTTACGATCAAAGCGGAGGGGATATAGGGAGAGGCCTGAGGAGAGAGAGAGAGAGAGAATCAGCTGCGAGCGAAATGACCCAACTGTCCTCTCTTCTGGATCCGCTTCCTGGTCCTGGAGAGTGGACTGCATTTTGAGAACAAACCTTAATATGCACACGTGTGGAAGTCATCTGGTCAGAGTATACAAATTCTTCTTTATCTTCCGCTTAAAATGGCGATTTAGAAACAACTACTTGTGAAATAAAGTAAACCCTTTTTTTTTTTGAGAAAAAGAAACTTGAGAAATAACTTACTGTTGTATGTTTGTAACAACTTTTTAAGTCAATGAAATTGAGCAACTGCTTCTAATCACTTACTGTTTCTAATCATTTACCGTTTCTCTTATCACATCTAATTCCTCTTTACAAATATTTTACACATATAACCACTCCTAAATGTTCCTGACTACTAACCACCCTTTATCACTTTTAGTTTTAATGGCTTACCTCTAGCTTTAATAGCTGCCTCTCTCTGATCTAAACCTCTAGTATCCTAAACCAATAAACTATCTAAGCCTCAAATCTTGTTGTAGTCACCTCATTCCAATTTTGTTCTTTTTTTTTGGGGGGGGGGGGGGGGGGGAAGGGGGAGTTGGAGAGCAGCAGGCTTTGAGTAGTTCATATGAAGGACCCACTCCAAATCCCAACACCTTACACCTCCCCCTCAACCAAAACGTTGATCAACAAATAAACAAAAGAGAATAGTTCTCCCTTGTTTAAAACCAAAAAAAAAAAAACAAAAACAAAAAACAAAAGAGAAAGACGAGAATAGTTTGACAAAGAAACTCAACTACTTTTCTAACGTAATATACAATAAGATCCAGAACATGTTTGAAAACAAAGGAAGTCAACTAGTAGCAGATTTTGCAAGGTCGATGCGTTGTATTCAGCTTAGAAAGAAGCATGTTTTAAAACAACTGAACGAATTTCTTGATCACCTATGTCTTGTTATAATCAAAGAATTTTGCACCAATCACAGAACATGTTTTTTTAAAAGAATTTTAATACTCTAAAATCTCTAATGCAATAAGAAATCTACCCTGTATACCTAGAAATAATCCTCTTCCATCACAAACGCCTATATATACTCTTGAAGAGAAATGTCTCTGCACTTTCTGACAAAAGGCCTGCCATTCAGCATAGTTAAACATTCAAGTCGAAATCCTAGTGACAAAGTCCCATTCCAAAAACAAGTGATGGTGGTTAAACTGGTGTTTGGCTACCCAAAACTTTCCAAGAGCGATGCTTATGCTCTACAATTCCGATCTGGGCTTGAACTGGCACTGCAACTCCTCAATTCTCGGTTTGGAGAAAGTGGTGGGGCTGGACTGCTACCCATGTCCTTAGTCTTATGAAGCAGAAATGTCCCAGCAAGAATGGTTATAAAACCGCACATTTCTGTGGCAATTTGGGAACCATTTTGAGAATCCCAGTCCTGAAAAGTTCAAAAAAAATGACAAAAAAAGGAGATTATTTATAGAACAAATATAAACTAGTTAAACACATGACACCTCAGTTCTATGAAAATGAATAAGAAACTAGTTAAACACATGACATTTCAGCCAAGAATTTCTATGAAAATGTAGTACATGCCATGTAGAATGATATATTTGACGTTCAGAGTGGTCATATTGATTAACATGCAACTGCTCCAGAATAATTTAGTCGGTTGGAGTTGGAGATGTCATGTCTGCATTACCTTAAACATGATCATACTAGCCAGTATGGTCAGCGAAGTAAACATGACATAGTAGACAGGCGATACAACGGCAGTATTGAAGGTGTCCAATGCCTGCAAGAATATAAGGATCATTCTTACACTTAAGAGGCATTATTCAGAAAAAAATTGAGACTAAATGTAAGCCTGACAAATAATAACAGAAGAGCTACTGGCAGTTTTGGCTGGGAATTAGGAAAACCCTCAGTCAGTTCACAGTCAGACCAATTGCTAAAATCACATTAGTATGCTGAACATGAAATGAGTTTCCACTTTTTCTTCACCAGCATATGAAAAGAAAGGTCAAGTGAACAACTTGATATTTATGTCCATCAACATAAGGAGATGTTTGTGTAACAGAATTTAGACTATGTTATATCCGCAGCTCATCAAATATCCATACCAGACGTGCTAAATGTAGCTCAAGACAGGCTCTCACAATCTGTTTCCAAAAATTCCCTTCCTCAATCAGCTATAGCTCAAATAAAGAAGGGGGGAAAAAAAAGAAGCCAGCATGTATGTGACAGTAATGACCAGATGCGCAAAACAACATTGAAGGAAGCAAAGAAAAAACAGGGGATAAGTCTCTGGCATCTGTGTTTCTGGCATAAGGTATACATCTTAGAACAGAATTTGAAGGATAGCTAATTAGCTATGAGATTTTTGGGCCAACACTAGACTCCTTGCTGATGAGGAAATATCCTTGAACAGCATTCAAGAGTTTGTATCATAATGTGTTCATGACAACCAAGTCAGGCTAAGGTCCATGGTCATTTTTCCCCCTTCTTTAGTTCTCTTCTCTCTTGAAAGGCGGGGGTCACAATCACAATATGGTGGGCGTTGTCGGTAAAGCACCCTTCAATGTTGTGGATTTCCTAGCCAATCAAATGTTTTCTTGATCAATGAGAATCAATGGATGCTCTAGCGGTTGAAGCATCCTCAACCGGGTTATGGTTCACTGTGACTGAGAAATCAAGGTTTTGTAGTGTAATCTATCATCATGAAACGAGAAACAAAGGAAATAGTCCTCTGTTCTCCTTTGTTTCACAGCTTCTTGCATGAAGTCCTTCCAACAGACTGAGATAGCATCCAGTCAAACATGGAATTATGTCAGCTGAATGAGTTGCCTAAGCCAAGGTCTGAGACAAAATAACCTACATTCTTAATTTTCCTTCCATTTGAAAACATCCACCCTCTTCTAGGCCCCCTGATAGCTATAAGCACCAGGTTTCAATATGTTATCCTAGGAAAGCACTTTTATGCATCGCTTAACAGCTTAACAGTTTGACACCCTGCTTCAGAGAACAGATAAAGGGAGTTAAGTCGTACAATGCATCAACAGCTACAGCTAGAAATTCACTTGAATAGAATCGACCAATTTCTGTCAACCAATCTTGCAAACCGATTCTTTCAGACAATGCCAATGACCACAACAGAAGAACACAAAGGGGAAAAAGGAAAAGGGAAGATATGTCCAGACATTTTTCATCCATTTGGGCAAATGTTTTTAGTTGAAAAGTCACTTTTGGACAATTTTTTGAATTTCAAAGGACTGCTGCAAAATGGCTTACTAGATTATCCTGTACTTCTAGTCAATTAAACCATACACAGTCGATGGTTGACTGGGGTCCAATTGAGCAAGCTCTATAGGCGTAAGGGTGCTACATCTTAACCCCCCCACCCTAATGTACCACAACTGGATTGAACAATAGGGAGATTCAGAGTTGGATTTGAGCATTTTAATGCTACACTGAACTGCAGAGGTAATGATTAAAAGAAAAGAAAATCATAAGTAGAAAACAGAAACAACCTTAGAGATGGACTACAGAGTAAAACAGACAATGCATTATTTTGTTAGACTAACAATCGAGAAGTTACAAGTCAATTAAAGAACTATAGGCCTGTAATTATATTAGATGTAATGGGACGAATAACAAAAGAAAACCCTTTTGGCTAATCATGATCAATCTCAAAGACTAAAAAGATTAGGGGGAAAAAAAATGCTATCAGACCGGTAATTTTGTAGCCTAAGAAAAGGAATTAAAACCAGTAATTTTAACATTAAACATGCTTGAAACATGATCATCAAATGGATGATCTGATGCCACAGAAATTTATAAACTGCAGTTTTAGGAATTACCTTGTTCAAATAGTTAATCTGCATCAAACAGCAGAAAGCCACAATTAGGGTGAAGAACCATGTCTGGAAGTACTTAAACTGATTACTTCCTTCAAGCGAGAGCTTCAAGGCAATACTGACAGCTTTAACACTCATAACCTACAGGAAGAAACTCGAGGAGTCAGGGCAACAAGTGACTATATTGCAATGCAAACTAAGCACATACAGAAATTCTTGAGGTTAAGAAACATACCGTAATAGAGCCCATGAGGGAGCAAACTCCAACATACACTACCAGATGAGTTTTCCCATATCGTGGAACAAAGTAGAAAATGAGGAGAGCAACTAGAATAGTAACTATGATGGCATATACAAGGAAACCTGCCCATGAAGATATTTTCTTGTCAGGGATCCCATGACCAACGAAGACAGTTGAGTGTAAAAAAACAACCAATTACTTCATCAATGACTAACTAGGTGAGGCAAGATGCTGTTAGCCAAAAAAAAAAAAATCTTACATTGGTCCGGTGGTCCCTACATACAAGGATGGAATGTGTAATATCTGAAGAACTATTACTCAAACAGAGAGAATCATGATTTTCACACATGAATTTGACGTTGTGAGATATGCTGCATAAAATGCCAGTTTATATCTTCTTCCCAACAAACAAAGGAGAAAAAAAAAAATGGTGACAAGACTAAAATCCAAGGACTCTAGCTCCATCTGCTCTTACCTGGCTGTGTAGCTAGATGCCATACTTGCTTCACAGATTCAATATCCCGCTCATGTGGCGCATGCAAAACAATAGTAGTTGAACCGACTACGCAGAGAATGCAGCCCACTACACCAAATATGTGCAGCTTTTCCTTGAGGATAAAATGAGCTAGAATTGCACTGCATGACAGACACATCTTTAAGAGCTTGAAGAATTTACACTAGGTTTCAAGCTGCAAAGCTTCAATGTCTCATACCTGAAAATGATACTCAGAGCTCCCAAGGGGGTTACAAGGATAGCAGGTGCAAATCCATATGCAGCAAAATTAGCTATCTCCCCAACAATCACTAGAAAATGCGCATGAAAGCATAAGTCAAAAATCCAAACTACAACATAAGAGAAGGTTGCCACAGCAAAAAATAGAAATATGTTGTCAAGGGGGCGGCAAGAATATCCATCCACAGTCAGCATGGGCGAAAGCCCTATATGGCTTGTGAACAAATTAGGATGCATATAAGAGAAGGTTTAACCCAACAAAAGAGCGCAGTCATTAAATGGATGGGAAGAATACTCATCTGTAGTGAGTGTGAAAATAAATGTAAAACATATATGTTGGAATCAACAGAGAAAAGGACAAAAAGATGACAGATAGAGCAAGCTTATGCTAAAAGACTTGAACATTAGTACTTGAATTGAACATAGGATACAAGGAGATAAAACAACTTGTCGTTGTCAACCCATATCCTACTATTGTGATTAGGGGAAGGATTTCCATTACATTTTCAGGAAAATCTTCATATAAATGAGACAATTTTCACATTATGGATTCCCATATCACATAAAGTCTGCCCAAGCATGATTCTTTGAAGTCCTGCAGATCTGGCCATTGGAACGTATAGTGAAAAAACGTTATTCTTGAAAACACTGCTAATTGTTCTCTTTGCTTGACTGAGTCACAAAATACAGATCCTCAAGGAGTGTTTCTCAAAGCCCCCCCCCCCCCCCCAAGCGACACAAGGTTGATTTCTTATATTTACAGTCAGCAAGCTTAATGTTCACAACCACCACTGGTTTTGGACAACTTAATATAAGAGTAACTTCTAAGAGGTAAGACAATAGAGCTTACTTGATATCATTCCAGCCCACCACCATGGTTCATACAAGTATGAATGGCCTCCTGAACCTGGTCAACAACAGGTAAATTCGCCTTTTTAATCGAAGAGGCCTCATCAACTAAGCAAGCATCTTCCCAAGATATCAATTTTATGAACAATCAAACAAGTTGAATTAATTGGCCCAAAAGCCTCTTTCTAAGTCGAGAACAAATGGCATAATCTTCGGGGAATTTTGCTCAAATACAGCAGATAGCTTCGAAGTAAGAGGGAAAGGCTCAAACCTGCTCTAACACCGGTAGTCCCAGATTTCATGAGACCCTTTTTCTTAATGATGAAACTGGACCCAATAAAAACGCTCGAAGAAACAGCCAAGATAAGTCCTTTGACATTATCATTTGACATCCCCATTTGTAATTCCACAGAGAGGAATAGAGAGATAGAGGACTTGAAACAAAATCCAATTCAAAGCCCCTGAGAGTCAAGTCCTTCAGATGACAATCCTAAGAATGGATATCATCTGATGACATCTCCGTGGGTGAAATTCAATAAAATCCAGTCCAAAAACCCTTGAGAGCCAAGTTCAGTCCTTGAGAGATCACAATCCCTAATCAAGAAAAGCTATCAATCAAACCAACAATAACCCAGAAAGACAAAGAGGCCCACATTACTGAAACAAGAGAAAATACAAAGAATTTGAGAAGGGGAGAAATACCCAGTTGGCTCTTCCAAAGGGGAAATGTAATCAGATGCCCCAGTCGATCACATGGGCATCTTTGATTTCCTATTCTGATGATTTAGTACGTCCAAAATGATCTGAAAAACCCAAAAGGTGGCTACTTTGGCGTCTCTGGGCAAAAAGAAGGCAGTTCAACAAAGAATCTGCACTCTTTTCCTCCGCATAAACCCCTCTTTGTATAATTGATTGTATATCTCTCTCTGTATCTGTGAATGTTATTGTGTCCTTCTCACTATCGGAGCTTTATCTCTTCCGAGGCGGCAGAGGAGAGGAAGACAACAACGGTATCTCCGTTTCGTCCGCGTGTTGATCGTGAATTGTTATGGTGAAAGAGAAGAGCTTTAAAATCAAATAAAAAGGAATAGATAAATAATGTTGGGGTTGTACGAACAGGGAGCCATAAAATTTGAGTTCATGGAGGGCTCCGTATCCCGCGTTTCACTTGAATTTTTAATATAAAGATTTTCCTAAATAAATATAAAATGATTACTGCACTTTCCTATCTGAGTTGGCTTTTTTACCAAAGAGTGCAACCCAAATCACCAACAATTAGGGCAAATAAGGCATAGAGAATGGAGAATATCCCACTAGTACTGCTCCTTTTCTGTTCTTTTCTTTTTTGGGATCACATTAAGGACTAATACAAAATTAAAATTAAAAGGGGTAGATTTATGTCGATTTATGAAAAGTGAATATGACATACTGAAAATTTAAAATTGGACAAGTGATTCATATGAATATAAAACATAACATTTATGTCATATCCAATGTAAAAAAACACATTCCGTTTATATTTTATTATACTTGCAAACAATGCCATTTTTCTTTGCCATTTGGTTTTCATTTTATTTCCATTGGTTACTCATTCGAATTTAGTAAATTTGCTAAGTTATTATAACTAGTTTCTCATCAAATGTTTTGTGGGTTTTTTAGGGGGAGATTATAATATAATAGATCATCAAAAGTTGTTTTTTATGATTTTTTTTTTGTCATTTTATCGTGTTTGATCTCACCGCAAGTAACAGAAGAGCCTTAGCACAATATATGGTACAATTGAATATTAGAAATGAGGGGTAATGGCGTAGTAAATGTAATATTGTTTTTGAACAAATGTTTATTTTATTAGAAAAGTTGCTGTCTTTTTTAATATATTTTTTCATTTGGAATAACAATATCTTCAAAAAGATCTTGAACTTCTACCCTTAACTTCTACAATCAGAAACATAATTGTTCTTCATAGATAGTGAATTACATTTCCTGTATAAAAGCATACACGAGACATCCGTGAGGTGGCTAATGCTTTGGTGCTTATTCATAGCATTAATTAAGAGGATTTGATTAGATTTTTGAAGATTTTTATCCACATATTACTACGGATCTCTCAATTGAATAACAACATGCAGAAATAGATATCAATTTAATTACAGATTTTCCAATGTAACAATTGAATAATCACTTGGACGAAACCAAGACATATGATAATAAATAGTTAACAAATAGTTAACTTTTATGTAACATCCATAACCCCTTTATCGTCTAATTAAAACTGCTCCTCCTCTCATAGACATAAATAAAACTCCATATATGTAGAATTGTCAAAATCGTAATGGTTTATATAATCCCTTTAACTATAACAGTTTTTTGTGACATTATAGGACCACAGAGTTTAGATCTTTTTCTTTCTCATCGGACGTTGTGCTTTGTAAATAGTTTGAATGAATCTAATCAAAGTGTGATGAACCGAACTTCATGCCAATCAAGTTGGAGTTGAGTTGAGCTCATTCCCAACTCTCTGTTTTGGATTCAAATCAAGGCGGCCCCTTTCTTGAATGTCAAACAAAGAATATACGCATCCACACTCAGAATAATTCTTTAGCTCTAATTTGAATTTGCGTGGATTCATTGTCTGTGTCTGGGAGCCCTCCCTGTTTGTCTCTAATTATGATTGCATAATTACAACTCCACACGAAAACAAAAGCAACCCCACGAGACTTGTAATTTGTAAGCACGCAAATGTTCTTGCAACTCAAGAGATCTAAATTTGCCTTATTTTAAGTTTTGGACCCAATTGGCCAATTTTGACAATCCCTAAAATACAAGGTAAGCTTGTGTGAGACTGAAAACTAGTAAAGTGAACACCGCCCAAACTTTATTTTCAAACTAAAATATGCAATGTCGTGCACTATTCAACATGCAACCGGGCAATGACTGATTACCATATGTACATGCATCAAGCAAATGAAAACCACAGACCAATTGGCTCCAGACCTCTTCATACTTTGATCCTTCAAACGTGATAGATAGTTTAGATTGAGAAGTCAACTATGACTGGTTGTGAGGTTCATTACCTCTCAAACAACCAATTATACAGCAGCTCCCAAACACTTCACTTGCAGCAATAGCAGGCACAGCCTGGATATCAAACACTCTTTATTTGGGGCATAAGATGCTCCTGCATTCATCCCCGTCTAACTTAACATTAATAAAAATTCGCTTTAAATAATGTTAGAATATCTCCCCTAGTGAAAGAACACAATACTCGTGTACTTCATAAATAAGGAACTAAGTTTCAGCTTTAGGCTGCTGATATGCTGTTTAGTGCTTACTACATTTTTCACCTGTAATCCTGCTATGTCGTTTGGACCAATTCAGCCTGATACACAGAAAATTGCAGGATATCAACATGTGATTTCCAAGAATGGCAGGAGCAACAACTGTCAAAGGTGCTGTCTTTCTGGGCCGATCTGCCAATAAATTAGTTTGAAACTGGTAACCATAATTAGAAATAGATATCATAATCTCAATGTTCAACCACAGATAAAACATTAATCAGTCCACAAAAGCAACTACCTAAATCCATCACATGCTCCGTGACCTACAACAGTTTCTCCGTTCTTATGAGCAAACCCAAAAACACCAGATGGCTAAACATCCGAGTCATGCTCCTGACTGACAACCCCCCTCCCCCCCCAAAAAAAAAAAAAACAAAGAGGGCATCAAGGGAACAAAATTCCAAAAAGTCCTTGCTGAAGGGCTTCAATAATGGTTGGTTCACTAGCACCTCTGTCCAGGAGAAAAAGACTTAGCTAGCACCATGGCCAGACACTCAGACACCTCTCAGAAAAAGGTCCAACTTATCTAGATGCATTCATGGTACCGCCATTTGTTTTAAGTATATAATGCCCTCAAGTGTCCACCAATATGCTGGAAATCCATGGGCAAGATCTGTCAAGATTTCAGAGATTGCCTGTCAAATATCTTGACAAACCCAAGCACTCCAAATCAAGCCTAAGTCGATGACTGCATATTAAAACTCCAACTGATGCAAACAACCCCAATGCAGATAGGCTGCTTGGAATTTGGGGAGAGGAAGAGAGAACAAAATGAACTGAAAAAGAAAGGATGCACTAAACTGGACCTGGTTTTCTCATAACAGATCAATACAATAAGTACAGCATCATAATACAAGAACATGGTTTGACGTTACACTTAGTTGAATTCAGTCTTCCTGACAGGATAGCAACAGCAGGGCAATCGAGAATGGGAACACAGACCATAAGAGATTTAACCATTCCACGTAGCAATGGCCAAAGAATGCTTCCACAAGAAGGCAGTTCATGGGAAATGATACAAGGAAGTCACAGAGTACTTGCCAGTACCCTAAAAAGATGGATAGGGTCATTGAAAAAAGAGGCTTAAGAATTACAGAACAGATACAATGTCTTCCAAACAATTGGACAACTGGAAATTAACAGTTGCACATTATGAATTGAAAAACTACAAAGCAACCAACCCATTGATCAGTTGGTGGAAATAGGGAAAGGGAATAAAGCAAAAAAATGGGCCGTTAAAACTGCAGTATGTTGGGGGCAGGTATGGTGTGCCCCTCATATGATTTCTATTTGCAAGAGCAGATGGCAAGAAGAAGATTCATGCCTATCCTAGACTTATATGAAGCTTAAAAACTGAGGCTACATGAAGCCAATAAGGTCTCAGCCTAATGGTTCTAAGGCCTTCAGTTCATTAGATCCCAAGTTTCATTCTCCCTTCCCCTCCATAAATATATGCCTCATCTAAAACATTTGCAAACGTAAGGTGGTTTTTACGCTTCGTTTCAGGTTTTTGCTCATGGCTCTTATCATGGTTTCTCAAACAAACCAGCAAAATCAATGGCTAAAGGGCTTTCTTCTTTCCTTTTGTGTGCAGCCCTCCCCTCCCTTCCATCCCCCACATAAAAGAAAGACACGTGCCATTTATGTTTATGGTGCTCCTAAGAAAATATCTGTTTTGAAAAACTGAAAAATATGGTTCTAAACTTTGCCATGACATAGCAACTTCAGCCGCAAGAATTCATAACAACAATGCATTGGCAAGAAACATCAAGCAAAATGCTTCAACATTTTTTTTTTGGCTAATATGAGCATATCAGCCTGTAGCCAAACATCAGGAGAAACTTTAGCCCATAATGTGAGTTGAAAATTGAAATCCCACGGGTCACTGACCTCAACATTATGATAAATAAATTTTGTGTTGCAGAATTGAAGCACACTCCAACCACACAGAAAAAGTAAAGAAAAATGCAAATATTACCTTAGCCATCAGCTCTGTTGGTGCCAGATTACCTCATTTGCACTCATGGAAGCAAAACCTAAACATATCATAGGAAATAATATGTTGTCAAACAATAGCGAGTTCAAAGTTTTTAACATGACCAAAAGGGGAGGAAAAAAAGGAGAATTTCTACATAAACAGCGAAATAAGGTACTAACGTTGCCAATATGTCCAATTTCCACTCACAAAGCCCATATTCCCTCGAAGATAGAAACTTCGGATGGGCATTCCCGCAAGGAGGCACAAGTCCGCAACAATGAATAAAAGAAACTTACAACTGAAAGAACTTCTTGTGCCCAAAAGGTTTACTTGCCCACCAGGGATGCAACCTTGTCCAAAATCAGACACCCACGTCATTTAACTTCCTCATCATTGACGAGATCATGTTCAGATGACCAAATAGGCTGACAAACTTACAAATGCTGACATCAAGATGGGTCAGCCTACTATGATACTCCACTTTGCACGTACTCACTTCAATCACCCATCATTTTGACAAATTGCAAAAGGAATAACGGTAGAGAATTCAATTTAATCAAGAAGCACCTTTCAGATGAAGGGCATTAATCAGGCTTTCGGAAATAGATCCATCTAACGTAAAACCCTTTTCCATCATGTGATCCCACACCCTACAGGCTAATGAAACCCTGTTTTCCTGTATCAACCCTCGAATTATCAATTTGAAAGTAACCTCATCAGGAGAAGGTCCTCCATTTTGCATTTTCTCAAACAAATTCATAGCCTCATTCATTCTAGAAGTCCTGCACAGGCTGTGGATGAGAGCATTATATGAAATCACATCTGGAGTTGTTCCATTCTCTATCATGTCATAGAGAACGCTCTGAGCTGCATCAGTTTTACCTGTCTTACAAAGGTGATCAATTATTGTGGTATATAGGACACGATCTGGAAACATACCCATTCCTGTCATCTGATCAAGAAGTTTCTTGGCAACAGTGGAACTACCCTCTTGTAGAAAGGCTTTTATGAGGATTGTAAATGTCACAACATCAGGAGTAATCCCCTTCCGAAACATCTCGTCAAAAAGTTTGTAAGCCCTTTTAGTGTGCCTGGCATTGCAAAATCCCCCAATAATAGTATTGTATGAGACTACATCGCATAATCCTTTTGTTTCCATGACATCAAGTAGCAAGTAAGCCTTGTCCAGGCGGTTAGCTTTACAAAGACCCTTGAGAAACTGGTTATAGCTATATAGGTCAGGGGCCAATCCATTTCTTTCCATTGTTTCCATCAGTTTCTCGGCCTCTGCTAACATAAGTCGATCACAACAATAACCCAAGAGTGTATTATAGGTAACTAAATCTGGCACACATCCATTCCTCTTCATATATGATTTGATAGCTAGTGCTTTTTCAATTTGACCAACCTTACAAAATCCATTAATAAGAGCATTATAGACCAATGTACATAGGGGTTCTCCACGTTTCATTATATCAACTACAAGTTCATAAGCTAAATCAACCTTTCTGCCGCTACATAAGCCGAGAACCAAGGCCCTGCAAGCTTTACTTTCAGGATTAACTCCACTCTTTATCATAGTATGCCAAAGCTCGATAGCATTTTCTAAGCGCCCTACCTTACACAATCCACTTATAAGAATAGTGTATGTTACAACATCTGGTTGTCTTCCCTTTTTAATCATGTCCTGTAATATGCCTAGAGCTGCATCTATTTGATTCTCCTGGCACAACAAATTTAAATAAATATTATATGCCCATATGTCTGGGATAGACCCAAGCTTTTCCATGTCCTCTAGAAGAACCTCAATGAGATGAAAATTCTTCACCTCACACAAAGCAGCTATAAACCTCGAATATGTAAAGGAAATCAAAGAAAAACCCCGCGGGGCCATAGTACTGTAATAATGCTCAGCTAAATCAAGACGCGATTGCTTGATAAGAACTCCAATAAATCGGTTATAATCAATACTGAATACTCGACAGTTAGAACTAATCATCTCATCAAAGGTTTCGATTGCCTGATTGATCAATCCTGCTTTAACAAATCTGGATATAAGAGCTCTATAGACAGATCGATGTTTGCCAAGACTGCAAATCATATCATGCATTCAATCTCTGAGATAGAATGCAATGCTTGTCACAGGGATCAACACCATGTCAAGACAAATCTGGTACGATTCAGCCAGAGTTGATATCTCTTTGTCAGTTCCCAAATAAAAATGCCTGTTCAATAGGCTAAGCGTTAGTAGATGAATACAGTGCTACAGATGGTTTTGAACATGCATATTCGAACAAGGAACAGCCAATGCAAGAAAGTTCCCGATTAAACACTTAAAACCATGACCATGAATCACAATGTAAATTTGTAGTCAATCGTAGCTAAATGATTGAGAAAAAAAGAAAAACCATCAGAATTTAATCAGCACCAACAGTATGAGGATACCGAAGTGTTTCCGTAGACAAGCATAGCGACTACAACAACAGGGAATGGTGGCAGCGGCGGCGATGAATGAGAAATGTAGTTTCTTTACTGAAAACGTATAGTCAGATATAATATGATATTGGAGCTCCCAAGAAAAAGAGTGGGAGGAAGGCCGAACCTCCATACCAGCAAGGCATCAACGACAAAAACGAGAAAGACGAAAGATGAGGGTGGCGATAACGGTGCAGCGGCGGCGATGAGAGAGAACGCACCAACCACCGCGTTGCAAATCGCCGAGGGAGTGGGGGAAGAGTATTGGTGACCAAATGACCGGAAAGAGAGCAAATGCAGGGAGTGACAATACCATTTCAATTGGCATTCTTACCTGAAAAACGGCGTCTCTGCAATGTTTGGAAACAGCTACGTTGCAGGCAGCTCGAATCATTTGACCTGGAAACACAGAATTGATTGATTGCAGTTGGTATTTGAGAACCTGAAGATTAAAGCATTGAAAGGTTTTGAATAGGAAATTCTGAGATTGCGGTCATCAATGGACGAGTATCGACAATGGCGGACGATTTCTCTCTCCAGACTGGCAGTGAGAGTGCAGGGTTTGATTGGCATACGGAGGCGGGGAGGAGAAGTTCATCAACCATTGAGAACATGTATACCGAAAAATGAAGAAAACCCACATATGAAGAAGAAGGGGGGAGGGAGGGGCCATTATTTTAGGTTTTTTTCGTTAGTCATTGGTTTTAGGGTGAGCAAAGGGTACAGTACAGAGCTCCCCCCAAGAATTTCAATGCGCAACAAAAATGTCGTAAAATGTAGCCTTTCAAATAAAATTTAAATAAAACAATTACAATTAAACTAATTGATTCAAAATTTTATAACATCAAGATAGTAAATAGTGAAATTCATAGCAAAAAACATTAAAAATTAATTTATTCAAATTTTTATAGGGTCAAACTTGTGAATGGTTAAATTTTAAAGTAAAGGACAAGTTTTCAATATTCCTCAATTTTTTTGGGAAAAAAAAACCTCATCATCTCATTTGATTTCCTAAATAACAAACATTATAATTTGATGAATTTTTTAATGTAACAGTATAATTTGATAATTAAAACATACAATAAAGTTAGTATTTACAACACTACAATTGAAAAAACAAACAAAAATCTAAAATAGAGGGATATATGAGTGATTATTTCCACCCATTTCATTGTCATCCTTTTAAAATAGTAGTCGTAGTAGAGACATACTCTTGTGAGTTTTTTGAATTAATAAGACTCTTGCGATAGATTTCATCTCGGACAAAATTTGCAAAATATACAATCTACTCTATTTCTAATGGATTTCTGCATATTAAAGAGTGATGTTCAAGAACCAGCAGAAATCCTATAGATTATCACGAATGAAACTGAGCATTCCAAAGAGTTTACCAGGAATTCATGTATGACACGTTGTTATGAATTATTGAATGAATGAGGAAAAACTCAGAACAATCTATATCTTTTTAACCGCCAAAGCACAATTTGACCTCATAAACCCACAGCTGTGACCATGTACCTCAGAACAAGTCACTAGAACATTGTTTGCGCATTCCCCTGTGTATGGCATCAGCATTTAAAATCAAATTTGCAAGAATCATGCGTAAATGAACGTCTTCGAAAGAGAAAGGGAAGGGAGAGCAGCCATTGAGCAATGATACTGCAGTCACTTCAAGAAGTTGTGGATCATTAAATCTAACAAAGAGCAGAAAACACTGACAGCAGCTGAGCTGATTGAAAATTCTGCTTTCTTTCAAATTTCAATCCTCTCTTGTGCATACAAGTCAATTCTCCTTGTATATTCCCCCTACAAAATTTTGCTTCACGGCCATAAAATAGGATGCAATTGTACAATAAATAGCCATCTGTGTCCTTAACTAGGTGATCCGAGAAGCATCCCTAATAACTATGGTGGGGACATGGGAAATCCCATGATTTCAGGTCCCCTCCATCTACCCGACATATATCTTACCATCAATTACAAAAACTATGCACATGCTAACTCTACTTCGTCTCAGAACTGGTTCTACTTTCATCTTCTCTCAAAGCACAAGGACGCAAACTTTCGAGCTTCTCTAACCTAACGCATCCATCTACCCATTTTCATTGCCATGATTTTCCTTTTCTTATGGGCTTTGTGTTTGGCAGAAATCCTCAATTTTCTCTTGGCATTTTTGGTACGATCAACAGCAGCCATGACCTTCTCTTCACGCTTCCTCTTATCTCTTCTTTCTCCAAGACTATGTCTGATCTGGCTGTACGCTTGAACGAATTTCTGATAGCCCAAAGCTTCTTCAATCTTTCGACGGGCTTTTTCTGCGCGCTGCTTTACATAATCTGGGTTGATTCAAATGACAATTACATCTTGAGTCATGATAAACAAGGAAATATATCTATCGACTCTTCTATCCAAACCGCCCCCCACCCCCCAACAAAAAAACCAAAAAAAGAAAAAAGAAAAAGGAGAGCTTAGAAGCTGCGCATTAATGGCCCAATAATGCAGAATGTGAGAACTAGTTAACACTGGCCTTCTCTGGCAAACAGCTGTTAGCTTCTAGCTATTTGTATTAACTGTTAGCTGTTTGAGTTAGCTGTTTATATTAACTGTTTGAATTAGCTATTTGTTGAAAAACTAGATGATAAAATTAGTTATTTATAATCAAGTTGTGATATAAAACGCCAATTCTTTAAAAAGTTCTTCCAAAAAGCTCATGAAATTAGCTTTTTCAATTAGCTTTTTGGATCCAAAAAACTCTTCTAAAAAGTTCTTTTACTAAACACCCAAATTTTTTGTACTTGATCAAACAGCTAATTTTGGTCAAAAAAAGCCCTTTTTGCCCAAAAAGCTCCTCAAAAAGCTATTTGCCAAACACCGCCGCTAGTTCCACCTTCTACTTTCCTTTTCCACCACATCTTTTGGAAACAACCTTCCCAATTAACAGATGAAATGAATACTAAACCTAAAATGCTAATCTATAAAATGAATTCATGTTTCAATGCAACATGCAGAAGACGAGCACAACTGGAATATGGCACAAATAGTACGAAGTGGAAAGCAAAACGAAAAACAAAGCTTACCTGAAACAATTTTTCCAGAAAATCCCTCACAAAGTTTGTAGATCGGTAGCAGCAACCGAAAGGCATGTTTTTGGCAATCTTCCTGGCTCATCTGCATGGCAATCAGCTTGAGACTGCCCACTATTGTCTTAGTCTGTAATAATGCATAAAACATCATTAGTAATACAGCTACATACAAACTTCTGAGAAGAGGGAAGTACAAGAATACGTCCAACATCCAATGTTCATGTAGTAAGCAACATGATTCAGATTCACAATCAATGCCCCATGGACTGTGATCCAGGAGGGAGCTCACTGACCTGAATATCCTGGGTGTGGAAGGCAGTTTTCCCCACTGCTTTGAGCAAACCAGAGACAAGGATACAGCTAATATCGTTCTCATCTTTCTGATCAAATTTATCCAATCCATAAGTAAAGGAAGCTTCAATACTCTTACCTTCTTTGGCGCCAAGCAACCGACAAGCTTTAAGAAAACATCCTTGCTCACATGGATCGAGAGAAGACCAAAATGTACGAGGATCCTTGTGAGCTGTTTGGTGCAATAATAATTGTATTCCACATATGGCGTATGCAAGATTCTGCTTGACATGTCCTCTGGCTCCTTTATCAGTGAGCTGAGCTTTTATCAGGTAACATAAAGAGGAGGCTATTAGGACTTGTGCTTGTAAGACAGGTCGCTCCAAGTTTCTTCCCCTGCTTTTCCATCTGCTCAAAGTACAATGCCACAAGATGGCTAGATATGTTACAAATCCATGGGTGCAGATGCATTAGGAACTCAGAGATTGATCGCCATATATCCTGTAGGAGACAAGGGTGACAGGTTAACCCAAGAGCTTAGTGCCCTATCTCAGTTGATCTTAACTAGAAATTGCAACGGGGTAGATTAGAAGGGAAGGGGTCCAAACATTGGCCATCAGAAAACTGAGGCTTGTTATTTAGCACTTTGAGAGCAACATATCATCGAGGGGGTCTATATGGAAGCAAGGATACAAGGGAAGGAGTGATTATCAAGTTACCTCAACATCCCTTGCAACAAGCAAGTCTGGGAACTGCGTAAGGATCTTTTCCAACAAAACTAAAGAGTAATATGCCTCCTTCCAAAAAGGAATTGTTTCTTGATCAAAAATATTCAGCTGCGTATCATTTAACACAGCTACAGCAGACTGCATAATCTTCCTCATCACAGGCAATATATTGCTGATGTGTTTTTGGAACCCTCTCCTCATCACTTCAACAACAAAACCAAGGACCTGCACAAAGATATACAGAAGAAAAGTTCAAAGATCTACATGTCATTCCCAAAAACTAAGCAAATCAGAACAACCAATGAGGGGAATGACTTCATAGCTTTTCACAGTGCAAAACTTAGGCCACCAGACATCCATCTTTTCCGTCTGTGGCCCATGTTTACATTGCTTGTAGACCATAAAATGGAATTCAGCTATATATCCTGTCTATCCAATGAAATAATGCAGTAGTAACAGCAAACCCATACTAGCTAACCAGTGTACCAGAAATAGAAACAGAGGCCCTTTCAATGAGATTAGCGAACCAAAAATATTCAGAATTTGTTTGTACTTATGAACCCGACTACTCCCCGTAAAAATAATCAACTAAATCTGAAGCAGCAGACTTTGCATTGTTTCTCTCACGTGCTGTATCCTAACCACAAAACAGCACAGAGGAACCTTCACAAGGCACTAGCTTTCAGTTGCGTAGGAATTTCTTGGGTTGCTTCTAGATCCATTAGGAACCATATTTTGTGAAGGTTTATTTGGTAGGAAGGTGAAAAGAAAGAAGGCGATGGTAATAGATCATATTATTTTTACAGCATATGGAGACAAGGAAAAAGTCTTACACGGGTGTCAAACATCTGCAGAGCGTGAAAAAAATTTATGCATCATCAAGACTCTCTATTTTAGGACAATGGGAACTTCTATTCTTCATTTTTTTCTGTTAGGGCCAAGTATGTGGATAGTTTATATTTTTAGACTCTTTATACGATCCTAGCAGGTGCATCCCTATCTTCCATCATGCTATGCATAATACATTCAATTTTTCCCGACCAAACAAATATGTATATCACTCTACCAAAATTACCCATATTGATTCAATTGTTTGTATGGAACTTGAATTTGCTTTCCAAATTTCAATCGCATATTAATTAATCATACCAAAGTGTAGTGATTACATATGAAGTAGAACAGTCCAATTGAGACAGATCAAAATAGAAAATACAGAACTTATTGTGATATGATAGGAGTAAAAAGACGCATTACACCCACTATAAAACCACATAACTATAAGACTTCAACTGTAAAATACCTGAGCAGATGTGCTCCATAAGTGTTGTTTCTCCCCCAAATACCAAGCAAGACAGTATTCAAGAATGGAATGAAGTGACTGCGAGCTTATACGGCTAATAAGACGCTTTATGACTATGCCAATCAAGGAGCGGACTTGATTGTCATGATCATTGGCCAAAGCAACCACCAGATGGACAAATAACATCTGTGACTGCTTATTGATTACGCTTTCTGGAAACCTCTTGATAATTGTACCTAGCATTTCCAGTACAGCCTCCCTCCCAGTGGCATGCTCATACCTGTCAAAAAAGTTGAGCTAATTTAAGATAGAACAAAGAAATAACATTAAGTTCTTTTTACTATATCTCATTAAAGTATGGAAGAATCTTGCCTTAGATTAGCAACAAGGAAGTCCAGATGTTGTCTGCGTTTCTCTTTGAGTTGATAGTTAAGCAAGAACTGCAACAATATCTGACTGCATTTTCTGCGAATGGCATCCTCCTGACTGGTTACCATTAATTTTGCTACTTGGGTTACGATATCATATATCTCATGGACCATAAGCTTCCGTCGAACAATGGCCTTCAAAAGTGTTAGAGCAATAAAGGAGGGATTCTTCTCAAGATCAATAAACAAAGGAAACTGGACTAAAACATGTAACTGATCTGTAGAAAGTGTAATTTTGGTGCTCCGGAGCAGTGCTGTTAATAATTTTAGACAGGACTGTGTTATAGGACTATCCACATTAGCTGAACTTTGAGCAATGTCCATTAGTTTCCCTTTAATCTTGTCAGCTTGTGATTCCAGTGATGGCAGAGGCAGTCGTATCAAAGGAAAGATACACTTGAGGGCAACAGAGACAACTTCTTCGTACTTGGAGCTAAAGCAAGAAGTGAGCAGCTTAATGAAGGGATCCAACATAGAGACAAGCTTATCTTTGTCCCTACTGAACTTAATGTTTCTCAAGCAGTTGTGGAGGAGCCAAGAGAAAACACTGTAATCAGATGCGAACAAAATGGCTCATTCCCAGTGCAAGATTTCTCAACCATTTCACTGCTTGTCTCAATCAGTTTCACTTTAGCTAACATGCCATCAGGTGAAATTTCCATTTTGCGATTCTCTTGGGAGAACCAGTCATCAATGAGGCCATATATGAAGACGAACAGATCAGTCTGATCAACGGATGGGTTTTTCTCAATGCCCTCAGCAATGCAATTTAACATTGTCTCCAGTTTCAGCTTCACCTTTTGTGTCAAATGCTTCCGTAAACGAGCTGTCACTTGTGACAGCAACTTCAAACCATGAGTCCTGAACGTGACATTTTGTGCAATCAACTTAAGTGTATCAAAAGACCTTTGTTTCTTAGTCTCTTTCATTTTGAAAGCATTTTTTTCCACATCTTTTTGCTCAGCTACCTCACCAAAAATGTCATTATCTATGACACAAAGGAGTTCATTAAAACAACAATCAACCTTGCCTCCTTCAGAATCAGGGAGGCCTTTTGACAAGATGAAGTGGAGAGTATATCCCAAAACATGGACTTCAAATCCTCGTTTTAATGTCGCCTTCAAAGCTCCAACTATAGATATCCAAGTACCTTCAAACATGCAGCCAAAGCGGATCTTGACTCATCACGAATGCTGTCTAAACGATTTTTAAGAAAATTTCGAAATGCGATAGATTATACTGGGAAGCTGGGATTCCATGGTGTCACTAGGAAGTATCTTAAGAACTTTTAACATGGCAAGGCTGATATTAACATTCACTTTTGCTGAGTCAGATACAAGCAACTTTTGCAACTTCGGAACCACAGTACTGGCAAGGCATGACTGAATCTCAGAAAACTTGACAGAGTTAGCAGATTTGACAGGTCCAACTACTTCAGGGGATGCCATGGGGTCTTGATCCATCAAATCACTACTGGCAATTTTTGCATCTATTGAACAAGTTTCTGAAAAATGAAAATGGTCCAGGATTGAGCAGACAAGCCGTATCAAGACCATTTCTCTGTCGGGCTTCTTTGTCATATCCCTGAAACACCTCATTAATAAATCATAATAGGACTTCCATCGTAATTGACCAGAAACAGAGGCAAGGGCATTGATGCAGGCACTTCTTAGATGTTCTGCTTTCCCAGTTTGTACATCAAATAGTATACTCAAGAACAGAGGGATAAATACTCTCTTCAACATGCACTGAAAACAGAAGAACACGTTGATAAGTAGATTGAACCTGACAATAAATAGAATTTTTAAAAAAATGAGAACAAGAAAAAAAGTAACCTCAGAAAGCTGCCCACTTGCAACAACATTGCTAAAACGTAATAATGCCCTGGCTCTCCTATGAACCTAAAAGAGCAAAATTCAGTCAGAGATTTGTTTAACACCAATAGGTAAAAGAGCAGCTTTTTTTTGATTTCATTGAGTAAAAAAGAAAAAAAAACAATTGAAATGATACCAGAAGCAGAAGTATTATTCAGACTATTCTCTCTTAATACTGGGGGGGGGGGAAGTATACATACTAATACAAAGAACAGAATTACTAAAACCAAAGCATAAATTATAAAGATAAGCATTAGATTGCACACACACACACACACACACACAGAGAGAGAGAGAGAGAGAGAGAGAGAGAGAGAGAGAATTAGAGGCAAAAATATATATTAAGCAAAGAACAGAAAGGTGCAGGACAGCCCTTGTACAGGTGCAGAGAAGACAACATGAGCAAGAAATACAACATCACCATTAACTATGGGAAAGACTCTCTAACTGAAGTCAAGGACGCATGGTAGAACACCAGATCCTCCTACTAATGTCCTCAATAGGCCTACAAAGTCTTTTCCTTGTCACAATTTCCATACTAATTTGTTGGGCCTTCTACTACTCTACAAATCCCTAATGCTGATCCTTCTGCATTTTCTCATCACCTAAAACAACCAAAAGAAGAATGCCTTAACTTCAGCATAGCATGACTTCCAATTTCTAAATATCATTCCACATGGTCTTGCTACCGCAAATCTGATACCAGGACCCAACAGCCAGCAGCTGTGGTTCAGCTGAAGCTGAGAACTAGCAATCACTCACAACACCAAGACCTATAAGTATCTAAAATTAACCATCACACAAATTTTTTAATTAAAAAAAAATCCATTACAGGATCCATTGGAAGTGCAATTGTAGACGTTACCAAGAATCATCAGAAATGCAACACACTATACAGAAAGGTACAATTCCTTTTCCCGGTATTATAATCTCTATGGTTTGCCACCATCCCAGTGGGAAAATTCTCCTAATGTTCCACCATTTTTAATTCTCTCTGCCACTTTTACTTTTGCTTTCTATCAACAGTGAAGAGTCTTGGGAGATGACTTCTCCAGTTTTCGCAGAGACAAGGCACATTGTACACTAACTCGAACCCCACATCAGCAAGGAACAACCGGTTAGTACTAAGATTTTTTTCCTTTTAATAAGTAATCAAGCATTAAATGGACACCAAAGGAATGCGACCCATGTACAAAAGGGCCAATCAACAAAAAAGTAATAATAATAATAACAAATAAGTAAAATATTATCATGCCCTCAAGGTCTCATGCACAAAATTGATTTCTAAAACAAAATACGTTTATTTTTCAATCTAAGACAAATTCATATACAAAATGGCCGGTATTTCACAAACTAGGAACAGTTCATACGAGAGCCATACAGGGCACTGGTCAGAAACATCCAACTTCCTATTTTTAAAACTTATTCATTTAAAAAAACTAACTGATAGGCCAGAAGCACACGCATCTGGGCCTGGTCACTGTTCCAGTCCAGGCTGAGGTATGCTGCCAAAATGAGCAGATTTAACATGCTTGTAACGTAACCCGGTTTCACCACTTTTTTTTTCTTTTGTTTTTCGGGGAGTGCCAGGCCAACCTGGATTTGAACGAGGCCATTCCAACTAAACTCACTCACTTGGCACCCACATGATCACGCTAGTTTATTTAAAGCAAATTAGTAACCATATTCCCGCAGGTCATCAAAAGCCTGTCCATCATATCATAATGGTAATCACATTAAGCTTAAACTAGCAGGCCCTTTTGCCAGCAAGCAGAGGACAAAAAAGGTCTGCTTCAATGAACCACATCAGAACTGCTGCCAGAGACGCAAGGAGAAGTGAAAGTTATCAGATAGGCAGTAAGTAAAGTAGCCCACATTCAATTGGACACATCCAACTTGTCATTTTTGGTTTCCTTGTTCTGAAAGGGCGCAATCTTTTCTTCCAACTAATGAAAGATCATCCTACTTTTTCATACGAAGCCAAAAGATACACATAGACAAACACACGTAACAGAAAAAGTAGATAGAATTAAAACAACCAGAAACACATTGAAAGATAAAACTACCAACAAATCATGCCCTATATTTTCTTTTCCGAGAAAAATTCCTTGAATAGGCCCAGTGGACCTCCATCCACCACGAAACCAAAAAACACCTCCTGAACTATGTACAACTCAAAGCATGCCTTGCTCCAGAGAGGACAACTAGTCCTACTCTAATCAAAAAACAACAGATAATCACTAGAAACACATTGCCCATAACACACGCACCAAGTATAATAACTCTACATGATCTCTACATCGTCTCTGGATCCACTACATATCACAAATGTTAATACAAGCTCTTCCATTCTTTTGGGGATGTTTGACATCCAGAGACTGATTGAGACGACGCGTCACACATATAGAACTGTTATTGGACCAAATCTTGCATAATAATTTGATCAGATCATCGAATAATTCAGATGCTGCTGGTCATTCCAACCGTCCTGTTTTGGCTACCAAATTCTGGTAATAAAAATAATTCATAGTGGCTGATGTAACAGTAATCAACCCAACGTCTTTGCTCGGTTATACTCAGATTTTAAAAACAAATACCAAACACTTCAGAGTTATTACGCTAGAATGCTAGATAGATCAGATCATCAGATCAAACAAGCACTACTGTACCAAAACCATAACATCAACATAATTCAGCCCATTGTCTCCAGAAGTTAACAACTAAAGTAAAATTGGACACAGCCTGAGCCTTCGATTATGCGACAGTGCTCTTCTACTCAGACTCTGGATGGAATGACATTGACAGTGCCATACTTCGCAAGAAACAAGTAACAGAGTGCATCATTAAGTGGAAAAATCTGATTCAGTCCACTATAAATTTGTTAATTAAGTTGAAACTCTCCCGAATATGTCTCTTCCAACTCTGTTGTAAATGGTTTATCAATCATACGAAAAGACAGTACAGCTCACTCAGAACTTAAATTTAATAAACAGGAAAAGAAAAAATTGTTGAACACATCACACACATAGTATACAAACACAGAAGATGAACACATCACATATACTATAAAAACACAGAAGATGGAAGAAAGGAACTGACAACATGTGAATAGCATATCAAGTAACTAAATGGCCATCACAACTCAACCTAAGAAGTTGCCTTGCGTATGGGGCTTAAATGCATGTGGTCTTAACCCAGTGCATACAGAGATATCCTCCACTGAAAGAGCATGGACCGCCTAATACTTGACGCAACAAATATGAAGGATGGGTAAATGAAGCAAACAGGCTGATTCTAAATACAGAAGGAGAATGAAGTGACAATTTGATAAATACATCTGCCGAAATAACCAAATAAGTCTTTCAGCTCAAGATTGAACATGATGGAACCCGAAAATTCCCAAACTAGGCTAGTGACATGAAAAACACTTCATATATCAACACCACATAACAGAAGAAAATCCAAGATCACCTTTTATAAGTTGTTGAGTAGGCGCATTTCTCAGCAAAAATGACAGTGCTTCAGCCATAAACTCTTGGACAAAATCCTTCGGATAATATTGCAATCTCAGTGTGACCCTACATGGAGAAGGAAGCAGTTCAGAAACGACAGCAAGCGATAAAGGGAACTAATTATAAGGGCCTGCAGGCCCAAATGGGGGGGTAGTCATCCAGCATATTATATCAAAAGAGGTCAGCAAAATAAGAAGCAAGTCTATCTCCCTTGCTGACTGAGGCCAAACCCCCAAAGCCATGTCTAAGAAAAATGCCTCTCTGACCCCCAAGAAAAGAGAAGGAAAAAAATTGGCTTCTTTTTCTCTGCACGGGCACGTGGACCCCTGCCAATTGCCACCTAACCCACGATCAGCATGAAGCCACGACAGAAATTGATATCCCTCTGAAAGGTATCCAAACTCCAAAGAACAAGAAACAAATGGGAACAAGGGAGACGACTTGAACTCAATCTAACCTCCAACAAATACATTCCAGGCACTACAAGACCAACTATCAGAGAAATCAGCAGGTGTGGGGATTGTATTGCAATAGATTATGGTGATTGAGAAATCAATATTGAAGTGGAGTTAAGTCTCCAGTCGGAAATTTGCAATTAATTGTATTGATGGGCAGTTTGCAGTGAGCGCCATGGGTACCACTGAGTCTTGCATTTAGTTTTTGTTTTAAAAATTAAAAAAAAAAACTTCTACTTCACATGTTTTATCCAATAATTGTTATCTAGAAGCGACATTTATGAACACTCAAACCACCAAACAGAAATTTCACACTAAGAGGTCATCAGAAGGGGGTTACAGGGGGGAAATCCGAAGTGGGTGAAAATTGCCACCCCAAAGAGGTACAGGGTTGGGGAAGTGGACGGAGATTATTTTTATCCCCGTACCCTGCAAGATGCTTACCTTTTATTATTTTTCTAACAATGGCTTAAAAGAGCAAAGCCTGTATACGTTTTACATGCTCTTAACCACAAAGTCAAGAAAAAGCCAGTATCAAAGTCAGGAAAAAAGCAGCATCTCTCAATATGCGCTTCAATCGAGCTGTACAATACCATTACAAAGCAAAGGGCTAAATTCCTGATCTATTTAGAGTGTATTCCTGAACACATGCTATATTTCAAATTCTATATACCTTGATCATTGTCAACTCTATGCTAATGTTTTGCACCCACTGCCACTTGTATTCAAAAAGGTTATTTTGACTGAATAAATTTGCCCAATTAGTTAGGGTACTTGCATTCACACACATTGTCAACAATAGTTTGAATTAAGAAGCAGAAAATTTAAATATATATATAAAACAATAGGATTTGAAAGAAGAACTCCACTTACTTGAGAACATGAACAACATCGCAGGTCAGGTATTTCTGTAAATACATCATTATGTACGACCATGAGGTAAAAATCTGCATCACAGTAACAAACTTGCTCAGAATCAATTCAGACAGCCAAAATAATCGGAAGAAACTTCTGACAAGACAATGTTTCTACCTGCTCAATAATTTCAGGTTCCCGGTCAGCACCATTTTTGAGAAGACCCAAATAAGACTCAATGACCCGTGGAAGAAAGCTGGCAAAGTTTCAAAGAAAACATGCTAAGAATACAGTCAACATCAGTATTAGATGAAGAAATATCAGGAATAGAGTGACAACAAGAGACAGCGGCCCAGTGTAGAATCCTTTGAAGCATGAGGAAGACATGGTCATATGCAGCCTTGCCCAGTTGCCCCTCATAGCAAAGAGGCTATTTCTCGAAAATCAGAATAAATTTGAACCAAAAATGAAGCTGTACAAAGAGATGCCTCCAAAATCCAATCATGTCATATGGAAACATTCAAGCTTATAGAGAACGCTACAATCTCTTTCGCAAAGATCAGCTTGACGCTCGAACAAGCGAATTCTTCATTCAAGAACAGAAAGCACGCAACATCAACATCAACTTCAGCACCACCAGAAAATAAAAGCCTAATACCATGAGTTGACAGAAACAAATTGTACACATCTACAAGAAACAGTGATATCCAACCCCTACCCCCCCCCCGGGGCCAAACAAAGGGGAAACAGAGGAAGAAACCCAGCGCAGGTCTATCATCCATAAGATGCAAAAAGCCACACACGCAAAAAGAACAAGCTTCTAACCACAAATAAAATGCTGCGTTAGCAAGGGCACAGAGAAGATTTAGGATCATTCACTAATGCCAGACACACAAAAATAAAGCCCAATTTCCAGCAGCAAGAACAAGTCAAGAGCCAAATACAAGAAAACAACTAAACTGGAAAGGTACAATCAAGTCCTAATTCGCAAAGGGGAGAAAGTGGAACTTAGAGTCAATTCTACGAAAAATCTTAACATATAATCATAAACTTACGGTAAGAAGTCTTCCTGTAGATCTCTAGATAACTCCAAAGTCAACCTGTACAAGTAAAATGTTAGTCCATGAACTACAGCAGGAAATCAAGAGGCGAGCATTTTACTCCAAAAACAAATAAATAAATAAGATTAATTAAATAATTTAACAAAAAACGACAACATATGCTACAAGCCCATGGAATCTTTTACATGTACAGTCCTAAAGTTTGCTTGTTCTCTTACAAAGCAAATAATTAAAAATAAATGACCACTAAAATTTGTAAGGACCGAATGTCCACAAGAAAACAATGAGATATAGCAAACGCACAGACTGCTTAATCCTGTCAAGAATGCACTTCCATCTGGTTACTTCAAACCTGCTGCTTCAACAAAGGACTTATGTTCTTACGAAATACAACCCACTGGAAAATATGGAGAGAAGCACATTACATGAATTAGAACAATGTTTGAGCACACATAAAGCAAGACAACTGAAAAGATTAATCTTCAACTGTTACCATGAGCGCAACTTCGTAGCGAAGAGTTCAGACTCGCAAAACAAACCTGAGAATGGGTGCCAATGAAAGACGTGCTTTCACTTGTACCCTAGAGATCAGCCTCGATACTATCATATCCTTGTGTAACAGTACCAAAGGCAAGGTTTGTACCAGCAGCAACATTTCCTCATGGAATGAAACAAAATCCTCAGCAGTATTTAACTCCTGAAAGTTACACACAAATAAGAGAAGTCCACTACAGATTCAGAATAGAGCAAAAACAGCCACTAAACAGTGCCGGGGACAAATAAGCCATTGACTACATCACGGTGCTAATAATTCATTTTGTGAATACTGTCACCAATCTTGCAAAAGTTCATGCCGAATCCATTCAAAATACAAGCTTAACTTTAATAACAATATCCTTACGTGTGTATCAGGAAGACAAACAGCTCCACAGCCAAAAAAAAAAATACCAAGACAACAGTAAAAATAAATAGACAAAGCATATGACGGTGTTTTTAAGATGTTCTTCGAAAATGACAACATAACACATTTTTTTAACCACCTTCTATAAGCTAACATTTGCTATCAACCACTTCTTGTCCAATTTGACCCTTTTCCTTTTTCTGTTGAAAAGGAGGGGGGGGGGGGGTTTAGCAAACGCTAAGTGCATTTAAATCAGTAGACTAACCTTTACAATTGATTTGCATATCCTACAAATGACTAGGAGATCCCTTTACTAACCGCAATATGAACCAATTAACTCATTAACTATGAATAGGCAAATATACCCTACAAGTCTATGATGTAGAATATGAAGCACACGAGGTAAACATGGATTCAAGAAGAGGTCGTTCCACAATGAAACGGCCATACAGGAAAGGTTTCAGAGTTTTAACAGACTGCATTTTCACACCACAAGACCTACATTTTCACGCGACAGGATCACCACATTATTCAAAGCAATTTTGGAATACCATCATTAACGCTACCACAACCATAACTGCATTTTGAATCCCTGGTAGAACCAACCAAACCAATGCCAGAAGTCGTTGCCCTATAAGAAGGTCTCATGTACAAAAGCTTACCTCTTTGCTTTGTTTTAAGTCAACAGTGCTAGAGATCCCACTTATACATTGGCGCAAGAGATCCCACTTATACATTGGCGCAAGAAATCCCACTTATACATTGGCGCAAGCTTACCTCTTCCTTGTGTGGATTTTCCTCCCAATCCCACTAGGCAGTCCGATGATGGCTAGACTTATCCTCATAATTTAATTCAAAAAAAAGCTTGCTACTGTCGGACCCGACAACGAAGCATGTTGATAAGTAACCTACTCCAAAAAAAGCAATGAGGACTCTTTACTGATACAATTAGTTTTATTTGCTATCATGGATTCAAAATGTGGTTGATCTGCGATGAAACGTCTGCATTGGAAAGGTTTTCGAGTTGGCCGAACTGCATTTTCGTCGCGATATGGAATGCAATTTCTACATTAAAGTGATTTTTTCATATCGCGATGGAAACTACAATCGCAACCGAAATCACATTTTGAATCCTTGTTGCTGCATAAATCAAAGCTAAAAATTATGCACTACTGGCATATTTTGACTCCAATTACAGTTTGCACATGTACAAGGGGATTAACAAACAACCAACACTTTCCCAGTTCACACCACATAGTTCACTCTTCTTTTATGAGTAAATTCTAAACTTTAAATTTAATCTTCTTTCATGAGTAAAATTCTAAACTTTATTCTTCAGGATAGTATATACATTTTTTTTTACCAAGAGTAATCACCACAATAAATACAAAGCATCAGCACCTAATATACAGAGCCAAAAGCATCACCAGGACACCACATTTACATATAGCAAATGCCTTTGCCAGCCACTAAACTATAGAAGACCAATTTAGCTTAAAGTTTATGTTGTGTTGGTACAACCATACAAACACACCAAAATTCTCGTGGACACCAGCAAGTTCCAAATGAGTACACCCTAAAATCTTGACCAGAAAAAATAGCCCTTAGTATACATCAATCTCCAAACAAGGTAAGTTATTGATCACTTAATATCTCTCTCTCTCTCTCTCTCTCTCTCTCTCACACACACACACACACACACATGTACACACACTCTTAAACCGACGACATATGCAACAACAGGCACAAAGTTCAGCCCTTAGCTCAGCAAAAATAACACAGAAATTCATTCCTATAATCAATCATGTTCATGCAAACTACCAAGAGTTCTCCATCAATACAGAGAAGACTGAAAGCCAAGTTCACCAATGAAACCAAACTAATTTCTCATGCAGGCTCACATAATTGTGTACATTATTTATACCTAACACTTGATCATTGAATCTTTCGTATAAACGCCATGTATACTTGAAATCTAAGCATGCAGATTGTAAAGCCCCCCCACCCCCCCAAGAGAGAGAGAGAAAGGGCGGAGAGAGTCCTCTGTATGTTCCATGGCACCAGGCTTATCAGCAAAACATGTACAGGAAGGGGCAGAAATTATCTAAGCCACCTCATGAGGGCTAGTAAACTAGATTGTGCCGGGGAAGTTCACATGCTCAACTTAAGAAATGCTCAAACAAGCTCAAGCTTAGTCATAAGCAAGCCAAGCTCAAAAAGCTCAGCTTGCATCAGTCATGAGCGTCATATGAGCCTACAAAATTTGGAAAAAGAAGAAAAATAATCCTTGAAATGACTTGAGCGTTGAGATAGGGTTCGATCCAAATACATTCAACTAACATACGGTTTTAACACTTCGTTTCATCTCTATTCAGACACACATTGAAACCTTAGGCCATCATCGTCATCCTCGCTAAGCCTACTACCATATCATACATGCTTCCTAGTTTCCATATCCACCATTATGTCAGAGATCAGATACACAATCTTCCCGTCACGAGATACTTATTCCAGATTCTCATACCAATGGTAATAATTAGAGAGGAAAATAGGCATAACTGAGTCATAAACACTCATAACAGCAATAACAAGAAGACAACAATGCCAGGTTAATTAACATACCCACCAATGAATGAGGCAATCCAAGAAAAAAGATGACCCAGATGAGGGTCCGGATTTAATGGTGTCGAGGCTATGATATACGTCAATGTCTAACTCTTCAATTCTTTGTGCAAATGATTTGAACTGCACATTAACAACAATTCAATGTCAAAACAAAGAAGCGCAATTTAAACCAAGAACAGAAAGGTCGAACCAGTACTCAAAATGATGGGAAAGATGGGATTTTTCGGGTAGTGGCAAGGGTTTAAGGGCGAGGAGAACTTACCACAAAGCGGCGGTTGGAGTTGTGTTCAGAGACTTGACCGATTGAGCTTCCTTCACGGTCGCCATGGTTGTGTGTACGAGAGAGAAGAAAGTAAGGAGTAATTGCTGTCAATGTGGGAAGCAGCAACTACACAGAAAGTTCAGGTCGAGAGAGAGAAAGAGTAGCAGAGGAGGGGGACATGATGGAGGCAGAGAAGGGTGAGAGCTACCTTGATGCTTGCCTGACGGAGAGGTTAAACATAAATTGGGATTAATTGTACCCTTCTTTTCTGTTTTTTATTTCTTTTTCTTTTTCTTTTTCTTTTGGAGGTGGAGGGAGTCTAAGACCTTCTCATTTTATAAAAAAAAAAAAAAATTGATTGCATTTTTTGTCCTGTTCTTTTTATTAATAATCAAATTTGATGGGATTTTTCATTTATACATTGGGTTTAAATACGCTTATACTATAATAGTAATTGGAGAATCAAACTTAAAATCTAATATATTGAAAATTTTAATCTTAACTATTCAGTCAACACTTATTGTCTTTTATTTATGTATAATGACTATGTGTGACAAAACCTCATAGATGGATGAGGTGTGTGAACAAGCACATAACTAGCGAAAATGGGGATGGACAAGAGTTATTTCAGTGGAAATGATAAAATACCATGTGTATCTCAAGGGAACAACAGTGGTGGCAACTTGCAAGGGGTGGTCTAGCGCTGGGTTGATGCCCTAGCGAAACCGCTATCCTTTGTTTTTAGATTTTTTTAATTAAATTGCCTCTCTAGATTAGTGTAAACATAGAGGAAAGCTTGTTTCCCCTGAAAATCTATCTTGAGATGTCAGGCAAGCATCAAGGCAACAGTACCAAGTGAGCTATGCTGTGACGGAGAGGTTAAAGATAAATACTTCTAGCAATAAACTCCACAGTGGCATAAACATTGAAAACTTCATATTAACATGAGAAAATATACTAGCTACACTCAAGCTTAGATGAAATTGTGATGTGACTATTTGTATTTACTTTTTCATAAGGGGTTTCATATTTTTTTACTAATGTTTTTGAATTCGAAAGACAAGTGAAATAGTGATGGCATTTTGCTGCGAACGAACTTCCATGATTCACAAAAACAAAAAAAGAGTTATGACGAATGTTTTTGAATTGAAAAGAAAATGATTAAAAGTCTCAGTAAGGACATTTCATCAAAAAGGACACCATGCCTGCCCGTAGATATGCTCAGTCTTATGCTTAAATCTTCTTATCAACCAACATTACCAGATCTCAGCACTACTACAAAAAGATCAAAATGATACAAAGAACAAATACAACACCCTTGTCTCTAAAACAGCACATTTATTTGCTCTGCTAAGCTTTGTTTACCCGTATATTTTGACCTTCCAAGACCTGCAAGAAAGACCGTTCGCATCAGAAGCCTAAAAAAATCTGCACAGATTTCACAATCCCAAGAGCATACAGTGGATGAAAATAATGTCGATTAACAGAACTGAGATTCAGAAGCAAAGACTAGATGATCAATAAGTCATAATAAACAGGCCACGATGTTTCAATCCAAGGATTTTCAACTTTACCGAGACCACAAAGGTGCCCAATATCTCTAATGCTCCTCCCATACTGTTTCCATTTATCTTTCTTGGCGTGTATCAGCCGACCACAAGGGGGGCCAGCGCAAAGGCCAATGTAAGGGCATTTGAAGTTATGTTGGTAGTAATAGAGCCAAAGACTTTACCAAGTGACTAACAGAGACACACTGACACCCACATTATCTTTGTGCTTCTCAATGTAGCAATCAAGAATTCAAAACGCAGTTTTGGTTGCGATTGTGGTTTCAGTCACTAGCATAGAAAAATCACCATAATACGGCAATCGCATCGCATACTGCGACGAAAACACGGTTCAGCCAATTCAAAAACCTTTTCGATGTGGCTGTTTCGTAGCAAAATGATCGCATTTTGAATCCATGGTATCAATAAACATGTATGTTCATGTGTGTGCTTGTTTCTTCTTTTCTTTTTTCTGTTTTTCCTTTTTCCTTCTTTAGAAGAAGGGGAGGGAGGGCTGCCCATGATAGAGACTCCATGACTTAATACTAGAGATGACAAAAATATTTGAGCAGAATATCCTATTATTGGAAGACGAAAATCATACCTTAATTACAATAACCAGAACAACAAACTATTTCCATACGTTTAGCATAAACAAAATGTGGCAAATACTATCCCGCCCAACAACCTTGGCAAGCAACCCTAGCTCCCCCCTCTCCAGGCAACAACGCCACCAAGAGTTGGTGTCTGTTGCTGGCTACCTATCTGCCTAATCCTGTGAACCTTCACAACTACACGTTTGGCTGTCATTCCTAAGTTTTCACATGACAGGTTTCAAGATTCTAACTTTACCTTTCTTTTCACTGTTCATGACTCCAGTATGCCAACCCTTCTATCATTTTGTCTTAGGCTCTTTGTGGAGCTCGACATTTTCACTTACTGTGATCTTACGGTTTTTTTTTTTTTTTAAAGGCAGGGATTCTCAGATCTCAGTTTTTGCTTCCAAGGAGTTCAGAATCAGGTCCTTACAAGATGATAATCATTAGCAAAACCCTGAGCATGGTTTTCATTGGTTGATTTGTATCCTCCTTATGAAAACAGAGGCCGTAAAACTAAATGCAACCAGTAATTTAACTTACAGCATTGTTGAATGTTGAGACTGCAACCTGTGCCTCTTCCTCTGACGAGAAACTAACAAACCCGTATCTGCGGGACTTAGAGGTCCCTGGGTCCCGTTGGACCTTTACACTAACAACGTTTCCCTTCTCTGAAAATAAACTCTTCAGCATATCAGTCGTGACAGTTTTTGCAAGATTGCCAACATAGACTTTGTGTCCAGTATCGACAAATTGTGATTCATCACTCTGTAGAGCTGATAAATCCACGGCTTCCAAAGGTTTCTCAGTTACATTCACTTTGATCTTACGCCCACCAATTTCCTACACAAAAAAGGGCAATATGAAGGAATAAAATTGATAAATATCGACAACAAAATCAACATAGAATATCAGCTAGCTAAGAAAGGCTTACTGTGCCATCCAACTTCTCAACAACAGCATTAGCATCCTCAACGGTCTTCATTGTGGCAAAGGCAAACCTTCTGCTCCTTCCAGAATACTTATCATACATCACCTGAAAGTACATGGGGAAAAACCATTTAGAGTAGTTACTGCTAGATACCTCACTAGTGCACATATGCAAATATGATCATACTTCAATGACCCACACCAGTGGCAGATGGAAACATATGGATAAATGAAAATAATGGTGATCATGAACTATCTCAGTAGCACTAGATCCAAAAGCATGTTGACAATAGGATGTCCCTAAAGGACAACAATCTGTTGAGTCTACTTCAAGTCTTCAACAGAACCCTAAATCTTAGCTTATAAACGTGAGTTTCTGCTTGGCGGCTAAGAAAATGATTTCATAATTTAGTTGTCACCATCCAAAGTGGAAACTTGTGAAATAAAAACTTCCAATGATACTGGTGACATTCTCTTAGTGCAAGCCCCCCCCCCCCAAAAAAAAAACTCATAGATCAGCATTGTCAATTAGCAAGCTCAAAACCTCGAACCAACAAGCGAGCCTTAAGGACCCAGACAAATGTAACACGAGAGCTTTCTAGTGTTCATCCAGAAATGCAATTCACAATTTTTTTTGGGGGGGGGGGGGTTCTACATCACTTGATGATTGGCTTCTAAAATGGTGACCATAAATCCAAGATATTAACAAACAGGTTTGTTTTGTGCACTCACTGAATTTGAAGTAAAGCTTGTCCCTTTATTGACAGCATCTCAGGCATGTTGTTTCCCTCTCCTTTGCCAATTACACCCCCCCCCCCCTCCCAACTGAAAACGAGAATTGCGGATGCATTCTACAAAGAGCTCGTTTCCAATCTTACTTGATTATGTTCCAGCAAATTCAATTCAGCAAACGCAGCTCAAATAACAAGCCCACCAGTAAAACAATACACACATTTGATGTCCCACAATGCAGAAGGAATTAGAAATGAACTCAATAACATGCATCAAAATTAAGACAGACCCACCAAAAACATAAGGTCGAATTGACTAATAGCCAAAAGGGTTGACAGATAATGCATAAATAAAAAGGCTAACCTCGACTTTCTCAGCAGCACCGAGCTCTTCAACAATGCGGCGTAACTCATCATTGTCAACATTCCTGGGAATGTTACCAATGTATAATCTTCGAGCGGCAACATCATTAGACGAAGATGAAGTAGCTGATGAATTCTGTTCAGCCACAGAAGCTCGGACCCTGGTCAGCAATGGCGGTTGGGGTGTAGAACTGGGTTTGATTTTGAGGCCACCAAATGCATACGATTTGGAAGAAGAGTGGGCTGATATTGAAGAGAAAACAGAGGTGAAGAAGTGAGAAGAGATGGGTTTTGTTGGTGTCGGGGTTGAGGGGTGCTTGAAGACAGTGGGAGATTGGAGCAAGGACGCCATGGTTGGGTTAGTTGAGGTCAAGATTGAATTAGGAGAGGACAGAGACTGCGATGCCCAGAAAGTGGGGACGTTAATTTGCAAAAGCGAGGGAGGGGTTTTTGCTTTGCTTGTTTGCTCGAACTCCAAATAGCGCATTGTCGGCTTATCGCTTATCCACATATCACGCGCCTGTCAGGTGCGTTCTTCCTCTGTTTTCAGTCTTCTGGGTTGGGTTGGGCCGCCCGAGTTGGGCCTCCTGACTCAGACAGCGTCGAACTTAGGTCATTCGGTCCACAATTGACTCAAGTATAGCATTCAATATTCAACATGGTTTAGCACTTATTCCCCTCGAGTAAGACTTTATGAGCAATATCATTTTATAGGCAAACTGATGAATATAAGTGAGTGGGAAATTATACATATGATGAAAGTCTTGAACAAGCATTGGTTGAGGATGTAGAGATCGACAACTTGGGAGCAAAGGAATGATTTGTACAATCTCTAACAGGTGCAGCGAAGATAAAATAACCGATCGTTATACAATATAGTTACCAAAATGTTAATGAGTTATAGTTAATCACAATGTAACATCAGTACTTTTAACCAACAATAAGACTTTGTGAATGCGTGCGTATGTTTCTTTCTTTAAGGGGGAAAAATAGTAGCAACTATCTCATTATTACAGTTGCAGATGAGTGGCGTAGTTCTGATTTGAAGCACGCTTATTATTTTTATAACGTCAGTTTTATCATGGACAATGAATAAAGATAAAAAGTTTATGAAGAATCCTTTTGGGGGGGAGTGATATACACAAAGTTCAATAAATCCAATTACAATCTACCTTAAACTTGACCGATTCAAAAAGGAGTTATTGGATTAGCATGCCAACAAATTTTAAAATGTAGTCAATAATGTCATTGTAATTTTATTTTGATCAATAATGCCATGGTAAAGTAAATTTTGCTCACAAATGCCACTGAAGGACACACATGACTGGGTACAGCAAGCAGAAGGCCTTTTTGCTTTCTTTTTTTGTTCGGAAAAAAAAATATCTTAATTGATAAAGGGAGGAAAATTCTTACAAAAAATTGAAAGAAAAAATTTAAAAAGTAAAAAGCTAATTGTGTTCCTGCCGATGCTCCCAGTCTCCATCTGCTTTGTCCCCATCATCATCTCCCCAAACAAAAGCCTCCCTTCCTCCAAAACCCTAAGAAAGAAATCAAGCATTTTTGATAACCTTCATCGACAAAATTGAGATCAAATTTAAGTTTTATACTCAAATTTGAACCCCACCATGTCCAAATTTTGCAAAAATTTTATCTTCAAACCACAAACTCTAGGCGTTGCTTGATTCGAAAAGCCTAATACCAAATTTCTTTGTTTACTTTGTTGATTCAACTAATTCAAGTCCCAAGTTGCAATCAGGTCAAGTTTTTGAGCCTTAATTCGAGCCCATTAGTCCTGATTTTTGTGGCAATAAGCAAGAAAGGCTTGTGGCTTGATGTGATAATGTGAGAAGGATTATTGCTTAATATTGAAATACTGTTGCAACAGAAAATAAAAGGATAAAAAAGTGGAATCGACACATACAAGTGTGGGGATAAGAACTTCATCATAGCCATGTTCATATGGAATATAGCTTTTGCTATGGACATCGGGTTAGGAGGCTCTGCTATAGGCTGCAGCATAGCCCTCAAGGCTATAACTATAGTCATTGTAACTGAATTATATGATTTGTTAGCAGTTAGATTTTCTTTTTTTTTATTTCACTAACTAATGAAGAATAAAAGGAGAAAAATAAAATCAACCATTTACCTGCTATGGTCGGTTATATGGAGTCTTAAATGGTATTTGTGATCAGAATTATATTCTGCAGTGGCATTTATGAATTATGAACAAACTAAAAGTGCGGTGGAAAAAATGACCAGAAATAAAAGTACAGTAGCATTATAATTCAATAGTAAGCTAAGATGCACCTAATTGTAGCCCACAATTATAATCGAAAATAGTAAAATTTGGGTTGGGCTTTTCCCCCATCCAAACTTTCCCTTTTCGGCCTCATTCTTCCAATTAATTGCCTTCCTCCCAAATCCCAAATCAAACCGAGAACAGCTCTCAAATACACACACAGAGAAAGAGAGAGAGAGAGAGATGCAGTGCGATGGATTGAATCTGATATCAGGAACTAAGAGTACTAGCAGCAGGAAGCACGCGAGTCATGGGTGGGACCCGCGTGTCACATGCATGTCAAATACTCTCTCGCAGCAAGGGGGAAAATGGGAGGGCACGCATGGAGGAACCTATGGGAGTTCCTCCATGCGTGTAAACTTTGAGATTTTTTTATTATTTGTTTTTTTTTTTGAGTTAATTTATAATTTTTAAATAATTTAAAAAATAGGTTGTGTGTTATGAGGTGGGTCCATGATAAATATTTTTATTGGATGATTAAAATTGAGTTTCATTTGTTGAAGGAGTGATGGAATGCAAGTTCCAAAATTATGGAACTTTTGCTGACATGGCAGATCAGAGTTCCAAAAACTGGAACTCTGCTGGGAATGCTCTAAGAGCATTTCAATTTCAATCCTCCCTTCTCATACTACCCACTTTCCCACCCAAGCCCGAACCTAGACCCGCTTAGGTTCCCTAAAAGCCGGAGCCACCAATGCCGTCAACGATGGATCGGCGAAACCCATTTCAGAGATGAGCTTATACGAGCTGTTGGGCATCCCTGAGACGATGACTTTGCCAAAAATCAAGCAAGCCTACAAGCAGCTCGCGAGGAAGTACCACCCCGACGTGTCCCCGCCGGAGAAAGTGTCGGCGTACATAGAGCGGTTTATTCGAGTTCAAGAGGCTTATGAGACCTTGTCTGATCCTACAAAGAGGGCTATTTATGATCGAGACTTGGCCCGTGGCATCCATCTTGCTTTCTCCACTCATAGAAGGATGGACCAATTTGATGAGGTAACTTAGGTTTCTTTGTTTATCATATGGGCTGGTTAGTACTGCTCTATTGGATTTGATTGGGATTTTATGCATTTGAACGAATTTCAATAGAGAGGGATTTGATCATGTCTGGTTTTTCACTATTCGACTAGTCTCATGCTTGATCATATCATCTGGGCATCTTTATGTGATCCTGGATTGTGGTGTTTTGTGTCAAGTTTCAATATTTTGTGAGTAATTTGTGCAGGGCTTTCTTTCCAGCCTCTGCTCAACCTTGAGCTTCTTTTGGTAAAAAGATTGACGGATTAAATAGTCATTAATTAGATGCTTATGATCAATTAGTTATATTACTTATTTGGAAAACAGCGCGGCATATTCAGTGTGTTTGTTTTCATCATTTGGATTTAATACATGTACACAATTATGGTATGCACTTGGTGATTAAATTAATTAAACAGCTTGATCTATATGCATCATCATTTCTTATGTATGTGGACAATTTTCCCTTGACATCAGGAAGTGGAGGACAAAAATGAATGGAGAAACCGTTGGCAGGGGCGGCTATCAGAACTAAAGAAGAGAAGCATGTACAAAGATGCAAGTAGAAACATGTCCTGGGGAGCTCGAATGCGCCGCCGAAGGGAGGAGTCATCTTCTTAATCATTTGCTTCGTTCTTACAAGTATATATATCTATCTGTCCTCTCTATGTACATATCTTCTTCTCTTTTGTTTTCTCCCCTTTCTTTTCAAATAAGGGGAAAGCTAGTGAGGACTGGCCAGGTGAACGCTGAACACTTTACCAGCATATCCGGCCAGTTAACTCAATGTCTGTGTGAGGTTAACCTCCCCAGTCCCGTTCTACGTACATAATCGTTGTTCAACTTAATCTGATAGCGAGTTTCAAGTTCATGCTTTATCGCTTGGGTATGCGTGATCTCTGGACATGAAGAGAAGCATGACCTTACCACTGTACATAAGAAGCCATAGTTAGTGTAATTGGGGGTGATTTTCAAGTGCAAAGTGGAAAAGGAAAGATAATTAAGGTGCCTTCCATTCCCCCTCAGCTATGGAAGTAGATAGGAATTGATGATCTTGTCTCTCTGCCCCCAGCCTGCCTCACCTCACCCTCGTTGTTTTCCGCTTCGTGTGTGGTGGAATTAAAAGCTTGTTCATTGGAGGATTTCTTTTTTTTTCTTTTCCTTTGGGGGGGGGGGGGTTATAAAGAGGATAACTATTGCTCTGTTTATGTATGGATGAAGGGAGAGATATGTCTGAAAGAAATCCACCCCCAAAAAAAGAAAAGAAGAAAGAAAGAAAAAAAGAGGCACGCACTGGCAGGGAGACAAGGGCACTCTCAAGAATTGTAGTCATTTTCCATAAGCCCACTTGGAAGGTATGGTGTTGGTATGATGATGCAATAATTTGCTTGACCCAAGTTCTATGACTATCTAAGATGCAGGTTCTTACCCTAAGCCCCCTGCTCTATAAATAAGGTGATAGAAGTGCCCTTTTCAATGAGTTCTTATCAACTATTCCCCTCCACGTACAAGAGGCGAATACTTTGATGAAATCCAACTATTTAGTGGCATATGTATCGGATTTAAATTTGCCCATACCTTTTATGCTTTGTATTTTTGAATATGACAATATCTTTACCATTTTAATTTAGGAAAAATATATGGTAAGATCATAATTTTTTTGTGCGACATCAACATCAGTTTAGTATGTCATTACTTATTCAAATACAACTATGAACCAATTTGAAAGCGCCCCTCTGCAATAAATATCTATCTGTGCCAAATGGATGGTTGTAATAAATCAGAGTGATATTTGGTCTTTCTAGTTTAATATAACAACGCTTATAGTTTGTTTCGAATAGTACATTGAATGCATAAAGAGACAAATAAAAGCAGAGGTATTGCAAGTTTGAATTAAAATGTGGACCAACCAAGTCACTTGAAAAGGAATAGCGGGGCAAGAAAGTCAAATATTATTAGAATTATGAAAACGAATCCCCAAATAAAGACGAAGGTTATATCCAACCAAATATTAGGAGTTAAAAGTGTTAATGATAGCTTATCAAGTGTCAATAAAACCATTGAACAAGTTTAAGATGTTTGGAAGTTGGGTTATTCCTTTTTGCATTTGTTAAGGGTGATGAGAAACAAGTAATTAGATCAAAGCATATAATAGTAGTTGGATAATTAGGACGCCATTACTATTTTAACTCGTTTAACTTTTTTCAAAAGAAAGACAAAATTTGTACTACTTAATTTACTTGACCAACATAAATTTGATTATATGGTAATGTCTCATTCACATCACATTGAAATTTCATTCTGGACAAAGGGCTCACAACATAGGTGGGAAAATTACACTTAAAATAACAAGCTTTTCAACTCAGAAAGGTTACTATTTAAAAGGCACAATATTACAGTATAGGCATTAAGCAATAAGAGACCATTCCTCCTTGAGCTCTTTCTTGAGATCCTCCATGTAAACTTTTGGCAAAATTAGTGTGACAATTCTGCCTGAATCCCCAATTTTTCGATTGTTGTCATCAACCTCATGATTTCCACTCTTTGGGCTTGGAAGCACCAAAACCACTCCTTCCCCACCAATCCCATCCACAAAACAATTCACCAGTCTTGGCTTCATTCCCTTCACCTCAAACCCATAGAAATCAGCCCCTCCTATATCCACAAAGGTTGGGTTCGACCCATATATGATAAAGTCGGACCCTCCCGGGTTTTGACCCACCACCTCCTCAATTTGGGCCCTCTCATCTTGGGCCTCATTGTGGATCAACATTGCGAGATCGTCTATATGGGCCGTTGCAACATGAAAATGGGCCTTGACTGAGCTCACAACTTGGTTGTTCCTTAGTAACGCGTCTTCCGCCTTCCCATTGGCAACGCCTCGTGTCACGACTGTGATCATATTGGGCTCTGGCCCACCCCTCACTTTCGCAATGGCCCGCCATATGGCCGCTGATAGGGCCTCAAATGGGCTAGTTTTGGTGCTCAGTTGGGCCAGTTGAGTGGTTGTGACATGGAACGAGAAGGTGGCCATATCACAAGGAGTGGGGAAGGTCCAGTGGTCACCAACTGGGTTGACCTGCTTGAAGGAAAGTGGGGCTGAGCCCAAGGTAGATGATGGCTTGGTGGGCTTGTGAGCATTATTAGGTGGTGACTTGTTGAGGTTCGCAGGGTAAGTGGGCTGGAGCCCTTTTAAGAATTGACCACATAAATTCATGAACTCCGCAACTGAGAACGCATCTCCAAGGATATGGGCCCAACTCAAGCCTACAGCTAACCCCCCACATTTCAATGTCGTCATCTGCGCATTTACAGAAACAAACACAACCAAGTTGAGTACATATCATTTTCGGCTACTCATTTAGCAAAATAAGGCAAGTTACACGTACTTTCCAAGACATGGTCCTCTCATTTATTGATTCTTTATTTATAAACGACAACACAACATTCATGAATAAGTACACACTAACTACTAACTAGATTCGAATAAACACTTTTTTTTAATGAAAAAAAGGAAAAATACTGCTTAACTTAACTGATTAAAAAAGATTAAACTTAATTTATGGGGACAAAGACGTATTTAGGAACAATTAATATGCATTTACATTTTTGCTAGTGGTTGACAATCTATCCAACTGTACATAACCATCACTTATATTTAATTTGGATAATAACGTGTAACCTTTCCCATGCTTCTTTGATTTTCTCTTAATTACTACGTAGTATTCTAGAGGGAATTCACGTAATGAGCTTCACAATACTCTTTTTAAATGTCTGTTTAAATAATTATATGTCCTAGGTCGATGAATTTGGTACGTCGTATTTATTAATTTGTTCTGTTCAAGACTTTTGGTTCAATCTGCCTAGACATGTCAGATGTATGTATATTACTACTGACCACTGGGAGTCGCATTAAATTTATGTGTGTGTGGTTTCATAATAGGCACGTAGGGCAAAACCATTCATCAAAAATCTTCCCAGAAATGCGTGACTGTAAATGCTGGATGACAGAATTGTATACGTTCCCAAGTTTATTAATGATCTGTCTCTGTCTCTAGAATTTAATATTACTACGTTTTTTGATCAACCAAAAGGATGAAGCAAAGGTTGCAAATTAATGAGGGTGTCAGATACACTCCTTTCCTCGTGAAGCTGGGTTTATTGACTGCAAGATATATACAAAAAGTGACCTATTTATATAACATCTAACTGCAAGCTTCTTACATGAGTTGTCAATGAACCCAGCTTTGTCGTTATGCTTGTACCGTTTTCTTCTACTTTAATTAGTTAGATTAAAACAACAGTAATAATTTTTAATGTGGGTCCAATTTAAGCGGAATTTAGGGATATCTAAATGTAATTAAAGCCTCACCTTTACAGGTAAGCTTAGTTAGACTAATTAAAATTAAAATCTCCTCTGCTCAATATTTAACTTTAAGGGGTCTCAAAAGTACTACAAATGAATAATATATAATCAATTCACAAATTCTTAGATGAGACTGTTTCATATAAAACTTATCGTAATTAAGATGGACTTCTCTAAGATTGACCCCTTTTTCTTGAGGTTTTGCGATGACTAATTGATTATATATTTTGGAGGGACTTTTTATTCAAGGATGAGTAATAATTAATTCATCTAACGGTGAATTTTATTATGGTCACGTTAGATGAACTATTAATCACGTACCCTAATAATTATTACTGAAGTCACCATAAAACAGTTATATCATGATATGCCTCATGTGAGACGGTCACCATAAAAACAGTTTTTTCATTATCACAAGTTGATCTAAAAGTGGATTACATTCATACCTGTATAACGACGAGAGGGGAAAAGGCAAGCTCAGGGCCAACGACCTGGTCAGGAACAAGAAGCCTATGCTGAAGAGAGTGATCCCCAAGTTGGAGCCACTCTTGAAGGGTTTTGGAGCTCTTGACCTCCAGAAACCGAATCCCACAGTCATTACACTTGATGTAAGGGCGGCCATGGGTGTCCTCCCTCCTGAGCCTCCCACACGACTCGTAGTAGTAGCAAAGCCATTCAAAGATGGCCTCTTTGAATCTGGGCATGGTTAACACCTCCATTGCCTCCACTTCAAACAGGTAAACCACTCTTAGGTAATGAAGCTTCATTGCCAAGTCCACGTTGCTTGGCTCATACATCAGATCCCTTGTAACCCTAGTTGGCCCCACTGATGATAGTCTTTTCCCATAGATTAGGGCTTCATTTTTCTCATCACTATCATTCCTATGAATACCATTGGTCTCATAAGTCTGACTTGAAACCGATGTTAGCCACATGACTCTAAATCTTTTCTCTTTCTTTTAGCCAAGGCTGCAGGGAATTGAATGTGCGTGAGAAAGGAGTAAGAGGTCACGTTATTTATATATGGAGCGAGAGGGGAAAATACAAGCTTAATTAATTACGTTTTTATTTGATTAATTATTGATATGTTTAGGTTTTTGTTTAGGGATTGGTGGTTAATCTCATTTATTATAAAGTTTAGGAGGAGAGAAAGTAGTTGTAGGGGATAAGAGAGGCCATTTAATTCGTCAGCCAAAAAAAATTGGTGGCTGTCACCTTTCTCATAACTTGCATGTACGTAGACATAGTCATGCATTGCAAGATCTGGTTATATATATACATCATGTCCATCGAGTCAGCCCGAGGCCTAGTGTGTGGATATGGCCCCACTACCGTTTCCACCCCCCGCTGGATTGCTGCTAAGGATGGCGATGGGTCGGGTTCATCTGGGCCCAAAGTCATTTATTTTTCTTGGACCTGGATTTAGACCCGCTTCAGATCTATTGGGTCTACAAATATGGAGCCCAGATCCAGATTCATGGATCTGATGAGTCCACGTCCCAAACGGGTCCCGATTGTTTTTCAAATTAAAGATTATTTTTTCCACATCACAACCTGAATTACCACATTGTAAATACAAATAATTGAATTTAGAAGATATAATTTTTAATTAATAAAAAAATATTCTAGTAACATATACCATAACTAAGTGTTCTTACTTATGTGTCACGCACTAAAAATAACATTTCACTGCAAACCATTAAGACAGAGTCCACAAACATAACATAATTGTTTCTTCTACGACTGACACTAAGTAAACTAACTTAGAGTTACTTTATATAGCATTTGCCATTTTTTTTTAAAAAAAATTAATGGGTCTTAAATAGGTCTTGGGTCGGATCTGAGTCTGAATTTTTTAGACCCTGACCCAGACTCGACTCGCATCCCTTGGACCTAGATCTTCTTAAGATCCGTTAGGTCTCATTTGATTGGACCCGGACCCTCTAATTTGTGCCGGATTTGGATCGGGTTAAGGATCCACTGTCATCCTTAATTGCAGCTCATTGTTCTTCTCTAGTTTTTTTTTTTTTTAATTTTAGGTATAGATTATTTCAAATTGTTTTCATTCATTTACTAGTCAAAGTTTTATTTACTTGAGATTCAACTAAAATTAAAGTTTGCATAGTTACATTAGATTTAATTTGTCATCCTGTTCTCTCAGTACTAGGGACTAGGGAGGTGGCTTCTTATGATAGCATATGGGTCTGACCCACTTAATATTTTCACCCACTTAATATTTTCATAATTCATAGCCATTCACTTGCCATGGTATTAGGTTGGGATCGAAGGAGACCATCGTATGTATATTCGTGTCACATTGATCAATGACTTCAAAAGAAAGACTAAGAGCAAAGTCAACGGTTGGCTTGTCCGAAGAGAGAGAGAGGCGCACGAGGAGAGAGAAGTCTCGGGAATTTGTAGTGGTTACTTCGTGACGCGCAACTCATGGGGAGACTCGGGACAGGGAGTAGCTCGTGAGGTTTTTTTTGCTTGTTAAAATATTTTCTTATTACTTTTTCTTTATTTTTTTTCAAAAAATAAAGTTGTATATTATTTACTGGGTCCATGGGTATTATTTTACTCATGAGGGAAAGTTGTGAGCCTTCCATAGGAGAGAGCAGGGATTGTGAGGCGAAAAATTAGAGAGAATGCTAATGTGGCAGCAGTAGACTCCCACTGGTGAGCCAAAAAATTGGCTCATCACTGGGTTTGCTCTAATTTGTACATGATTTTCCTAAGTCTAGTCATTTGATGGAAAAAGGCCTCTCTATATATAGGTAGCGTTTGGTTTAAGAAAAAATAATTTTTACGAAAAATAATTTTCTATGAAAAATATTTTTTCAATGAAAATAGATTTTTATGTCATATTTTTCATTGTTTGGTACAAGATACATATTTTTTTATAGGAAAAAAAGAAAATGTTAACTGAATTGTCTAACAAAAAATATCAACTGAATTGTCATGGTGAAGAAAAATCTTGAACAAATAAAGGAATATCGAACTCAAAATCAAGATTTAGGCTTATTTTGATCTTTCATATATGATGATTAAGTTTGAATCCAAGTAGTTGAAATTGTTTTGCTAGTGAAAAATATTGACTGATTTGTTTAAGTGGCTAAAAATATTGTCGACGAAATTGTTGTGGCGGAGAAAAATGTTTACCAAATAAAAGACTATCGAGCTCAAAATCTAGATTTGAGCTTATTTTAATATTTTCAATCCGATAATCAAGTTTCGATTCACAACGTTGAAATTGTTTTAGTGACAAAAGATATCAACTGAATTGTTTAAATGACGAAGAGTGTCGATTAAATTCTTATGACGAAGATAAGTGTTGACCAAATGAAACAAAGTTGAACTTAGAATCTGTATTTGAGCTTATTTTAATATTTTTCATCGAATAGTCAAGTTTCAATCGAAACTGTTAAAGTCGAATTTTACACCTACATTCTGATTGATCTTATCGTCAAAACTGTAGAAGGAAGAAAATTAATTTCCTTTCTTCTCAAAATAGAGATTATTTTTCTTTATTAATGGAGATCGAAAAATGATTTTCCTTAGAAAATAGTTTTCCATCTTTTACTGTGCCAAACAAAACACAATGAGCATTTATTTTTGAGAAAACTCATTTCTCCCCAACCGAATGCTATCTTAATGCAAAATATTGCAGCATCATCAGCACAATTAAACAAATCCTCCATCGCCAAGTAGCCACTTTGTTTTCGGGTTGATGTGCAAGTTTAACGTCCATCATGATTTCTCCAGAATTTCCTAGCTGTTTGTGGTTTGGAGAGTTTTTAATTTTATTTTTAAGAAACATTAGGTTTATCTGACTCTTATAAAGGATAACAGAACTCTTTCACAAATTATAGTACTGATATAAACTTCAAATTTTCTGCTGGCAAGATAGCCAGTACTCCGGACATCATCTACCCATATTCTAGATTATCGGAATAACCTTCTTTTCTTTCGATAAAAAAAAAAAAAGATAGCCAAGTAGTACTCCACTATTTTATTCAAGAATTTGACTTCTTGAACTTGAAGAGGAGTTGACTGTATACTATTTTAATTCTAGCTTACTAGAAATACAAACTAACTCTCTTTGAGTGATCATATTACTTAGAACTCTTTTGCTGAAATAAATAACGTCAAAAAGAAATGAAGTAAACGTAGTAATGGAACAGGTTATACGTATGAAGGAGAAGTTCAAACCATGGTTCAAACATTATGTAATCAAATTAATGTCTTATTTAAATTCCATACAATCAATTCAAGATACTATCAACTACTTGCAATCGTTTCAAAGGTTTCTATAAATCTTCGTGGTAATGAAATTTGATCGACCAACTAATCGAATCATTTTTTTGAGGGGGTTGATAAATTATTTTTCAACCTTAAAGTTTCAAACCATTTCATTAATTGTATATGCATTTTGTAGCTAGCTACATATTTTCATTTTATCAAAAACAAAAACGAGAAAAAAAACCAGAGACAATAAAATGACACCACCACTTGAGACATAGCATAGGGAATGTTTGGCAAACAGTATTTTGAAGAACTTTTTGGCCAAAAAGAGCATTTTTTTACCAAAATTAGCTGTTTGATTAAGTAAAAAAGCTAATATGGGTGTTTGGTAAAAGAGTTTTTTAGAAGAGCTTTTTGAGTCCAAAAAGCTAATTTGAAAAAGCTAATTCCATGAACTTTTTGAAAGACTTTTTTGAAGAATTAGTTTTTTGTCTCACAACTTTATCAAAAGCAACTAATTTTACCAAACAGTTTTTCAACAAACAACTAATTTAAACAGTTAATATACACATTTCAACTCAAACAGTTAACATCTAATAGAAACAGCTGTTTGCCAAATATGATCATACACATACTTAGGTGTCACAAACATATCAAACCCAAAAGGAGCTTTCTCCATAAATATTGAAATGAAAAATCTTCTTCCACGCTGCAAGAATTTTAATGAATAATGACAATGCCACAGAGCCCACTAACCAAGGAACACCTCCTCATCCTCAGAACACCAACAGAAGTAGAATGTTAATCTCTCTCCAACCGTTTTTGATTAATGCAGTAGTTTATGCTCAGATACATTTATTCCTTTTTTTTTTGTTTACTGCTTTTGATTGAGGGAGGGGGTCTGAATAGCTTCGACTCTGAAAGTTTGAAAAATAGAACAAACTACCTTTTCCCATTTACCTTGGATGTAACATTACTTTGTAAATTAAGAGTAAAATGTTACAGAGCAAAATCACTGGTGCAAACACCACATCTCAGTTTCTCTCTTACACCTGCAAAGATTAGCAGAAGCTTCCCTGCCAGACTCCGGAGCGAAACTAATTTTCACAAAGCTAAAACAACTTCCCCACTCACTACATTTTCTCTTGATGTTGATCCCCCAAAAAAAAAATTCTGGAAAAAAATCTTAGTTGTTGCATCTATGGGGGGCCGAGCCTGACTATTTCTCTCCCTTATGAATGAATCAGATTGATCTCATGCTAAGCGGCCCCAAATGGCCATCAAAACCTTAGCAAGTGACTCAGTGGCAAACAGCTCGGGGCAGGTATGACAACATAACGAGTTTCCTTTGCATCTGAAAATGGCTCAGGAAAAGTTAAATAATCACCCCCAAATGCTAATGTACAAGCCATGCAGCGAGGGCTCGATCCCATGATCTCCAAAGACCATTTCACAACAGAAAGAATTGAGGCGGGCAGCATTGAATTTCAATCATTTCCTGCCCTTGGCCTTCGGCATTGCCTTTGCCTCTGTCTTCCCCTTGGAACATGATTATGATTTCTCACACCATAAATGATGGGCAATATAGAGTAACCATAATTCTTAAGAACCAATCAGTGAGGAATAACATACGGCAAAGCATGGATATCAACAGGCTCTAACCACAAGGCTTTCGCCCATACCTGTGGTGTATTGTCGTCACCAGAAGATTCAACTGCTGGCTTTTTCCTTGTTTCAGAGCTATGACTGCTGCTGAACAACCACTCTTGGTCATCAAAACCAGACCATTCATCCAATTTAGGGATGGAGAGTATCTGGCCGAGATACTTGGTATCTGGATGAGGTGGCCTTGCCGTTGCAAAAGAAGCATCTGGTTTTCGCTCTGCCTTCGCAGTTGATTGAGAAGAGGGCTGAGTGATCATGCCATTTATCTTCCGCTCCTTGGCATCCACTTTAATATTCATATTCACCGGTTGAGGTAGTCTCTGTGTGTTATTAGGAGCCAAAGTTGGATCCACTTTGGCGGTCAGAGGTAGCCGCTGTGTAGCAGGAGCTAATGCAGCAGAACTCTGGCAAGCCTCCATGCTCCTTCCATTCTCCATCACCGACGGATGAGTGGAAGTTGTGGTTCTTGCCAACTTATTAGGCCCAGAGATATGCTCTGTTGAGATAAAACCCAAACAAAGTAGCATTCACATTAGCTACTAAACATGCAAATTCAGGGGGATTGTGCATTACAACATTTGCATGATAAACCTAACTAGGGATGCTGTCGACCATTGTCTACTATTCATATTTGAGCAGCATGACCAATCTTTCACAGGGAGGGTAACAGTTGACTTGCAACAAGATCAGGTAACATTGGACAAAGGCTGGGTCCTGAAGTTTTTCTTTTTCTTTCTTCTTTTTTGTCTTTTTTTCGAACACCATTAATATAAGAGAAATTCTGTATCTAAACAAAGCAGTTTCAGCAAGAAGTCACAAACAATGCTGAGAAGGAGCTCACCATCATGAATTCCATTAAGCCCAATGCCTTTCCGTTTCCCGGGATTATTTACGGCACCAGAACTGTGATTGCTGGGTCTTGGCATGTTTTGAAGTCCAGAGTTCTGGGTGCCTGAAAAATCCTTTTTGCTTCCATCCTTTACACCTGACTTGAGCATGTGGTTCTTGCTACCATGTTCCATTCTTGACAGCTCTATGTGCTTCTGTTCACCAGTAGGCATTGTAGCCTTCACTGTGTCCTCTTTCCTCCTTTCCTTTTCCCTCTCGTTCTCCTTGGTAGTGGGCTTCTCCCTATCATTTTCCTTCCTTTTCTCCACTTTGCCATCATCCCCTTCTTTCTCTCTATTCCTTCCTTTCCCCTCCATTCTCTGGTCAATTTTTCTCTCCATAGGCCTGGAAATTCCAACTCTGTTTTGAACCATTCCAACAGAATTTGGAGGCTGTGCACTTCCACTGAATCTAATGTCTCCAGAAACAGCTCGCTCATTCGTCCTTCGATCAAGAGATGCTTTCTCCTTGCTCCTCTCCATCCCATCCACCACAGATCCAGGACTCTTCCCCACGAAGTTGACCAACTCATCTTTCTTTCTCTCTGTACCAACATTTCTATCAGGCATTTGGCTAATAGTCCTCTTTTCATCATCTGTGCTCCTCCTACCCATTTCTGTGGCATATTTAATACTCTGAGTCTCAGGAGCCACATGACTGTTTTTAGCACCGCACTCACCATTTTGAGATGCAGACAGCCCTGCAACTCTTTTCTCAACCAAGACAGCACTTCTGTTATTTGCTCTGTCCTTACTCGTCTCAGAGAGCACAGGAATTTGAGGCCCAGGTACTCTGACAAGCCTCTTCTCATCAGCAGGAAAGCTGTCAGTTTTATGTTTATCCTTATCACGGTGCTTCTCTTTATCTTTCTTTTTGTCTTTATGCTTATCCTTTTTATCTTTCTTTTCCCTATGCTTCTCATCACTTCTTTCTTTCTCGCGTTTTTCTTTGCCTTCTTTCTTCTCCTTGTCCCTCTTTTCCTTTTTGTGCTTCTTTTCTCTATGTTTTTCCTGAAATGAAAACATACATTTAGGAACTTGAATACCATTAGAAGAATTAGAAAAATAGTAACAAAAGAGTAAAAAATTACGTTGAGAAAAAGGGGAAAACTAAACAAAAAATCAACTTTGACAAAAAAAAAAAGCTGCTAAATCTGACTTCAACTTAAACAGTGCTGATGTTACAAGCTTCTGATCCATGGCCACTCAGTTCTAAAACTTCTACCACTTGCATGCACAGGAGGTACCAAAAAGGACCCGATATGAAAGTTGCTATATTAATCATCAGTTGTCTTCACATCAATGATTCCATAAAACGTTCTCCAGAAGTAAAGCTAATATCAAACAAAGAGCTGTCGACAAAAAACCACCTCAGAATAACTTTAATCTGCAACACCAGACAAGACAAATAAAAAAAAACTAGGAAGCACAATTTTATGAATGAGAGACACAGCATCATGAAGGATTCAAGAGATCATCTCCCAGCCATCGACATGTGAATTAGGAATATCCAACGTACGAAAGAGAAGGATTGCAAGTCTGGAAATACCAAAGGAAAACAATAACCTCTAATCAAATGAGAAAACCATAACAAAGCCTATACTTGCATAAAGACATAAATATTAGGGAGATCACATCATAGTTGACATGGCTAGTTGGATATCTTGAGTGGATAGCTTTATAGGATGGTAGAATCATAATACTCTTGTCATTTTACAATCGCACCAACCACATTCGCTCCACAGATAATAAGATAAATGATGCTTCCCAATAGTCAACCTTTCAATGTCTTTCAACTATTTCCTTAAGCAGTGGCAGTAATCAGGTCATCTTCAGCAGTTATTTATTTTCGAAAAGTTCAAAAGTATATTTACAAATTATTTCCCCCATATCCAGGCAATAACAGGCCAGAGGGATATCAACTTCAACTAATCCACATCCACAAATGATTGATTGCCCGATTTTCTAATAAGAAACTTCCAACCTATTGTGTGTAGACATATCTTTTGAAGTATCAGGAAAATTTTCAGTTGTGAATCAACGTTTACCTAATATTAAAACCTTATTGATACCCCAAGCCATTAAAAGGAAGACAGATCTCCACATTCAGCAAACACCAGTTTACTAGTTTAGCCCAAGGAAGCAATGCATACAGATAAACTGCATGTCAAATGTTTAACTATATCCTCTACGATCAAACTTAAACAATCCCAGCAATCAGCCTTTGCATGGCGAATAATTCACATCATCAAAACAGAATACATTTGCTTCTCATAAGTGAGAATAACCTACAGACTACTACTGTAATTAACAAGCATAGTGACTCTGTAAGTAAAATGGAACCATAAAATAGTATGAGATGGTGCCTCGAATGGATAACTTCCCTTAAGTCAACATTTAAATAAAGTCTATTGCATTTGCCTATTAAGATAGGTGCCATCAGTCCCTTAATTGGACAGCTAATAGAAGTGAACATGATACAAGCATCTTCATTAATTCATGTCACCAAAATGACATACAAATAGTGCCACATGTGCTAAGAAACAAGTTACAGTTTACAAAGAAATGTATTCACAACAGTGTTCATAATAGGCTATCATTGAATTCACGGACATTAATTAGTAATCAACAACTCCCAGCGTTGGTCAACAACTCCCAGTGAAGGTCCTTCACTGCTTATGAGCCCCAAAACTAGTCTACAGACTTCCTCTAAGCCTCTTCATGCTAAGCGGCTAAAAACTCTGGGCATTTCACATATTAGTTATGTCACAATTAATTGATATAACTTGGCTACTGGCTAGTTGTTGACAAGACACCAACTGCGCGTCTCAGAGGCTGGACGGATCACAAGGACATTACAACCACAACATCACCTAAAATCAAAGTTTCAACATCGTTAGGGAAGCCACCTGACCCAGTGACCAGTACTCAACTTGCTCAACCACCAACCCTTCACACCCAAAAAGAAAAGGACCAAAGAAAGAAAGCAGGATCCTCAACCCCACACCTCATTACTGTAACAGTGGACCACCCTACCTCAAGAAAAAGGAGGGGGTGTTATCATGAAATGTCAAAATAGATAAGAGCTAACAGAAGGGGAAAAAAAAAAGGCCAACAAAGATGTAAATTAACATCATATATTCCCCTCCTCCATATTTTCCATCATCTGGTTTCCCATGTCAAGAAATAACAGCATATAACACGCTTCATTCAATCAGAAATGCCAACAGCAAAACCTTTCACATCTTCAATTACTAATTTATAACAATTCACAGTTCCGTCACAGGCTCACAACTTACTTCCACCTTCAAGTCCCAAATCCCCAGTTGTGGTCCATTTGCCAATACCCTACATGAAAGCCCCAAAGTACTCACAATGCAGTAATTAAATCCAATTTCTTGCTCCACCCTCAAACTCATATGACCAAAGAGCTAGGGCTAAAAAGACCATAAATAGGAGAGGAAGGAAGAAAGAGAGTAAGCATTTTTTTGATAAGGAAAAAGTAACATATTAATAAATGGATATCAAAAGGGCTCTTTGGGCGTTAGCCTATAGTTGCTTGCGGGTTTCTTGAGTTGTTTCTAACTTTGTAGGGAATCATCTTTCGGCTTAGGAGGGTGCTTTTGGTAGGAAAGCTAAAGAGAAAAGTGTCTTATTGATCCCACATGGGATTTTCTTTGGACTATTTGGCATGAGAGAAACAAATGGGTCTTTGAAGAAGAGGAGACGCCTCTTCAACGAATCAAAGATAATATCATCAAGACGATTTTTTAGGGATAATGCAAACTTTTGTCAATCTTCTTTGGATGTCATCGATTTGGTGGATATGTCCTATCTTGGATGTACATAATCCTTTTACAGGATGCTTACTTGCATCCATCCTATTGTTCATATTTTATTATATATTCTACACTTTTTCCTTATCAAAAAAAGGTTAGCATACTAAAAAAAACTATGTACACCCAAAAAACAAACGATCCACACACTCAGCCCACATCAAATGAGGAAGAGCACAACTCCTAGTTATCCCAAAAAAGAGTCTTGAAGAAATTTTCCTTGGAGCACCCAAGAGTAGATTTGGAAAGAGAGTCCTAAAGAAACCAAGTAAGCTTAACTACAGTACGGGTGGATTGATAATCAAGTTTGCCGACAATAAAATAGTCTGCAATCACCTATGAATAAGGTTAAGCTACATTTGGCGTAAAAGAAATAGGCGAGTCTTTGAGGGTGTGGAGATGCCGCTTCAATGTTTTAAAGATTATTTCATCAAGTCTCTCTATTTTTGGAACAAAGGAATCTTTTGTTACTCTTCTCTTGATCTCTTAGATTTTGTGGATGGTGTATATATGCGATGTGTATAGCCTTTTATAGGATGCTAACTTTGCATCCACCCTTTTGTTAAAGAAATATATTTATTCTTTTCCTGATCCAAAAAAAAAAAAAACAAGATCATAACCAATAGTAGACTAAATTCATACATCAGGATAGGAAGCTTTGGCGGGATAGGATTAAGATCTTAAACCGCAGAGAGTCGTCCCCGTAGTTGTCTTTTGGTTGTAGTGGCAGCCTGCTGGTAGTTTTTTTTTTTTTTTCCTTTTTCCATTTATCGTGTTTATTTGCAGGTAGCACTTTCTTCTGAGAAGAAGCTTCGTTTGCTTACCTCTAAGTGTTGAGATATGTTACCTTCCTCGGATTTACTGTTCTTATGTTACATAGCTCTGCGACTTGTCTATTTATTTATCATAGTCTTTCCTGGCGATGTGTTTTTAATTTTTCTATTAAATGTTTTTACAAAGTTTTTCTTCTTTAAAATATTTTCCAAATCCTTTTTTGTGGGTCTCTTAGAAACAGCCTCTCTACAGGTAGGAATACTGATAGGGGTAAGGTTCTCTACAGGTAGGAATACCGATAGGGGTAAGATTGCCTACAGTTAGATCTCCCCAAACCCCGCGAAAGCGGAACCCACACTGGGAGATGTTGTAAAAGTGTACCCCAAAAGAGGCGAATCTAGATTATAACCATATTCAAGTATTACATGAAAGGCCAAAGAAGCTTCTTTTCTTTATTGCTGTAGTAGTCATATGACAGTTAACATGTTAGATGAAAAAGCACAAACCAAAAAGCAGCCAAGAGCACTTAATATAAAAATTAAGGGAGGGAGGCGGGAAGAAGTAAAGTAATGCAATCTTCACACAGAGACAAATCTAGATTACAACCATGTTCAAGTATTTCTAGAATATCATCAAGGATCTAAAGCTAAGGTGAGCAAGTGTGTATAATCATAGCTCTCAAACCTTTTCAGTTGCTAGGACCATCATGCAAATGAAATGAATCTTCGGGCATTTTGTCAATAAAAGATTGATAATGCTCTATTTGTCAAAGTAGCACTCAGGATGTGTTTAAGCTGCCATAAAATCCATGTTTGTCCACCATAATGTTTCTTTCCGTGCTTGGTTAGGCTGACCATCAACTCTAGTGAGAAGAAATTAAGGGTCATTCATGCACTTGCAGTTGCATCCAACATTCATGATACCCTTCACATTGGAGTTATACATATGGAAGCAAGGATAGAAACCCAAGTCCTGATTCAATACGAAGATCTCTCATTAAAGAAGCCCCTGTGAACCCAATTAAGGAACACTGAAGTGACTATATCAGCTTACCTCAAACGGCCATCATGGCTTATTTAAAACATCTGACAACCACTTTGTCACTATAACAAAACTAAAAGTCAACGGGACAGATCAGTCATTTCTATAAGTGACTAAGAACTCACACAAACAATGAAATATGATTACGAGGCCTGCACGGTAAGTTTCAGGCAGCCAACCCAGGAATCTCACATCAATTCATGTCCCTCTATGCCTTCTAATAGTAGCAAGGGAGGGGGTGAATAACCTCAGCCAATGACAATCAAAGTGGATTTTTCATTAAGGTATGGACTATGGAGACTAGCTTACAGCACCTGACAAGCATGGAAACTTCCATTACAGTCTACCTACCAACTAGAAGATGCCCATGTCAAAAAGATCTATTAGGCAATATCTTATACAGCCTGTGTATGTACAGAGGCAATCTCAGGGGTTGACTCCGGGCACAATGTCCAAAATCAGAGGAATAAATAGATGGGCCCCTTCAGAGGGGGGGGGGGGAACCAAGGTGACAGGTCAAGTTGTTCAACCAAATGTGTAGTGTCAAGGCAATTATAGACTGACCCTTTTTACGTAAGGATTACTGATTGCATTTCTTCTCACCGGGCTCAAGACAGGGGCTTTTCTTTGATGTTTTGTCCGATTGATTATCATCCTGATCAAAGCTTTTATTTGCATAAAGAGAATCAAAAAAGGCCCTCTTTAATAATAGTCAGATGAGCAGAAGCAACGCCCGGGTGAATTGAATGGATACAAAAGCTACAAGAAGCCCCAATGAGGGTTTAACCCAGTGCCATACTAAGCTCATACATCCGCGTTAAGCCACCGGCCTTACCCCTTACCCCAATATGAGAGAAGCCATTTCGAACACTGCATAATATATGGAGGCTGACAACTCCAGCTCCTATCTTTGGGTTCAACATAGAGAAGAATGGTTTCTTGAAGGAGGTACTCCCTTAGGTAAGGATAGAGATCACATCATATCTATTCTTAAAAAATTCAACAAGTTTACAAGCATGATTAAGTTTCAAATGACATGTTTCTGCAGGTATTGCTCTCACAGTTGATTTTACTAAGACAATGGTTTTACTTTGAGGTATGGCAATAGCTTCACTCATATAATGGTGGTTGGCAGATCTGCTAATCTGAGTCCGGCAATATTTCTCCAAATGCATGTAAATATGTGATACATGATGAAAATGAAAAGCGTTCACTACTCCACTAAAGCCTAGTTGAAATTCATGTCTATGCATGCATTGTCCACAGCTCCTTAACTGTCCGATGTGATGATAGTAAAGTAAAAGGAAATCACAAACAGATTCTCTTCGGGGGTGGGTAATATGCCACATTCTCTCATCCCTGGAAAATGGACCCCAACATGAGTTCATCAAACTGTACTCGAGCCCAATGAGTTCATCTCCACATACAGTTTAACATAGTTGTTCGAAACACATAAACATAATGGATCATAAGCAGATGAACAAGGGTTGATATTAACCTTTTTTAGCAAGTCAGGGTCATCTGTTATCGTCTTCCTTTCATACCCTGGAGGAGGAAAAGGAAAGCAGCGAGACATTACAAAAGGCTTTCAAGGAGTCGTCGCCTTCTGCAACTGTAAATCTTCAGCTACACAATCAATATGCCAATGTTCCGGATGAGGAACAAACCAGCAACTATACTATGTTCACGCACCATGTCCCCAAATTCATCGCCGGCACCAGGCTCCCTCCATAAACTTCGTCACGACCAACCAAGTTAGACTGAAGTCCACAGTTGCCACGAAATCACAGAACTCTGATTAGTAAATCGACCTAGTGCTGGATATGGTTAACAAGTCCAGAGGCCAGAGGATCGCCAATAGAGCTTATCATTACCAAATCCTCCTTGAAACTACGTCAACCCAAATGGATTCTGGAGAAAGGATGGAGCTTTATGGCAATATGATGGTGATCCTGCACCTAGCTAGCTGAGCCAATGAAGAGCAATCACCTCCGCCTTACTGTAGAAACCAGGCACCAAAAGCAACCCCTATGGGTGGGTCAAAAGCAACGATTTGAGTAAAAAAAGAAAATCACACTGATCTTCTTGCGCAGAATAAACACAGTATCAGACAATTCAATAGCTACAATCCTCTTCCATGCCCAGATTGAACAATGCTGATAGAATGTTTATCAAAATTAAGAGAGAGCACTAAATCCACTGAACTACCAACTCTGATTTCCCGATGAATTAAACTTTATGCCCGTCAGAAGAAGCACACAACCCACCCAGTTGAATACAGCAAACTAAGATTAAAGCTGAGAATCTTGAGCTACCCAACTTGTTTATTGATCAATGAGACCTAATCAAAGTCCGAAATTGAGCACCGAAATCGAGGTGGGCTATGAGACAGAAACCCTAGAATTGAGGTTTCTAGAAAATCTAGAGGGGGGGGGGGGGAGTAACCACCGCCTCAGAGCAAAACCCTAATCCGAAAATCTTCTTCTCCAGCGGGGAAAGAGGAGAAAAGAAGAAATCGGAATCTTCTGAGAAAATCGGGAATTATTCACACACTTTGGGAGTACCTGGAAAATTCCCACCTCTAAAAAGGCATCGGATGAAAAGGGCGGAGAGTTAAAATTAAGATCGAATGAAAGAGTGAATGATGATTGATTAATGGGGATTGGGATTCCGTTGATCGAAGGGTCCAATTGAAGAATGAACAACAAGAAGAAGAACAAGCAGCCGCCTCTCTCTCTCTCTCTCTCCCCCCCTGCAATTCTCTCTCTCTCTCTCTCTCTCTGTCTCTGTCTTTGCGTAGAGTTTTTCTCCTCTCCTCTTCGCTCTTCTCCTCCTCTTCTCTCTGTTGTGTTGTGTTGGGTTGGGTTACTGCGCATACGCCCCCAGAGATAAAATTCTTTTAAATTCTTTTTATGTTTTCCTTTCATTTTTGGAAATTTTTATTATTCTCGCGCAGGTCTCACTCGTACAATAATGGCAGCGGGGCATATGATTTTTGATATATTTTAACAGAGCTGAGTTACTCGTACAATAAACATTGATTATTTTGTTGGGGTAAAATTATATGTTTATTCAATTTTTTAATTAGGTGTTGTACTTTCACATTACATTGTGTATTTAATGATATTAAACATATATTGTAAATATCGTATAATTAATAATTAAATTATTTATTTATGTGAAAGTTTGGCTATTTAATTATTTAGTTTTAGTAGAACATTTTTTTGATTTCAGACAAAACATAAATCACTTGTGGTTGAAGTAATAAAATGTTGTAGGAGAATATAATTTATAGCACATTCATCATTATATTAGCGGCAAAATTATTTAAATCGACATGGAACTAAATAAATTTACTTCTTTTTTTGGAAGTCATGGAGAAATGAAAACATAATATATTAACTTGTATCGAATAAAATGCATATGTTTATACATTTACTCATTAAATTTATGTTGCCCTGCTTTTTACGATGAGTTGGTGAGCTTTAGAGGAAGCAAATAGAATAATTTTTTCCCTTCAATATTTGTATGATAATTTTATAAAATTCTTCACTAATTAGTTAAATAGTTTCATGTGTCAATTAATTAGATTGGTAAAATAATTAGAAATTATTAGTAGAGATTTGGATTCGAATTTCATCTATATCAACATTTGTTATTATCTTTACACAACAAAAGAAAATTAGTTATAATGCTTAGATGGTTATGAGTACTATTTTAAACCGTAATCCAATTTTTTGTTTGATGTATTAAATATCATTTCACAAAAATAAACTACGATTTTATCAATCACACAAATTTATAAGTTATAATAGTTCAACAAATTACGTCAATTAATTCTACCGACTATAAACAATTGACAATGAACTTTAGTTTGAGTAAAATGAGCGCAAATATTCTTAAAAAGGGTCAACATCAGATTCATAGTCAAAAACTTTTTTTTTTCTTGTGAGTATCACTTGTAGTTGAAAATAGACAATTTCTATTACGCCTAGATTTAGTATATTTACTTCTCTATGAGTCTTCAATACACATAATTCTATTGATATGAAATGAATAATTAGCAAGTGGGAATGATCATAAAGTGTTGGAAGAAACTGAAATTAATTATTAAAGAAATTGCTAAAAATTTGTAAACAATCGAGTAAAACTAACAAAAAATTTCAAGCTGGTAAAAACAAGTGCTAAATTAATTAAATAGTAAACATCGATCTAAGACTCTACCTCTATTCAAAATTACAAAATGGTCCTCTTATTAAAAAAAAAAAAAAACAAGGGATGATTATGAGCAACTATGAACAATGCAAACTATACACTACACTTATGGGGGGAAAAAATAGTAAAAAAAAAACACACAAAAAAACTCGCCATTCTCCACCGTTGAAAGGCGATGACCGTTTGATTTGACTTGTTTCGAACATCATTGGATTCAAGTGGCTAATAACCATTAATTAACCGGTAACCACATCCCCCAGCCCCAAGAACCCATTTTTGTTTTTTTGTTTTTTTTTAAAGCTGATGTTTTCTTGCTTTATAAATATGGAAGATATTTGCCACTCAGCTCGTCACTGCAGGACTGTGAGACCGTAAACCCTAGCCGCTTCAAATTTCCAATCTCTCCCTTCTCTCAGGTACCCCTTTAATCCGTTTTAGCTCCCCTTTCAGTTTTTGTTTTTGTTTGTTTGTTTGTGTGTACCTGTGTGTTTCATTGATTTATGCCGGTGCTATTTCCTTCTTTTTTGTTACCGCGATATTGGCTGCTTCGCTGCTCTTCTCCGCCATTTCTTGACTTCGGTGTCCTCTGCTTTGTTTCCTATTCCATTCGCGGTCTAAACGTTTGGTGCCCCTTTATGTTTGTTGTTGTTCAATGCTTTAGATTGTTTGTGATTTGCCTATTTCTGAGGCATCGCTGCTTGATGTAAGTGGGTGTAGGAATAACTTGTCTGCTACTTCTGATTGAGCTGTGGAGTAGTGTGACTGTCACCTGTCTTTTCTGTCAAAGAGGAGGTTTATTGTTATGAGTTGTCCTTGGGGGCACTACTGAAGAAAAGGGGTATTCTTCAAAGATCTTTTGCTTTGAGTTTTTCGAGTTTGCTGATGGAGAGAAGATGCTTCCTTTATTTGTGATATAGCAGTAAAGTGAAGGGATACATTAACTGGTAATTTCGTGGTAGGTTATTCTTTTCGAGTATTCATCCGAGTTTTAGAGTGGTTTTTGTCAGATGTTTCTGATTTCTAATAGAAGAGCGAGCCCTAGTGAGCTGCTAAACTCTCGTAGAGTAAGGGATAGGGCTCAACCGCTCAACGACCCAAAGAAAAGCCAACCTTTTTCCGGTTCTTACCCCATTCTGGATTTTATAAGTGGACATAGCTCTATGTATGTGTTACTTGGGGTGAGAATATATCTGAAACGGGTTAAGAGAATTAGATGGCTTTCCTAGCCTATGCTGACAGCTATATTAGCAACTATTTGATTTCCGTTAGTTGGTTGAGAAACAGGGCTTATAGTGTTATTGCTTGCCCGTAGTTGGTTGGAAAGAGGGCATTCCACTGAAGGATTCAAGTCAGCCTTAGGTTTCCTTATGGCTAACGCTGAATGTGGTCATCCAAAAACAGAAACTTGAGCTGGGAAAATCTATTCCTAATGATATAAATTTCCAGGTGCGTAGTCGTAGGCTCATAGCTATTCACTGAATACATATGACCGAGAGGGATGTGTGACTCCTTGCAATCACGTGGCTCTGCGATTCACAAGTAATGGATTTTACATCCAATTATCACATGGTATCCAATGTCATTACCATCATTCTCATTAATCCTCATGCAGCAGATTCTTCTAGGTGGGATTGCTGTGTTGTAAATTTCTCGGAGTATGTGGTGAGTGTGTTCCAGCTTGTCTTGGGTTATTTCTATTCTCTATCGTGTTGGATTCCACCTGATAAACACAATCTTGTTGTAATGCCTGTTACGTTAGATGGACAATGGATTTCCTGTTGTAGATGAATATTCCATATGCTGTTTAAGGTTCCAATGGAATATATGCTTGTCAAGTGTTGAAATGGGATGTTAGAAGAAAGATTTGTCGATGTTTTAGTAGTTCCACAGCCTTTTTGTTTTAAGCGAGTCATATTACAGCTCTTAATAAGGGAATTTAGCATTTAGCATTCTTGGAAGCTTAATGTTGAAATTGAGCTTTTTTATGGAAGCATTTGATATTTTATTCTTACGCATCGTCTTCAGAGTAGTTTATCTTTGAGGTTGGGGGGTAAACCGGTTCTGGACCATTGATGTTGGCTATACTTAACTTTCTTTTTTAAATGTTAAATGGAGCTTCTGGAAGCAAAATTCACTGCCAGTTTTGTGTTAGGCATTGTGAAGCAACTTACTTGAGGAGTAGAGAAAAGTTGTCTCCTTTATTATTTTGGTCCGCCTCTCCCATTTCACAAAACGTGAACCTTGAAGTGTTCTCTGAGTTGATATTTCTGAGGTAATGAAAGTTCAGAATTGCAGCTTCACTGTCGCTGACTTGAGACTCAATATTTCAGGTCCTAGGAAACAAAGAAGATGGCTTTCTGCAACAGGGTTGGCAGCATCCTTAGGCAGAGCATATGTCAGAATTCTGCATTGCCTATGCTGAACTCCATTCGTTGTGCATCTACAAAACTTTTCATTGGAGGTGTTGTCTGCCAGCCTTGTATATATTTTGAGCCCCCTCCCCTTGCTCTTTTTCCCCTTAATGGACTTAATAAATAAGTGTGGCGGTTCAAAAATGCGGTGTTGGAGTGTCCTATTGGATACTGGCTTAAGCATCAGTAGGGTAAATGCCCTTCACATTCATTTGGGAGATACAACATACAAGTGATGCCATCAGTGAGAAACATTTTAACTTTCTTTCCCTTTTCGGGGTGTTTACTTCAGGTCTTTCATATGGAACGGATGATAATTCACTCAAAGATGCGTTTTCTTCTTTTGGTGAAGTTGTAGATGGTAAGTGTTACGATCTGAATTGATGCCCGTAACTGTTCATTTGTTGGCAGATGGGTTTTTTAGTCAGAATTCAATGTATGTTCTGCAAGTGTATTAAGTGCATGCTTGTGATGCATAAAGGCTGCAGGCTTAAACTTTAAGTAATTTTTTGATTCGCAGCACGGGTCATCACCGATAGGGAGACCGGAAGGTCCAGGGGATTTGGGTTTGTCGACTTCAGTGACACTGAATCTGCAAGCAGTGCCCTCTCTGCCATGGATGGTCAGGTGAGGAGCTGATAATCTAGTGTTTTTTTCTCAGATAAATTTGACAGACTCACCTTTGGTTTCCAAAGGGCATTTGCTGAGCCATTTTGGTTGCCTCTTTGGGTCAGAAAAGTTAAAAATGGTAACCTAAGGATGGCCTGTTTACCTCTGTGATGTACCGTGTTTGGTAATGAGTAGCCTTCTTTTGCGGTGAATTTAACAGGAGCTGCATGGGCGCAACATTCGTGTGAGTTATGCTACGGAGAGGCCAGCTGGTCCTCGTTTTGGTGGTGGCGGCGGCGGTGGAGGCTTTGGTGGGTATCAGTGAAACGCAGGATTTGGGGGACAATCTGGAGGAAATGATGAATTCTAAAACCTAGTTTTGTAGCCTTCTATTTTCCTTCCATAGTTCCTGTCAAGTAAGGGGTTAAGGAACGGGTACTTGTTCATGTTTTAGGTTCTTTTTCTTTTTCTTCTTCTTTTTGGGCTTTTGTTCGGATGTAAGATTGAGATGGATGTGTGCCTGCAGCCTGACCTCCTGCTTTATGAATTTGAGTTTGGTTATTTATTTATTTTGGGCCACGGACAACTTGCTTGGGGTGTCCATATTTCAATTTTGACGGCCGTTTTTTTGTTTATTCCGCCTAGGGAGGTCTTCTTCTCCCCCCCCCCCCCCCCCCTTTTTTTTTTTTTTTTGAGGGTGTGGTCTGCAGGAATGGCCACATTGTAGTGTCAGCTAAGGGCCTGTTCTTTTCGCGGGTCAATCTGTTTTTACCCACTTTAACCTACTTCAATCCATTTCAACCTACTTCAACCCACTTGAAAAAAAAATACCAACCTCAACTCACTTCAACCTATCTCAACCTACTTCAACCCACTTTAATCAATTTCAACCCACTTCAACCCACCCCTTCATAATTTTAGTAATTTGTAAAGTATCATGTGAAATTTAGAGCCTGTTGTTTTTGTTGGTAAATTAGGTAGGTAAAAGGGTGAAGTAGGTTGAAGTTGGTTGAGGTGGATTAAGGCAGGTTGAAGTTGGTATTTTTTTTTTTGGAAGTGAGTTAAAATAGGTTGAAATAGGCTGAAGTAAGTTAATGTTGGTTGAATTTCGTATATTTTTTATGCGGTGGGTTGAAATGGATGAAAATAACAAGAACATCATTAATGTGTGATAATTTATGAAATTATCCAAATTTTGTGAAATTTTTATTTGTTATTTTTTATTTTACAT
>JACYFF010031952.1:593563-643600 GCA_017589665.1 Selenicereus undatus
GTATATTATTTTAATATTATTATTTTTCATTTAAAACAAATTATATTGTACAACTCTTTTACAATCCAATAACTCCTTATATCGATCCTTACAGCTTTCTTACAGCTCCTTACAGCTTCTTACATCTTCTTACAGCTTCTTACATCTCCTTACATCTCCTTACAGCTTCTTACATCTCCTTACATCTCCTTACAGCTCCTTACAGCTCCTTGCAGCTCATTACAACTCCTTACATCTCCTTGTATCTATCTATCTATTTAAAACGCGAAATAGAACAGGCCCTTAGTCTTGTTAACTAATTTCTCATTGCTCGTGGATTAGAAGTCCTTTTAAGTTAGGTTAGATTAGATGGTTTGTGCGAAATCAGTTTGGCCTTCGTGTGTCTTATAATGAGGCATTGAGGTGGCTTATGTCTTGTAATGAGGTGGTTTCATGAACAAGAATTTACTTAGGAGGATGGTTTTACTTATCCCATAATAATTTCATTGAATTGGCCAACATATGTGTGGTAGTACGAAAGGACATAAAATTCCCATGCATTTAGGTCATGTATAGTTCACTAACGAACCCTACTAAGATTTAAACATGATTTGTTCATTGAAAAGTACTGTGCTGGTTGTAGATCTAGTCACGTACATATACCGTGTTCGAAAACAATATTGACACGTCAAAAAGTCATAATTTATATTGCAAGTTCGTATCATTAAATTAAGTGCACATGACATGTCGACGCTGTAATAGTTACGGGAATCATCTAAATTCAAATGACAGCGAAGAGTCCTGTCAAAAGGAGGAACGGGGTTATGATGTTGTATTATATATTTTTCTAAATTTTGATAAGTAAGGTCACTTAGAGGTCCATATAAGTTTTATATTGTATGTATGTTACTACCCACATATTTTGTGTTAATATTTCAACAGTTCAATTTTACATTTAAGAGCTGTTGAGAAATTATTTGCCACTTTGCCATTAGAGAAGGATGTAGAAGACAATCGAATTTAAGCTATATTTAAATTTGATATGATATGATATGATATATAAGTATAATATGACATGATACATGAGTATACTCCAAGCTGTCGGTCGCACATAGATTTCTATCTTTTTTTCCCCATATTTTTGATGATTTTTGTGTGTTTTGAGAATGCATGAGAACATTCTACACAGATTTGTCGGTGAGTAGAGTCGTATAACACATCATAACTTTGGGTGGCAGCTCTTGGCTTCGCTGGAATCTCCAAAAAGTCACGTTGAATGATGAGAGCCTCCAAATTAAAGTGGCACGCAATTATTTTATGTTATGGTCCACCATCCATCCATTCAAAGGGGAAAACAACAAAAATGAGAAAGATCCATACTCTCTCATTCCCCCTCTCTCCCTCCTAATTGCTGACTACTGAGCAAAAATACGAACACTTACCATCTTTGTTCTAAGTGGGTATCTCTCATTTTCTACCATACAATCTCTAGGGTTCTTATTATTTGTGTATTTTATTTGACTTTTTAAAATTGTGAATGTATACAATAAGGGCCTGTTATTTTTATAGGCAAATTGGGATGAATAAAAAGAGAAAGTGAAGTGAGGTGGGTTGATGTGAGTTAAAGTTGATTTTTTTTAAGTGGATTGAAGTTGGTTGAAATTGGTATTTTTTTTTATGATGAGTTGAAGTGGGTTAAAATAATGAAAATGTAATTATGAAGGGGTGGATTGAATTTGGTTAAAGTAGATTAAGGTTGGTATTTTTTAAAGGTGAGTTGAAGTAGGCTGAAGTGAGTTGAGACTGATAAATTCAAAAGGATCTATGAAAAAAACAAGGCCTAATTATTGGAAGAATACAACAATATGCATTCCTAGAATTCTAGTTCTTGGATTTGGCTATCTCACAAGATATTTCTACAGTATAAATTTGCAATCAAAAGAAATTCACATATAATTTTAATAGCTGAATGGTATCATAGTCGGACTTTCTCAAGATCGGTGGGATTTAAACGGTACCCAGGACTTTTCCTTCGTAACGACATTTGCTGAGTTGGAAGGGCTCTGTTCTTTTGTTACATTTGTTTTTTTTTTGGTTGCCCAGTGATGGATATGCTCTTAATATAAACGCCCATGATTTAAAAGCCGTTAAAAAAAGACTACAAAGTAAAAGGAAAAGTGGCATACAATAATTGAAGGCAAAAGCCAAAAGGAAATCCTTGCTGTCTGTATTGATTGTGGTTTCATTATTTATTACAAATTCAAATAAACCGTGTTCTTATCAAAATAAACCAAATTAGAACTTCGATAATCCGCTCCGCTTTTGTAACAAATCACTCCTACTCTCTTAAAACAACGACCTTCGTCTAATTGGAGACACGATCCCCTTTGTGTATGTCTCTCTCTTTTCCCCCCTTCCCAAACATACATCTTTCTCCACCAACTATAATTTATCCACAAATAACATTCATTTTTCATTATGTATAATACAACAGTAATTTTTTTTAAAAAAAACCTTGATTAGAGATGAACTAAGAAGCTTGGGTTTCCTTTTTTACCCTGGCTTGTACCCCATAATACCCAACGTACCACTTAACAAACTTTCTCAAGCCGGTGGCCAAGTCAGTGGTGGGCTTATACCCAAAATCCCTGTTGGCCAACGTGACATTGGCGTGCGTGAACGGCACGTCCCCATTTGTCGGCATTGTAATCACGCGCTTCTTCGCCTTCACATTCAACAACCCCTCCAGTATCTCCACAAGCCGGCCCACACCAACTGGACTCGTGTTCCCCAAGTTATAAACCCTCAATTGGGCTGGGCCGCGCTTCTTGCCACCGCTTCCGGTGCTCTTCTCCGCCGTGTCCAACGACCCAAGACACCCCTTGACGATGTCGTCAACGTAGGTGAAGTCACGCGCCACCTCTTGCCCGTCGGGGGTCTTGTAGATGTTGATTGGCTTACCTTTTGTTCAAAAGGGTAAATTGATTAAATGATAAATCATACGACATTTAGCACGCGGAGTTAAAAAGATTATAATGTTAAGAAATGTCGTGTACGTACGTAACAAGGCATTTATCGTTCTGCTTAATTAATTAGTTACGTACCTTGAATAATGTCCTTGGTGAAGAAGAAATAGGCCATGTCGGGGCGACCCCAGGGGCCGTAGACAGTGAAGAAGCGGAGGGCGGTGAGGGAGAGGCCGTAGATGTGGTTATAGGTGTGGGCGACGGCCTCGCCAGCCTTCTTGGTGGCGGCATAGAGGGAGGCGGGGCGGTCAGTGCGGTGGTGCTCTGAGAAGGGGACCCCCGTGTTGAGGCCGTAGACGGAGCTAGAGGAGGCCCAGACGATGGCCGTCTGGGGGTCCACCGCCTTGGCCACCTCGAGGAGGTTGACGAAGCCGGCGATGTTGGACGCCACGTAGGACTGAGGGTTCTGCATCGCGTAGCGTACACCCGCCTGAGCCGCCAGGTGAAGCACGTGGGTGAAGGGGACGATGTCGAACAGTTTCTGTAGCATCGCTGTGTCGTTCAAATCTGCCTCCACTATCAATATCTGGTGCCTGGAGAGAAGATTCTGGCGGGCGCGCTTGAGGGATGGGTCATAGTAGGCATTGAAGTTGTCGAATCCCAAAACGCCGTCGCCTCGCTTCTTGAGCGCAAGAGAGCAGTGAGTGCCGACGAATCCGGCGGCGCCGGTGACGAGGACGGAGAAGCCGCTGGGGCGGCGAGGGGTGGCGGAGTGGCGGACCTGCTTCTCCCAGGCGGCGCCGGAGCCGGAGCCGTATAAGGCGGAGGATAGGAAGTACTTGGTGGTGTGGAATTGGGAGGAGTCGGCGGGGAGGGGAGGGTAGTTGATGGTGAAGAAGAGGACGAGGAGGAGCGCAACGAGGAGTGTGGCTCGGAATAGGAGCTTGGAAGACGCGGCCAGGAGCTTGGTGTTGTTGACGCGCCTTATGTAGCTGTTGTACCTCTCTAGCTTCGTCGTCGTCCTGCTCGTATGAGAATGAGTATCTGCTGATAACGCCATTGATGGATCGATGACTTCACACAGTACGTCGTCACTCAGACAGATTAAGGAGGAGAGAAACGTTTCGCTATTTATTAAGGGCTGAGGATCTACGAAGGACTAAGGAAGATTATGAATCATCAGCTCTCGCGAGTCTGCTGTGTAGAATCAACGACTGCAGAGCAGAAATACAAAGATATAAAGGCAGGGAGAGAGAGAGAGAGAGAGCAAACAGATGGGCTCCCTTTTACTAGGGTTTATTTACCATCGCCGTAAGTCTGACATATTATTGTCGTCATTATTAGTTTAATTTGAATTTTTCCTGGTTTTATAAAGAAATATATATACAACACAAAATTAAAGGATCAGATTGTGTGAATGACTATAAATTCATGGAAAGTTGTTTCTTATAAGATTGTGTATATTTTTTTGAGATTTTGTTTGTTGGGTAGGAACTAATTAAAGAAAGTGGGGTTATTTATGATCGAGCACATTAAACTTTGGGGTTTGGTATTCTCGGTTTAAGTCAACAACTATGATTAATAGAGAGAATAGTATTTTTAACGTTGATAAAAAAATACAATTTGGTATAATGAATCGATATTATTATTTACAGTCTTTCTCACAAAATTTAGGCTTATCTATCTTTTCAACAACGAAATATTTTTTTTTTGTTTTTTTGAGAGAGATCTAACATTAAGGTGACATATATATAATTTTTTTTTTTATAAAAAGATAGTAATTAACTGGATTAATTTTCAATTTATGAATGATCGAATATTCGTGGAAGCCGATGGGCAATTGGCCAAAACCAACAGGCGACAGCTACTGCCATATGGAAACCGGTGGCAGTCGGCACCATGTGACACGCACGTGCTCTCATTCATGTCCACTGCACATTGATATCACTGTTCTCAATGTATATGTTTTCAATTCTTAAAAGTTAATAATATTGCCTCATCAAAACCATAATTTGTAAGTTTGCGTTAAGATTTAACAATTTGGATTGATTTGTGTATTAAATATTGCAATAGTTTGTGTGTAGATTTTCATTTTCCACGAAAAACTAGCTCTAGTAGATTATTGCTTAATAATTTTGCATCAAGATCATTAGTTTATAAAATTGAAAGAATTAGATATCGTAATAGTAATACGTACAGAACAAATATCATATCCACTACGTGCAAAAAATGAAGTAAATCACATCATGTTAAGGCTACACAACCACAACTTTAAAGGACAGTCCGGTACACAAGTGTTCAACGTTCACGCAGGGTCTGAAAAAGGGCTGTATCCCAAGGGATGAATTGTAAGTAGCCTAACCTGACTTTGTCAGTGGCTGATTCTACGGTTCGAATCCGTGATTTTTTTCTCACACAGAGACAACCTTAGCGTTGCTCCAAGGCTCCCCTTCTACGCACCCACAACCTTGAATCATTAACTTCAATACATGCTCTATATGGATGCAAGTAAGTAGTGTGAGTCGTGTGACTACTAAGAACATTCAGAATTATTCAATCGAGAAATTAGGATAATTAAAGAATTACAACCTACAACACAATTCTAGCTTGGTAGCTTAGGTTAAAACTTTGGGTGAAGAGAAAAAATTCAAGGGGTTAGGTTAATTAAGTAGTGAGACAAATTAAAAAAAGAAGTGGCAAAAAGACAAGGGAAAATGGGCACACAAGAAATAGGGAGGAAACAAGCCGAGAATGGGTTGAAAGTGAAGGCCCAATTAGAGAGTTATGTACATACAGAAACAGTCCACCTGATAACAAAGTTGTTAACTATCTCATTTGGAGTAACAGGCAAGGAGATGTCTTACATATCCTAATTATTAGATTAGCCAACCATAAGTCAAAAAGGGCAGTCATATCATATCAAATCACAGCATTAGGCTGCCTATAGTGTCTTCTTGCTTGTGAACATCAAGCAACCTAATCACCTACACATGGCGTGCATGTCTTTTTCCCCTTCTTTTCTTCAATAGTAGCAATAACCATATAATGCAGACAAAATCTAATTCATTACTAATTAAGCATACTTATATTCATAAATTATAGTTCTTTTTTAAGAAAATATGATAAGTTTATAATTATTTTTAAAATGCACGTATTTAATAAAGATCTGTGTTGAATGTTGGCGAATAAATATTGAATTTGGAATTCAATATTTATGCTTAACATATGATCTGATAAGTAGTTTATAGATAAATAGTTTTTCTATTTATATGTATATATAGCAAAACTTTAAAATCAAATACCAAATCCAGGTGGTCCAGTATCAATAGATTTAGTTATTTTTAAGAGATCAAAAGTTAATTTTTGTCACCTCTTCTTAGCTTAGAACCTTGAAGCTGCAACATATGTGTACATATACCAAATTACCAATGCATGGAATACCAGCTTCCACACTTCCATTTGGCTCACTGTCTATGGCACCTCATCATATATATATATATATATATATATATATATATATATATATATATATATATATATTCCTTCTTTTTCTTAAAAAAAATTATCTATTTATTATTTCGCTTAAGCGTATAAAACCATGTAAACATGTACAGTAAATGCAAATCAAGAATTGAATCTCGACCATTTAGTAGAGGAAAGATAATGCAATTAAATAGATTTGGATCTCTTACCTTTTGTATGTCTACAAAATATGCATTCTGATTTCGTTCAAAACTGATAATGTAATGTACTTACTTTTTGGTCGTTGCCTCTAGATGAGTCTATAGCAAAACCATTTAAGCATTCAAAAAGAATTTTTAGAAGAGTTATGTCCTATATATAAAGGTCCCCACGTTTTAAATGTGTGGCAAGTTGCCAGCTAGAAAATCCATGTTGTATAAGCAAGATGCCCTAATTAAAGGTCCTATAGATTTAGGCCTAAGTACACTAATATATAGTCTTCATATCAATAAAAGTAGAATAATTATAACACTACAAGTCATTTAATATAAGCAGCCCAAAAAGATATGATGTTGCTTAATATAATTATCTACAAATTTTTAGATCATTACTTCTCAACGGCTCCTAACACAGTCAATAACAACGTTTTAGCACTCAAACTTTTCAGACAATTCTCTTTTATTTTTGTTTTTTTTCTTTTTTTCTGGTTAAAAAACTCTTCACAAATTCAAAGTTAATACAACGGCCATTATAGAAATTATATTAAGGAACAATTAATAAGAAATTTAAGAATCACCGACATAATTAAGAGGTTCAAGCAGAGTAGTGATAATATACAAAGAGAAGTAAGGCCTGCTTTCTGTCGGTGCAGTCAGAATCAGGCCTTTTTAATTAATTAACTAATTAGCTCTACATTAATACATTATTAACTTAATTAATTCGTATAATGACATCTTGTCTACTGTTTGGTCTTCTCTTCTGCAAAGGTCGGTTCATTCAGACAGAGAGAGCAGCAGTAATGTATTCAAGTTAAGCATAGTACTGCATGTTAATCTCACCGTAATTTATGCCATGGTGAATGTGGACCGTTTATTTGTATAATATATAGAAGAAAACACAAGGATTATTAGGGCCAGAAATCTGATTGCTCTCTAATTATGTTGTTTTTTAATTTGAAAGTCAAGGTTTATAATGAGTCGTGAATTATATGAAAGAGTTCTTCGCATATTTACTTACAGTTTATTTTTAAACTACTATAAATAAAGAAATAAATAATTACTAAACGATATTTAGGTTTATTGGGACAGAACATTGAACAGATCAAGAATTATTGTTTGTTTCATCGTATATGTTATCGACATGATTACATCCAAATCTCCTAAAAGACATATAACTAACTACAGTTAAGATTATGTAATGATAGAGTCTTTACAACGGTCTTATTCATACTCCACTAAGTATTTGTAGGTAATATTACGAACGAGCCACCAACTCTGCAACTCATGCTCATGCATTAGGGTTTCGCCATTTGTCCAAATCTCCTCCCTCTTACGTAAATGAATCATCAAAGTGGGTAATTAGGCATGATTAGTTTTGAATTACAGTGATACATAAAACAATGGTGATGTTTTCAATTTTTGCTGTTCAGCTTTTGTCTTCTTGTAGAGAAGATAAGCACAACGGCACTGTCAATGGAAAGCAACCTCAGAATAGTCATTTAAATCATTGATGGCCTCTTTCTTACTTAATTAAAAGATGTGAGTAAAGAGTGGTGGCCATTGGAATGCAGATATTCATCCAAACAATGCATGCATGCCCCACTCGCATGAAAACGGCCTACCAAGTGGGGATTCAATTTCAGGGAACATATACGTTGAATGATCATTCAACTCACAATGAGTTACATACAAACATGAGGAACTCTACAACCCACGCACCCCCCTTCTGCTCTCGCTCTCTCTCTCTCTCTCTCTCTCTCTCTCTCTCTTGCTGGTTATGTGTTACATAAAAAAGTGCAGCCAGCCGTAATGCGAAATTTTGCAGCTAATGAGCTCTCCATGCATAGTAATGGTTACAATCAAAGACAGATATAAATAATTCAATCTTAGCAAGCTTCTTTGACGCTGGTAAATCACAATAATAATCATAATCTATAATGCATTTGAAAGCCTACGGTGATGGTGCATGACTCAGTTTCAGTTGCGTTTCTCAATCCAGGAATTGAAGTTCTTTTTCAGATAATCATGTGAAATGCAGCAGCCATGAAATAATTCAAAGAACCGATTTCTTCTTAGTCTTTGTTCTGATGCTCAGATAAATCTGGGAAGCTATGGAGTACCTAGCTCAGTAAAAGACAGAACAAATAAGAAGACTACCATAGCAGAATAATCAAAGGCAAAAACATGTTGCCTCATTCATATTTACCTCGTATAGGTACCATGAAGCAAATGCATCTGTTGCAGCATATTGTAACTGTGCCTTCGAAAGAAGATTAGCTTCCCAGTTTCCCAGCCTGATCTTCTTAGGCTTTAAAAGCTGCCGAGGAGTTCAAACACAATCTCAGTGATAAATGTTTTGTCTTTAAAAAAGCACATACAACAACTGCAAGGTCCTCCTTCAGTGTGATATGAGGAGATCTACATGTATGTGACCCTACCTTGGCAAGCTAAGAGGCTCACGAAAGGAAACAATGATACCAAAACAATCAGATGATGCAAACTATTAACCACACAAAGCATATTTTACACAATTTATTGGGCACTCAGCATATTTTAGGCCATCAGCACAACCCAAGATAATCACACAAGATAAGAACCGATAAACCAGTCAAAACAAATGGCACCAGATACCTGTTTGGAAGTAAGTGTTTGAACCAGTGAAGAAAGGCTCCACTGCTTAGGTACTCCGCCCAGCTTCTGATTAGCCACCCTGGACAGATCTTTCACAGATTTAATTGACACATTATGGTCATGGAACATTTTAACAGAATCACCGTCAATACCGACTCCAACCTGGAGCAATCCAATAGCAATCGAATATTAATATAGAACTTCACAGGCAAAGGAATTTAGAAACGCAGCAAAAAGTTAACAAATCGGTGATTAAGACCGAGACCTTGATGGATGTAGGATCCTCAAGGAGAGATTTCAGATTGTGTGGGACTCCGGAATGGATAATGTGTAGTACGTAACAACAGGTCATATCCCCACATATTTGCAAGACCGCGGCTTTCCCTTGTGGAATACCTGTGGTGCTCGGAATCAGCGAATGCAAAGCAGCAAAAGTGTCGTGAGTTTGTTGACCTTAAAAACTAGCATTTTAGGCAAACAAGGATTCCCAAGAAATGCTCCTTCTATCATGAACTCCAAACGAATTGAAAATCTATGGATTCCATGGAGATCTGAAGGAAATTATGTTAGATTGGGTTTCAAGTTAATGTCAAGACACAGCAGTCACTCAATTAAGCTCTATTAGAACAGTTCATTATCCTCAAAATCAATGATTAAATTGACAAGGCCAGCACACAACAGACGATGTAACAAATCTGTGGCTGTCACAGATGAGAGAGGAAACAGCCTATAGAAGTTGCAGAATTACACTCTTATGAACGTTATGTCATATATTAAAGCCAACCGGACATCACGGCATGAATGAACCATTTTCAAATTCAACTTCAAAGGAACAGGTTAGGAGGTCCCAAACATGTTGCAACGTGTTGCATGGGCGAGACTCCTTTTATCTACGTCGCTATTTTTCTAGGCCAAGCTGCCAAGGTCGTGAACTTCTGTAAAAGCCAAAATGTGAAAGCCAAATCATCACATGATATCTGACTCACATGTGTTGCAACTTTATCAATGGGCCATAGCAGCCAATATAGTACAATAATTCCCCAAACCACAACGTCACCTACTGGCTTTCATGTAGCCATATGGAAATTCCATAACATAATGCCCATAGAGTTGCTTGATCAACTTGATTTGTTCCATGATCTACATCCTAGAAGATATGCTATCAACTTTTGTCTTGAGTACAGGAGAAAACTAGAGTGAGATTTTTGTCGGAAAGTGTCCATGATGTTATTAACTCTTACTTGCATTGGCATGGCAACCTATGAAGTCCAGCATGAAAGAAAATTAAGATCCTCTATATGCTGAGATGATATAAGCAATAGGAGTGCATGTAGATCACATAGCAGCAAGGTCATAGCAGAAAAGACTGAAAAATCAAAGAAAAATTACATGCAAGTCAAGAGAGATAAAAATCAAAATGCTGAAAGGAAACAGACTCCATAAATTAACCACAAGGAAAGGCATCTTCCAGTTTGTTGAGCCAGTAAAGCCTATCTGTTAATACATGTATGCATTGATCCAGAATTGTATATCGCACGAGTAGCATAGCATTAGGCCATTTTTCAGAACAGGCAGGAAGCTGTAACATGAAATTACATATGGGGAGTCAATGCTAAATCATTTACTAGAACCTTTGTACTAACCTTGGCCAAAACTAGGTTTCCATTCGATGTCAACACCAAGGATAGCCCGGCCCAACTCTTGCTTTTTGACCTCTAATAGATTCAAAATCTGCAATGTGGCTTCCTCTACCTCCTGAACAGTTCGACAATATACAATGCGGCCCCCAAAATTCATTACAGGATATTTCATCTGCCGATTGGCTGCCATGGAATGTTACAGTAATGAATCTTCATATTAGGAAGATAAAAGAACTATCCTTGAAGATTGCACAATGATGACACCGAACATGTTGAATTTAATAATGAATGCTACGCAGACACATTCAGCAAAGACGTCCAAGAGGCCATGGTTCATCCCTTCAGGTATCAATTTCCAGCATAAACCTTTTACAAAGACCAAAAACAATTTTTTATGGATTATTATCTTACTATCGAGATGAACTCTTTCACATATAGTAGTATTTAGAGGCGCTCATAAAGATGGGAATCCTAATAGACTCAGTTTTGAAGCCTCTCTAGCCCATTTGTCCACGAAATGTATGCATCACAGAATATTGTCTCCCTTGATTCTTCATCCGCTCCTAACCACTATTCCAGAGACAAAAATGCTGTAGACAACATTTCCCTCACACTCACAGAAAATACATCCAGAGCCAAAAACTCCAACATTGCGTTCCATTTTTCTTATTGAACCCATTATTGTACAGCATAGATGAAGGAGAATAGAAAGGGGCATTGTGCTATGCCATTTTGCACAAACTGACCATATCCCACTTCCAATACCATGCCATAAACCCAACTCAAACTAATGGTTGGAGCAAGGATGGGTTCTGTCTGTATTATTGTCTAAAATACACTACTTAGCTCCCATGTGATGAAAGGAATTTAAATGTGGACAATTCACTTTCTAAATATTCACAATTGCAATTTAGGATAGCAGTTTTAACACCCACTTCATCAAATATACTCACAGCAATTGTTGACGATTCACTTTCTAACTACTGCAAGTTACCCAGACCAATACCTGACATAATCAACTCAAATACCAACTCAACAACCAGTGAAGCAATTAGATGAAAACCACAACTTAAAAAAAGAAAAAGAAATTCGGGTTTGCAATTAGGGAGCAATTTACCATAATGCAAGGGGTGACTGCTAGAGCAGGGCGACAGAGCGAAAGGACCCGACTTTTGACCGGAACCCACCTCACCATCTGAATACGTAATCGAGCCGGGCAACCGCCGGCGGGTTCTGGAGCGACCGTCGGCGTCGTCATCGCCGGAAGATGAAATGCGGCGAGTGGTTTTGAGGGAAGAAGAAGAAGGAGGAGAAAGTGCTGCTTCTGCCGCTGCAAATGCGGCTTCAATGGCTTCGAGTTCTTCGCTCGTAAAGGGCTTATCCCAATCATCAATGGCTGCCTCCATTGAGCTCGCCGTTGTTGTTTCCGTTTGGGTTGTTGGCGCCGCGAAATCACGGGGGTTCTCCCCGAAATTCTTCATTTGGGGCGGTTTTTTCAGGAGTGCCTACTGTTGCGGAGTGCTATTTTGAGCTTGATTACTATGTATTTAGCTTTGTGAATGTCCGTTCTTCTGCAATGATCTGATGCCTCTCTCTAGTCTCTACATCCAAGGCCTTTTTTTCCAAACCTTCTTCATAACTAAAAAGGCCTCCTAAACATAATTGTCTATAGATGGCTGTATGATCTACCATTACACTTTGAAATGTAGAAAATAAGGTTTTTAGATAGTGTAAGTGGCACATAACAAATAAATTCATTCAATGCTAAATTGTTTTATTTGAAAATTAATATACTAAATATTGAATACTCTTATTTCAGTAGGATAAAAATGTGATTTCTGTTAGTTTAGCCAAAATTTTCCTTGCCTGTTTAGCAAGTGGATGCCAAATTCACAAATTGTAAACATAGATCATACATTTACAGCTTGTTCCTTTCGTAAGGATGGAGCGGATATGGAATGTGAAAGAATAGAATAGAGTGGGAATGAATGATATTTTTCTTGCAGGAATGGGAAGGTATAGAAGCGAGTGGATATGAATGAGAAAGAATGAAATGAACTGAAAAAGAATGGAAAAGAATAGGAAAGAGTCGGTTTATCTTTAAATTGTGAGGAGTGAAACAGAATGGGCAAACGTGGGGAGAAATAAAATGGGAATGATAGTCAAAATTTACCCACAAAAATGACAAGCCCTTGGGTGCTGCATGCTACTACCAGGGACATCATCGTTTTGCCTTGGAAAGTCACAAGGGCATATGACATTTTAAGTGCCCATAAAAATGAATTTTACCAAGCTTATGCAGTACAGGAAACCTCGCTATAATTTAATAGGACACCATGATCGTGATAAGTCAACGTGACTGCTATCTAATTGGCCAGTTTCCCAGTTATGATTGACTGAGGTATGCTAGATGCAATCCACTTCCCCTGTTCCATGAGATACAAAAAAGCAACAGCGTTTCTACTCGCTTTGATCCAGGAAGAACATAATTGTATTAAGACATTATCTCCAAACCTCCCTATAAGCATGGTGGGGAGTTGGGAGTTGAATGTTATTCTCCAGCCACAACAATCCTGGGGTTTTTTTTGGGGGTTGGGGGGTAGTACTGACACATACAAACTGGAATGTCTATTTCCCAGATGCCTAGTTCCTTTTTTTTTCCAGCACAACTCCCTTTCATGAAAAGGAGAAAGTATAAAAGAACATCTAACTAACTTCAGCTAAATAACACAACAAGCAGGATAGGAGCCTTGGCTTTCTTTCTTTCTTTCTTTAGAAGGGGGGGTTTTGACATTGAAGCCCTAGTCCTTGCACTTCATCTCAGACATCGAGAAGCCAGGCATTTCAAATGAGGATGAAAACTTCTCCACATCAGCCTTAAGCTGTTCGATGTCTTTGTTGTTCACCAAACCTTTGTTGAAGTCCTTCAGAAGCTTACCATGCTCCTTCTGGATGTTCAATGTGATGGTCACTGCCCTGTGAAGGAACTCGCCTATCTGCTCAAAATCCTTCTCCACCAACCCCCTTGAAGTCATGGCCGGAGTACCTGTCAAGAACAAATTTCATATCAGGCAGAGTAGGACTACAGATGATCTACTGGATAAAGTAACACACTGAGGCTTGCTTAGGAGGATTTGATTCTCATACAGTATAGCCATTAGGTTGCAGAAACTGTCACCCCCCCCGCCAGCAGCCATGACTCTTATATCGATTCAGTTGGGAGGTCCATCCTTACCCTTCCGACCCCACCCTACCCAGAGAAGGGGGAAAAAAAAGTAGGATTGGGAACAATTTAAGCTGAGGTGACCTTTCCTCCCTAACTTAAATTCATGTAAATTTTCAGGGATGATGAGACAATTTCCTCTGAGGTTAACCGAATGTAGCCAAACAGTAAATTGCTGGAGATCACACAGGTATGCTGACTGAATCCATTGTTTTCTTCCGTTTTTTTTGTTTTGGTTGAAGGATTCTGAATCTACTACTGTTTCATGAACTACTGAAATAAATAATGCTATAAATTTTCTGTTGAAGCAACAGAAAATCTAAGCCGCCAATGCATTACCAATACCACAGAAAAAGGACAAGAACACGAACCAAAAAGAAAAACAAATCAAAAATCAGCACTACTCCAGGAGTAATGTACCATGGATCTGTCAAAGTTGGCCAAAGTTTCCATGCGTGTACAAGCATGCAACAAAAGACTTCCTACTTTTCTTTTCAAAAGCAGTACTGAAGTCAAAAAAAGCCTGTTAATTAAGAAATTCATCCCAGTCACATATTTTATTTCTGACCAATACCATTTAGCAGCATAAGAAATTAAGAATCTATACCAAATATCAATTTATTAAAAATATATATATAATAACAATAGTCACAGAAAGAATTCATAATAATTCATTTTTCTACTGATCTGCGATAAGTAGAACTTGAGACATGAAAGAACCCATACCAATTCTCACACCTCCGGGAGACAAGGCACTGCTGTCACCAAAGACAGCATTTTTGTTAACAGTAATGTTGCACAAATCACAGACCTTCTCCACCTTGTTTCCTGTACAAAAGTTGGATCACAATTTAACGCATGCAAGCATCGATGTGAGTTGTGATTGAGACCAAAATGTAAGATCAAGTAAAACCGATTTCTCTAAAGAAGATTACTCAAAATCATAAATGACCAAGCCCAACAAAGATGTGTGCTATTGACAAACAATGATGATCGTCTGCCAGCCAATACCATAACGAATGAAATGAAGCAAAAGGGATCCCAAAGGGCTTCAGCAGTTACACACTTACACTCTTACCTGTCAATCCAAGAGGGCGAAGATCCCAGAGAACAAGGTGGTTCTCAGTTCCACCAGTTACAAGACTATATCCCTTGCTCATGAGATAATTTCCAACAGCAACAGCATTGGCCCTTACTTGCTTGGCATAAACCTTGAATCCAGGAGACATGGCCTGTTTCAGGGCAACAGCCAAGGCACCAATTTGGTGATTGTGAGGACCTCCCTGGAGGGAAGGGAAAACAGCAAAGTTGATGCGGTCTTCATAGTCATAAACAGCACCTTCCGGTTGTCCCTTCTTTGGTGGTTTTGGGCCTTTGCGATAGAAGATCATGCCAGCCCTTGGACCCCTCAAACTCTTGTGAGTAGTGGTAGTGACAATGTCACAGTATTCAAAGGGGCTTGCAGCTTCCTGTTCTCGAAACATTAATGAACAGATCATAGTTCTAAAGATGTCAAATGTATTGAATTCATAGCTAGTGAAAAACTGCCAAAATCAGCTTCAAAGAGGACATAATAACGCAAGCACCAAACAATTTGATGAGCACTCCTACACAAATGAATAATTACTCCCTCTGTCCCAAAAATGAGGCATGATTTAAGGAAACCCTTCAATGTACTGATAGTAAGAGAGAATGAAGAACAAACTATGGAGTTTTATTGAAAGATAATAGGATACTCAGTTGTAATTTCATAAACTTGGAATTGATGCATAACTTTAATAGCTCGTTTGGTTCTATGTAATCAAAGTGGTAATGCAATCAAAATGGTAATGGTGATTCCATTACCATGTTTGGTTACCATTAAGTAATGTAATCAAGATTGCATTGTAATTACATTTACCCCAATCTATGCAATTATAATTACTTGACTTTTCCTAAACAATTTTGATTGCATACCTTTGAATCAAAATCTATCCAACTATAAGCTATTATATTTGGGAACTTTCTCTCTCTTATCTCCATTGTCTCTCCTCTACGTCTCCTCTCTTATTAGTTTGACACCATTTTTTTAAAGGCTTGAACCTCCACTCACCTCTCTCTCTCTCCTGTTCATATTAGATAAAATTTAACTTAGACCATGATCGTATTATTGTAACTGTATTTTTGTACCTTCTAGACATCATCTCTCTCTCTCTCTCTCACGTCGTCATCATCATCATCATTTTCTCTCTACTTGGTAAACTTGAACAATATTACATTATTGTAATCTAAAAGAAATAGAGTGATGTAAGTCTCATACGAAATATCGTAATCATGATGATAAAATATTTGATAATATTTATCAACGAAGTTACAAATAATTAAAATAGGCAAAAATAAAATGCGAATTGAATTGCAGGTACTTCACGTCACGTGTAAAATTAAGTATTGTTTGTAGATGAATTCATTCCATTACACTTGTAAAAACTTTGTAACCAAACATTGTAATGCAATTATTATCCCATTCCATTACACTAACAATTGCATTACATGGTTGATTCCATTGCATAGTGATTGCATTACTTTCAACCAAACGCTACATAAGAGTATATTAGATTACATGGTACATTTGTAGTCGAACAGAACTTCAAACACACCAAAGAAGACTATGCAGTAACAGGACATTACAAACTTTCAAGCATTCATAATAGTGTATGATGGCAACCCGATGAAGCACGATGGAGTCCCAGCCCCAGGGACAACTTGCATGGGGACACAATATGAAATCAAGATGACCACACCCAACAGAACCCATATGAAATGCGCAAGAAAAACAGAGACCCATAAAACTTCAGATACATCCAGATAACCCAAACAAATAAATATGTCATACAAGCAGACCAAATTAGAAAGACATTCAAGCAAAACGCATAGACCAACATCTAAACTCCAATCGTTCCACCACATCAGATCAACCCTAACACAAAATCACATAAAGAAACACCGCAGACAATGAAGGAACGTTCATATATTTATTGTTATATACCTGAGCAGCAACAAGACCACTGATGTGAGCCATATCACACATCAACAGTGCTCCAACCTTATCAGCAATATCCCTAAACCGGGCATAATCCCAATCCCTAGGGTAAGCACTTCCACCGCAGATGATCAGTTTCGGCCTAAAGTCCATAGCTTTCTCCTCAAGCTTGTCATGATCAATGTACCCAGTTTGGGGATTCACCTTGTAAGGCAAACTCTCAAAGTAAATCGAGGTCGCCGATATCTTCTTCCCCCCTGAGGTATAATATCCATGTGTCAAGTGCCCACCTGAGGGAAGATCAAGCCCCATGATCCGATCATGGGGGTTCAAAAGAGCAGTATACGCAGCAAAATTTGCAGGGCTCCCGCTATAGGGCTGCACATTAACACCCCATTTAGATGGGTCCAAACGGAAGCACTGCAAGGCCCTAGAACGGCATAGGTTCTCGATCACGTCGATGAATTCGTTGCCCCCATAGTACCGATTTCCGGGCATTCCCTCGGAATATTTGTTGGTGAGAGCGCTTCCGAGTGCCTGAATCACAGCAAATGATGTGAAATTTTCAGAGGCAATAAGTTCGATACCTCTGCATTGGCGTCGTTTCTCCTTCTCAATAAGGTCGTGCATTTCAGGGTCGACCTCCCCCAAGGAGGCGTTTCCCCAGGCACTGACGGGGTCCATGGCCAGTGGGGAGGAGACTGAAACCGGGTTTGCTACGGCGAGGGGAGAGATGGCGGGGGGGTGGAGATGGAGGGAAGGAGCAGTGAGGGAGGGAGTGCACACAAGGTGTTTGATGATATGCGTACGAGATTTTAAATAGTTGGGGAGGGAGAAAAGGACACGAATGTCCTTGTGGCAAACTGTCATTTGCTGCATAGCTGGTTTTATTTTTAAAAATTTGTCTCCCTTTGATTGGTTTTGTTGTGGTGAAGCCTGAACGTTGGTTGGAGAGCGAGAGAGAGGAGAGACAGAGTCGAGTAGAGTTAGGTTTTTTGGATGTAAACAGACAGAGAAAAAAGGTGATTGTGCGGGTGGAGTGGACACATGCCTACCATTTTGTGTTGTCTTGAGTCACTGCCATTCGGGCCTTCATACTTCAGGACCTCTATTTGTGGATTTCAATTACGTAATGGCCCATGCCAATGCAAACTGATCTGACATTCAAATTTGAACCGAATAACTTGGACCCATGTCCGTCCCGATATTCAAAATAGGTTCACCATAAACCAAATTGATCTGAACCGAACTATACCTGACCCTGAAATTTTTTATAAAGTCGCTTATTTTTACATGACAAGCGTATTGGACCAAATATCGGTTGACCCGAAGTCGACCCGAAATGAAGTTCACCCGACCCAAACCGAACCGACTCGAAATGTCACCTAACCTGAAACATGACCCGACCTGAACTTGACCCAACTCATACCCTAACCGAATGACCCATTTGCCAGGTGCCTGAGGGTTATGTGTTTTTTGAAACAAAACAAAGCAGGACTATTTATTAATTCATTCTCAAAATATCATAAGTACATCATGTATCTTAGAAGGATCCTTCTCTATCCAAATTCGGTCTCCTATTTCATATGGATTAAGTTTAGCTAGTACATGTGCAGCCCGATTACCGTCACTTTTAACGAAATGAAAGTTACAATAAAGGAAGTCCCTTGACAGATTGGCAATATCTTTAATGAAAAGGGCCGCTTCATTGTGAGGGATATTGCTGGTATTGATCTCGGTGATAATGGATAAGGAATCACCCTCCATCTCGATTCTTCAAAGTCCACTATACTTCGCAATCTCCGTCTCAAAGCGAAATGCAAGCGCTTCAGCCCTTTCAACACTGAATTTATACTGAACTTGCCGCGTCCCACACACTATAATATCACTCACATGGTCTCTAATAATCATGTCGAGTCCTATGCCTCGCTCCTTTCACATTGCATCATCTGTATTTAATTTGCAGATGTTAGATACTGGGGGCACCATCTACTAGCAAACAAGGGGACCACTGGAGCATGTTGTCTAAGGATTCTGTTGATCTTACAACATAATTGCTTAACCAAAAGGTGATATTCGATCTATTTTATTGCATTAGTGTAAATCTGATTATGAAATTATGTGGTGATAGGGCCAACAAAAAGGAAAAGTTAAAGCACTCTTGATCTTCAGTAAAACTCATAAACTCACTTGTATTAAACCAAAGTTAAGCAATCTTGATCTCTAATAAAAATCAAAAACTTACGTCTATCAAACTGAAAATCAACCTCATTTACTGATGCAACTCCATTCGAACCAAAATATACTAAAAAAAACCCATCATATTTCTTTCCTTCTAAGTAGTTTCTTTTGGAGTGCCGTGTCATTGTTATGGAGCTATGGTTGGTGAAACAGTTTGTAAACTAACAGTTCTATCAGGATTTAGGAGGAAAAGAGACAAGGTGATGGAGTTGGTAACACGAATACCTACTCACTATTGCCTATTAGTTATTCAAGAAAAGACCATCTTGCCTTGCCATGCTTTCCATTTAGATAGTGACCCACCATTTGTTTCATGTCGATAATTTAAAAAGCTGATCAAACTTTACTAGTCTCATTTTCAATCAAAACCTAAAAGATGGCCATTCCATTTTCTTATTGGTTAGGCCACCAAAAAAACGAAACACCAAGTATAGCAGCCTAATCAGTAGTGCATTTACTGTGACTACTTGATCGCAAAGATTATTGGACACCAAATGGTCAGAATTGGTGGATTGCCAACAAAATTAGCCCATGTGCCTTGGGCCCCTCGAGGTTGGATTTATTATTTGAGATGCTTATTTATTGCCTAAGTTTTATTAAGCAGTGATACAATTATCACTTTTTGACAACTTACTTGTCTTCCAAAACTTTAAGGCTCTGTTCGGTCCTAAGAAAATTTGGTGGGAAAAATATATGAATGAAAAAAATAGAGAGAAAATGAGTTTTTTTTTTCTATTGTTTGGATCGAGGAAAAAATATAAGAATTTAAATGATAAATTTGAATGTTGATGAACTACTTGAATCATACTAATATCATCTAAGCAATGTGAGGTTGGAGGAGATTGAGAATTTTTCTCAAACTTTTATCACAATTTTATGAGAAAAATGTTATCACTTGTTTCTAACAATTTATCCACTCTCTCTATATATACACGCAACACACACAGAATGGTTTTTCAGGGGGTGAACTGTGACTAGCTTGTGACCTATAGGTGAATGATTGGGCATTTTTGCCAAATGTACGCATTAAAAATCAATTCATTAGTTCCACCTGTTGATGTAATCATATATTGAATAGTGACTTCATGAGTTTCATGGACCAACAAAGGGTCACGAACTATATATTAGTAAAGAATTGAGCTACACTAACCACACTTGTCACTAACATTACAAGTGCTACTATTAATTATCGTAAGAAATAGAAAAAAAAAAGGATTATTGCACTGCCAATTACTTCCATGGATATACACATAGGTCTTTTTTTGACCACTAGTGATTAAAGTTTGAATAAGTTGTTTATATAGTTCATCTACATTAATTATTTTAATACATATATATATATATATATAATTATTATTTTTAAAAGATGAGATAAAAAGGTATTTTCAAAAAAATTTAGCCACAAAAAGTTGTTTGAAACTATCTCTCCCAATAGTAAATTGTGTGATAAATTGTAATATTTATTTATAATGCTACAAATGAAAATTAGAAGCATCATAATCAAATTTCTTTAATGTTCAAAATTTTTTCATGTGATTTGTTCCAAAAAGTCTTTCAAGTAATATTGTTTTCTATTGATTCTTTCGAAATATAAATTTCGATGATATGTATTTAATCTATAAATTCGAATTTTTACATATTTTAAAGACACCACAATCTTCATCCATCTAAATTTACTCCAACAATTTAGGTTTAAAATTTTAAATGAGTAATTGATTTTACATATATTTTTTTATATTAAAAGGGAAAAAAAAAACTTGAACATGCCCTCAAATCATTAACCTAATTGATAATTACCTCAACTCAATAATTACAAATCCAACGACTGAGATTTGTTGCAAAATCCACCACCACCAGTCCACATCATTATTATTTCTTTTTTTTTTCAGAAGAAGAAAAATCAAAATCAAAATCAAAATCAAAATCTGAAATCGTGACCGTCAATGGTCCATCAAACTATTTATACTCCCACCTCGCACTCCTCTACTCGTCGCTCTTCGCTCTCCTCCCTTCTCCTTGTTTTTGGCACTCCCGCCGCTCCGTGTAGAGAGAGAAAGCTCGGGGGAGAGAGAAACAATGGCGTTACTGGCAGTGGAGAAGACGAGCTCAGGGAGGGATTATAAGGTCAAGGACATGTCTCAGGCCGACTTCGGAAGGCTTGAAATCGAGCTTGCTGAGGTCGAAATGCCCGGCCTCATGGCCTGCCGGGCCGAGTTCGGGCCTTCTCAGCCATTGAAGGGCGCCAAGATCACCGGATCCCTTCACATGACCATCCAAACCGCCGTTCTCATCGAAACCCTAACTGCTCTTGGTGCTGAAGTTCGCTGGTGCTCTTGCAACATTTTCTCCACTCAGGTACGCCGTGTCTAGTTCAATTGGCTCTTATATTTGTCGTTGAAGTAGATCTGGATGCTGTTGTTTTTTGGGGGTGTGACTATGCTATATCTGAGCTAATAGGGTTGTGGTTTTGGTTAATTTCGTAGTCTCAGTGTATTTAGCGGATTTGAAACATGTTTTCCCCTTGGTTTAAGCAGAAAATGGCGTAGAATTTACTGGTTTCACTGCTGATTTGGGATAGTTTCTTTTTTGAGATGTTTGTATCAGTAACTTCATGGGTTTTAGTGAAACCCTAGGGGTATTAGACTGTTTTTGTTGTGTCGGTAGGTCAGATGTGCTGATTACTGAGCCTTTTTAGCGGTTGTGCTTTGTTGAAACATAGAGCTAGATCTTAAGCGTATTTTGGGGGGTTGAGTTCGTTTCTTATTTGTTTTTATGCTCAAACTGTGTAAATTAACCTTTTTTTCTGGGGGGGGGGGGCGCTGTGTAGAAATTAAATTTTGCATCTTGTGCGTTGCGGGCTAATAATTTGTTTTGTCATTAACTCGTAATTCTGCTAGATGATGTTAATTTCCACAGTTTGCCATAATATTCGCCACATAACAAGACCAGTGAATCAAGTCATTATCACACAGAGCTTAGATCTTTTAATGTGTAAACAGTGTAGTTATCTATTGTACTTTGTTTTACATCAGGACCATGCTGCAGCTGCCATTGCTAGGGACAGTGCTTCTGTCTTTGCTTGGAAGGGTGAGACCCTCCAGGAGTACTGGTGGTGCACAGAGCGGGCTCTTGACTGGGGAGCTGCTGATGGCCCTGACCTCATTGTGGATGATGGTGGTGATGCCACCCTCTTGATCCACGAAGGAGTGAAAGCTGAATTGGAGTATGAGAAGACAGGCGATTTGCCTGACCCAAGCTCCACTGACAATGCCGAATTCCAGATTGTCTTGGGTTTGATCCGTGACAGCCTGAAGGTTGACCCAAAGAAGTACCACAAGATGGCAAAGAAAATAGTTGGCGTCTCAGAGGAGACGACCACCGGTGTTAAGAGGCTTTACCAGATGCAGGCTAATAGTACCTTGTTGTTCCCTGCTATTAATGTCAATGACTCTGTGACGAAGAGCAAGGTATTCATCTTTCTAGAATGGGTTTATTGTACTGTTGTTTGCTGAAGCCATAGCTCTATGTTTGTAACCTGTCTCTTTGTATAAACAGTTTGACAACTTGTATGGATGCCGCCACTCTCTTCCTGATGGTTTGATGAGAGCCACGGATGTTATGATTGCCGGCAAGGTTGGTGTTGTCTGCGGGTACGGAGATGTAGGCAAGGGCTGTGCTGCTGCCTTGAAGGCTGCAGGTGCCCGTGTTATTGTAACTGAGATCGACCCTATCTGTGCCCTGCAAGCCTGCATGGAAGGTCTTCAGGTTCGAACTTTGGAAGATGTGGTCTCTGAGGGTGACATCTTTGTGACCACCACTGGTAACAAGGACATCATCATGGTTCACCACTTGAAGCAAATGAAGAACAATGCCATTGTTTGTAACATTGGTCACTTTGACAATGAAATCGACATGCATGGTCTCGAGAACTACCCTGGAATCAAGAGGATCACCATCAAGCCCCAGACCGACCGTTTTGTCTTCCCTGAGACCAACAATGGCATCATTGTCTTGGCTGAGGGTCGTCTCATGAACTTGGGTTGTGCCACTGGTCACCCTAGCTTTGTCATGTCTTGCTCATTCACCAACCAAGTGATTGCCCAACTTGAACTGTGGAAGGAGAAGACAACCGGCAAGTATCAACATGAAGTGTATGTGTTGCCCAAGCACCTTGATGAGAAGGTCGCTGCCCTCCACCTTGGCAAGCTCGGAGCTAAGCTTACCAAGCTCACAAAGGATCAGGGCGACTACATTGGCGTGCCCGTTGAGGGTCCCTTCAAGCCACCTCACTACAGGTATTAGAGCAGAGAGTCAGATACTGGCTTTACTGGGCCCTTCCAGCCTACACAAATGGGCTATCTCTTCCAGCTTATTTCCCCTGACCATGTTAGTAGTATTCAGTCTTCTTGTTGGGAGGGTGGTGGGTTTGAATAAGGTGGAAAACCTATTAGGCCTTGTAATCGCAGACTTGCTGCTATCTTACATCTTGATGGGTCTGTTGTATTCGTTTCACTATCAATGAGTAATGAGTGTTGCTTTGCATTTACTGGTGTTATTACCGTGGATTCTTCCTTCGTTTGTCGGCCAAACGAAGTGTTTCTGTATCTGAAGGAGACGATTTTGGATTTTTCAACGTCTTCGAACATCTTTGCCTTGTGGTGGAGAGAAAGCTGTACAGGCAGATAAGACACGTCCCAGATGATATTGCAAACACCCAACCAATTAGCTTCAACAATTGCAAGAAAAAAGGTTTCATATAATCAATGGTTGGGTGAATATGATTTTACATGGGCCAATCACCGTCATGGCAAGTGGCAAATTGTCTGGTAGCATCATGTTTTGTGCTAGGTCATACGACCTTATATGCAAGAATCATAATTGTGGTAAGTGACAAGTTAGGTCGGTCTTAGAATGTTGCTGTAATTTGTGAGATAGTCTTAGGTTTGTGGTCCGAAGTGATCATACATATATAATATTTTTGTTTTTTAAAAAGTCACTTATATTTTCATGATATCTTTCTAAAACAATAGAGCTTCTATATTTCAATTTTTTTGTCAAATAGCCTACAGAGCTTCTATATTTCAATTTTTTTGTCAAATAGCCTATATATATAGGTCTAGAGTATAAGTGTTATAACGTTAGTAGGCTCACTTGTCAACTTGAAACATTGTAGTGGGGATTATTTCAATACTTATTGAGTAGAATATTTGAGTACAGTCTCTGTTTAATTCTTTAATTGAACTTGAACAGATGTGCTCGGTTACCAACTTTTAATTAGACATAGAACTACAAACAATAATCCAGATCAGCTAACGTACACTAGCTACTGGATATAGAATGATATAGAATGTGTCTTACCAAGGTTGCGAAAGGAAAAACCTTAGGTAGTGGACAAAATGCGAACAATTATGCCCAAACATTTGGAGGAGGACAATAATTTCAATAGGTATTTTCCTCATATAAGACTACCATTCAATACAGATTTCATCAAAATGGCAGTTATAGAAGTCGTGACCTTGCCCTTGCAAGCTAAGATCATAAAATCAACAACACTAACAAACTGAACTTGAGAGAAGACAATAACACTATTCCTAATATGTTGGGGATATTTAAATGTAAGCAACCTTATCTCTACAGACATGACTATCTGTAGAAAAACTAATTCCAATAAGACACACATATAAAGTTAAAACTGATGATGAAACAAAGTTATAACTGAGAAAGAGAAGAGAAAGAGACGAAAATGCCAATAAAATTGATGATGAAACTTTCGGCCAAGGTTCCATGGACAAAGACACAGTTACACACAGACTAGAGATATTCAATCATTCAACGGGAGCCCACAGATGGCCGTTTGGTGCAGCTCATCACACGGGTGAGAACTCTTCTCATGGTTCCCAACTATATATCTTTCGGAGTTATCCTCTTCAAATACGACTCAATTCGAGCAAAATAGCCTTTTTCTGTTTTTTTTTTTTGGTTTGGTGGGGGGGGGGGGGGGCCCGGGGGGGTGGACAAGAATTTTTTGCAACGCACTTGAAATTTCCGACCAAGTGATGTGAAATATGAAGTTACAGTGACACCAATTGACATTTTGGTTCAGCCCACTTCTGATAGTGGTACCTGAAACACAGATGACGAATGTTAAAACTTATCCTCCTCGATTTCCAAAGTGCAGTTAACCAACACATTTTAGCAGCAGCTTCACAATTTCTAAATCCCTTCAAAGGCAAGTCATGATGCCGATGATTCTGCCCGCTTTTCACTCTCCAAAAGCTTCAGCTCCTCACGCCAACCTTCCAGCTTCTTGATCTTTTCCAACTGCTCGGGGTTCAAGTCTTCAGTGCTACCCTTTTGTAGTTGTGCTTCTGTAAGCCGAATCTGCAAGACAAAGATACACAGTTTTGATCTCATATTTATGGCTTGAAGATGACACCATGGTTCCTGTATTTCGGTATTCTACAGCAGGAGTTTACCACCATTAAAGCTAACCTGCATTAAACCCAGACCCAACATAAAACCGGAAATAAGCTAACCTCATTTGGACCCAACCAGCAACGAGTTTGCCCCGAAACAGATCAAACCAAAAATTGACTAATTGTGACTTGGGAGTCACTTTGTCCACAAGCTTATTGGGCAACCCCTAACAAACCTGAACATGATCTACATCTAGAAAAGACCCACGCTAATCCTATTGACCCAAATCAAAGCCAGTGCAAATGAACCATATGCCCAAAGGGACCCAACCAGCAACGAGTTTGCCCCGAAACAGATCAACGCAAAAATTGACTAGCTGGGACTAGGGAGGCACTTTGTCCACAAGCTTATTGGGCAACCCCCAACAAACCTGAATATGATCAACAGCTAGAAAAGACCCATGCTAATCCTATTAACCCAAATCAAAGCCAGCACAAATGACCCATATGCCAGCGCCCCCCCCCCCCCCCCAAAAAGAAAGTAGAGTCCTTGAATGCTAAACGCAACCAACTTCGTGAGTTTGCTGAGAAGAAACATATTACATAGATAAACCATGATTTCTGCCATTGGCCCCTCCTGGACCCAAGTCCAATAAGCACCATGCTCTTTGCCCTGACCTGAACATGTATTGTCATCCACATTCAAATTTCAACGCATGCCTCCTAACATTTACACAGTTATCATCATAATATTCACAATAATTTTGAAAACAATCAGCATTTTAAAAAAACTATGCCTCATAACATTATTAGCTCAAAGAAGGCATAATGTCAGAATGTCTACTTCTCGACAATTAACCATTTTGGCACTAAATAATACCACCATGACGCACACCATAAAAACATCTGAGTAACAGACTTATGGCATACAGTACAAGAAGGATGCATAGCGCTGCTCAAATGAAACAGGATTGGCAAGGAATTCTACTCCACCAGGGCTCTCAGCTTGGTATTGACTTTTAAATTGAATGATCAGCAAAAACTTCATGGTTGAATTCTCAGAGGAGGAAAGGCATACAGATAGCAAGTGGAGAGGAAGAAATGCAAAGAGCAGTGGATGGTGCAAAACTGCTGAAGAATACAAATACAGCAGCATGATCCCTAGGCCATAAGGTTGTCCAGTGAGACTAATCACCAAAAATAAAAAGGTTTGTCCAGTGACAGAAATGTTTGATGTCATTTCAAATAGGAAAAGGGAAGACCGACAACAGTGAAATATGAAGAGCAGGAAAGAGCGAAAATGCATGTTTTCTTCAATTTTTCAGGAACATATGGAAACAACCAGTACAAACAAATGCCAAGTGGCTGGGAGAGGCCCAGTGACAGGTAGCTTTGTTTCTCTTTCAGCCGCTTGTTTATGTTCTTTGTTATATTCAGCCCATACAAGAAGCTCTCACCCTAAGTGTCACTCCAAGATAACCAAACATGGCATCCGGGGCTCCAAGGTTAAATAGATAAAGTCTCTCCATTGTCTAGGCAGCTGAAAGAGATGCCTCAGAGCAATATTTTTTCGTTTTTGGCTTGTAGCTTTGGATTATAGGGGATTTCAGCAAAATAGTACAACAATGACAATGAGCACTAGGAAGTTGATGCTTCTCGAATGAATTGAAACAACACCGCTATAATTCAGGGGGCAAACTGCACATATCTAAATTCCTACAATCTACATAGAATGGGCTATAGGATATTGGTTGTGTTTAGCAGAAAGACATGAAGCAGAAGCAGAAGCAGAAGCAGCTGCAGCAACCTAGTGTTACTTTAATCAGGTGATCAGGTCTGCTACTACATTTAGAATACTTGGAATAGAAATCAATTCTAGAATCAACAAAAAAATTTACTGTTCTGAACTTTTCAAGCCCTTGCTAATTGGAAAAAGATGCACATAATATATCCGTTTTAAGTAATTGTTATTAAGAGTCAAGTGATCCAGTTTCCTTGCAAAGTCATACTGAAGTTAAGCCGTTCTAAATTCAGGGTCAATAATCAGGTAGGTGGTCTGTTATGGGAATACTTAATACCTACATTTTCTACTTCTGTAGCCACAGGCTTCAGTCATTACCACAATAACAAAGTGACAAAAAACTTTCCACATGGGCAATTCTGATGGGCAGCAACCAAGGATCCATGCCATATCTTTGCCCATGCATAGTTGTAAAGACAAATGGCAGGGAAGAAGAGGCTATTCCGATGCATGCCTAATTTCTCATGAAACATCACAAAGCTTGTGCATATCCTATTTTGGGGGGGGGGGGGGAGGCAGTAATCATAATCACTTTCGAGGACAGAGGCCAGAAAATGGAGAAAGATTTACCTTTTTCTTTAAAGCTCGGATTTTTTTGTCAATATCTACTGCAAGATTAGCTGCATTCAAGCCCTCCATTGAATTTGATGAAGTTTTACCATCCGCTGTGGTTGCAGAAACACCAAGCTGGCTCATCTGAGAAGCGACTGAGTCTAATGATTCTGACTTTGTATTTGACTCTCGACCATATTCCGTTTCTTCCTTCTCCTCAGCTAGTGAGGGGTCTGAGTTTTTAGCCCTTTCAAGAGCAGCCTGTAAGTACAACCTATCAGCCTTTCTGAAGAGGGGAAATGCAGGAGAGCACGGAAGTCTCTTAAAAAATGAATAGAGGTCTTATTCCAGGTACGAATAACCTCCATTATCTGAAGAAACTGCATTACATGTTATCCACCCGAAGCTATGCCTATCCATAGCAAAGAATACGAACCATGCATTTGATAAAATGAATAAACTCCCAAAAGAAGCCCTCAGAAACTTGATGGTTTCAAAATAATATTCACAACCCCGGGAAGCAAGATAACAACTAAATAACAATCTTCAAGTAGTGACTAAGAAGAATTGTCCTTCCATTAACAATCAAGTGCTTCTCTTTTAAATGATACCTTCCCTTAAGTGGCTGCAAAAGAAGCAAAACCATATCTTTCACTAATAGGATGTTTGGATTGGGGTTAAAGGAGGGGAAGAAAAGGGGGGGGGGGAGATTAATTAACCCTTCTTCCCTTTGTTTGGGAGAAAAAGAAAAGCGAAGAGAGGGGGAACCTATCACCCCCATTCACTACCATTAACCTACTTTTTCTTCCCCCCCAAATTGAGGGGGAATGGAGGGGAGGGGAGGGGAAGTGACAATAATATTAGTAATAAAATGCCCTTCCCTTCCCCTCCTGTCTTCTCTTCTTTTTAATTCAAATATCATAATTTCAATTAACCCTAATTCTCCTCTACTTTAGAACCAAACAAGGTAAAACTACTTACCTAGCCCTTCCTTCTCCTCCCCTCCTTTCCCCTCCGTTTCATTAACTTCCCCTCCCCTCACCTCCCCCTCTTATATCCAAACAGTGTGTAAAATTAGAAGCCAGAAAAATAATGGGAATAGAGAGTTAATCATAACAACTTGAGATGCCAGACAGGCCCAATATGTAGCAGGATAGAGGTAATTACAAACTGGTACTCCATACTCGGGGATCCCGAACTCTCGTTAACTTGTCTTTTAAAAAGATCAACTTCATATTTTTTAAGGCCTAAACCTTTTTATTTCACAATGAAGGCCATTCCCTAAACTCCAGAGGTACCCAGCCAAATAAAAGGTAGTATAGTTATCATACCACATCAGAGGGTATAAATCATACTGTCTCATAAATATTAGAAGCTGAGGGTTAATGGACTATCACTAAATGGAGGCAGAACAGCAAAGCAAGTTGAAAATGGACAAAGACAAGTGAGATCTCGAATCTCCAAGAGTGTGTTTGTACTGAATTTTGTCCTGTACGGTTTTGTCTGTAATAACTAGAAGAGAGATGCCTTGTTTGAGAAATGAGAAACAGGAGATTTACTTTCTTAAGAATATGTCATGGTAGATTTGAGTTCCAATCTGCGCAAACCTTAAGAACATGTCATGGCTGAATGCAGATCTAATCACATGTTAAATACAATAACTTCAGGGTCTAAAGTTTTGATCAGTTGTAATTTAACCTCTTTAACTTCGCGCTTTGTATCAAACATAAAATCTTGGAGCACACAATTTTTATATTTCCCTATCTAAAACAGGATGACAGAATGGGTTTAGATGGTGGGCTGGTTCAAGATTTATAGATTGATTTAAGGTTTTGAAAGGCTTCCTCTGAAGATCAAAGTGAAATCACAGATATAACAGCCAAATCTAATGGGGAAAAAAAGAACAACAGAAAACATAGGAACCACATGGGCCCACACAATCAATAAGCAAGCATTTGTTGATGAAAAATGTTTTGGTTTTCAAAACCTCACAACACTGATGTTAAATGTGCCATGAGAATAACTGAACACCTTGTAGATTGCATCTTTATTTTCCAAGCAATATATTGTGCACAAGCAAACCCAAGAAAGATTACTTTTTAGTAATCCTAGAGATTACCAACAAAACCAAACAACGATCACAAGATATTCAACATTCCTTATTGCAAAAAATAATACTATGTCAAGAAAACACCTCCAAATAGATGGCATCGTATTCACCTTCCATAGGTGTAGGGGTCCAAACCACGTCCACTCACTAGCAGACCTCCTTTCTTAGCCCCTTATCAGCCACTTAACCCTAAACATTCTCGGAACACTAACAAATAATCTAACATGGCATGGCAAGTAACTGGCATATGTTCATTTGGCTTCTTTTAGCTTTTGACTCTTTGCATGACTATCCCCTTAAAGGTTTTGCCTTTTCATCTCTCTCAGCAAACATGCTCTTAATTTCATTTCAATTGCATGCATAAGCTAATGATCCCATATTCAGGGGTAAACTTCTGGAATATTTAAAATAGAAGTTCCTTCTGGCACTAGCAATACAAGAACTATGGAGATCTCTCAACATTCACTAGTTTGGTTTACCCCAGGGAACAAACATATGTTTTACCTTATAGCATCCTACTATTCAAAATACTAAAGCTTTAGCTCCTACCATACAGGGACTCTCTTTCTCACCTAAAAGTATGGTCTGATATCAAAAGCACAAAAGATAAAATATCAAAAACTTTAAAAAGCTTGTCTTTGTCAAAGTTGCTTCTACAGAGAAGCAAAAAGTCATAGAAATGAACATGCTAACATAGGAGCCATGATAACAACACTCTCCTAAATGAAATCTTGATGCATGCAAGTAGATTAATCATACTAAACCATGCAAAAGGGGAAAACTACCCTTTTTTCCTGGGGGCAGGGGCAAGAGGTAACCATTCAAGTCACAAACCCATATGCAACCAACTTTAGTGACAACTGATATGAGATAATCCATGTAAAGACAAAAGAAATGATTTAATTGATTTATAATGCAATATGAGCTTATGCATAGGAGGCGCAATGTGCCACACGAGCAGCAGCTCAGCATAGCAAACACACCACGGGCCCTATTCTACTAGAATCGCATCATAAACCAATAGATGTTTTATAATGAGTAAAACTCAAATGAATCATTTGCACAAAGAATCGGGTACCTGTTGTCTCTTTTCTTTCTTTCTCTCATTCCTCTTGACAGACTTGCTCTTTGATTTTGATGTTGAATCTATCTCCGGATCATAGCCTGGTGGTCCGACCTGTGACTCCATCTCCTTCCTCCACTGCAAAAGAGGGTGAGGGAGGATAAGTTAATTTCTATTTTCCCCGTGTATCTCTCAGCCCAAAACATTTTCTCGTGGCATGCTAACCACCAGAATCATCACTGAGAATAAATCAATAATAACAATAACCCCCAGTTGAATAAACTGGGAAAAATGAAGATTGACAATGTTCTGAATTTCAGCAGGAATGGAGTAAATAAATATCCAGTTTGCTACAAAAGTACAAATCTTTAACTCCATATCCAGTGCTTTTTTTCTCTCCCACCCCATTAATCTCTCTTGTTGCAATAGCATCATCAATCAGTAACACATGCCTATTGAAATATATGAGAAATGGATACAATTTCATGACTTGAAGTTCAACGTGACAATGACGACTGTTAACCAACTATGCACTGACAAATTTCACCCATTTTTTAGAGTTGTTCCTCAGCTTAAACAACCAATTTCTCCGAATACAATCAGCTATAACTACAAATTCATCTAGAACGGGAAAGTTAAAGCAAATAAACAACTGGGCAGTGAAGAAATTCACAAATTAATGCATAGAAAGATTACCAGAGCTCCTTTAGATTGATAAATGGCAACTTCCTCCTGAGGGACATAACCAGCCCTAATTCGGATGGGCTTGCGGAGAGTACCATCAGGCCTGCGAGTGGGACCCACTATTCTCTCTCCTTCTTTAAGGGGTTTTCCCAGCTGGGCTGCTAATTGCGTTGCTTCTTCTTCTCCAGTGCTATTATTATTCCCACTGCTCGCCATTTCTGTGGGCAAAGTCACCAACTTTTAGGTTGCTTTCTTCTTCCCCTTTGAAGATGAATGCAATTGTACCCCAAAGAGGGCGGGGAATAGAGAGAGAGATAGATAGAGAGACAGAGAGAGGGAGAGAGAGAGAGAGAGAGAGGGAGAGGGGGAGAGAGAGAGAGAGAGAATTTGAATTAGTGTGATGTGTTTGCTGCTCAATTTGGCTTGGAGCCTTGGAGGAACATGAAAGAGAATTTTCTGTGTCATGGTCTTGGTTTATAAAAGATTGCCGCAACCCCGCAGGTTTACTCACAGAGTCACAGGTGACTAGCTGAGCTGTGAATTTGGGTAAACCCGACCCAACAAAAACAATGTTCCCCCTCGCCCTTCTCTTCTCTGTGTACAGTGTACGTTTAAATTATAACATAAGCTTATAACTCAATTGGCAAAGTGTTGTTCTAAACGTCGTCAAATTGATTCATATCGTCTATATTTTTCGTGATTGTGTTGGACTAATTGTATAGAGATTTAATAGATTTGACAGTTTATCCTTAAAAAAAGAGAAAAACAATTCCTCAAAGAATAAACAAAGTGAAAAACATTGCAATTGACATGAAGACTTTATATAAACTTGCCAACATGTTCATGTTTGAGGAAAATTCATCACATAATAGACGAAGTAAAAAATATTGCAAATGATCTTAAGACATTATATAAATTTATCAACATGTTCACATTAGATTTCTACTATGTACTATGTATCTATAACAAGTATGTGGCTATCACCAAAAGTTGCACCAATACACGTAATTAATTTTGTTGTATAACTATGTCTTGTCTTTATTTGATTGATAATTTAATGAACTTCTGCTATGTACTAGGTAGGTATACAAATTGTCAATATATGTTTGTTAATATGACCCTATTCTTTTTGTTGTTAAATTTCAATTTAATAACTTTAACTTAATTAATGAATTTCAATAAAAAAATACCAATTTCAACAATTTTAACCTACTATTTAATTTTAACCAACTTATACACATTATATAAAAAATATAACAACTGCAACAAAAAAATACATACTTTAATCAACTTCACCCATCTTCTAACCCATATTTATCAACGAAAAGAGCAGTCCTATATCTTATATTTGCCCTTTTCAATTAAAGTGAATTTATGAATTAGATTAAGTCTGACATGAAAGCTTGTACATCTAAAATTGCTCACATTCAAAGTTAATACGAAAGCCGAGCATTTCAAAAAAAAAAGAAAAGAAATAAAAGAAAAGAACGGGGAAGAAGTTGAAGTGAATCTAAAACCCTCGCGGACCCTGTCCGCGGCCCTGAGGTTTTAACGTCTTTTTAATATCTCTCTCTCTCTCTCTCTCTCTCTCTCGACTCCCCGCGCTTCTGTGAGCAGCAGGTGGTCCGCTTGTTTCTGAAGATGCCGAAATCCGAGCGCAATCGCCCTGGTAATTTCTATCACTTTAAACTCCCTCTCTGTTAAGAAATATATACACTTTCTACTCCGTATGAATATCAAAATATGCCCAATCAAGTTGAAAGCTTTCCTGCTAATTTCTGTCCAATTTTAATCATGGGCGAATGCTTTTTGCATATTAATGCGGTATACACAGTTGTTATGTTGTGATTAAACGACAATTAGTGCCCACCCGATAGCTAATTTCGTGTGTTTGGGTGCTTCTTAGCTGTATTTTTATTAATGGTCTGTTTAATCGAAAATTTAGTTGCAAAAGGCGATATCTTTTACTCTATGTTATCTCTCTAACAGATTCTATTACTCCTTTACAGCTCATATGTATAAAACTTGGGTATATGTTGGAGATTTGAACTTGCTAGTTGTTCCAAATGTTTTGCGTGATTTTGGGTTAAACTTACGTGCACAGTTGCCATTGCTCATGGCATATCATTGAGCACATGCCGCGAGCATTTGCAATAAAATCTTGTTCATATAATGAATGATCTCTCTTTATCTTGCTTGGTTGTGTTTACTATTTTTTTTTTCAATTATATATTATTGGGTTATTGAGAAATCTAAAAAATACATTAGCCAAAGGAAATTTTCTAACTTTTTACATGTTATTTATGGTAGGTTAGATAATATTCTTGTGATCAAATATCAAATGCAGTAAACTTATCAAAAATGAAGAAGAAGAGGTGGCAGCATAAAGAAGCAATTGTTAATTTGATATGGGAAGTAGTGTAAAATTACATAGTGTAAAATTACTCTTCTATGTATGTCTTTGCATTTGAGAACATTAGAAACCTCAAGTGCAAGGAGTTCAGAGAGCAGTTCAAATCCATTGGCAGGTATGTTATTATTTAGCATTAGCATTTACCATTTTTCTGTAATGTGGTTATTTGGCATTCTAGAATTACAGTTCAAATTGACTTCATTTCTCTTGTTAGAATTGGTTGGAATAAATGGTAGTAAATGTCAAATTTGAGACTATTTGGTCGTACTAACCGTAGAAAATGTTTTAAGGTGTTTTGGTAACATTCTAAACAGATTACAGTGCACTGAGTAATTCTCCTTTGTTTTTTGTTTTGTTTTGTTTTTTTTTTTGTTTGCCATTTTGGATCATCTACAAAATACACAAGGTGGTGTTGGTGAAGCCACCCGCTATTTGAAGTGATTTTTGGGAGACATCTAGAATGCCCTGGATATTTCGGCGATAAAGCTGTTAGAGCCTCCGGGGCCATGTGCTTTGGACCTCTAAAATCTTTTACAGTGTCTTAGATCGTTATATGTAGCTGATATTGTACTTTATTTACCACTGTATTACCCTTTTTGGCTATTAGTAATCATATTTCAAGATCTACAAGATGATGCCAATGATTCCCCCCCCCCCTTTTCGGGGAAGGGGTGTTTGTTCAGAATGCCCTGAAAGATTGAGGTAGAGTGATGAAAATTGGATGGTATGTACATGGTTATTGGGTATTTTGAAAAACATCCAAGTAGCTATCAAATACTGATGATGTGCTTCTCTCTGACCCCTCAAATGCTTTAGGTCATTTTGGTCCCATTCCTAACAGTTTTGATGGCATTGTATCCACTTTGAGTCGTGCTTCAAATTTTAGGAAACTTCATGTTCATTAAATTGCCTAAAGAATTATTTTGAACATCATAAGGAGGTCTGAAGGTGGAGTTACAAGATTGGTTAATCTTGTTAGGTTCAAGGCTCGCTAAATCTAGGGCCCCTCAATTATACCCCTGCATTCTCTAATTCCCCAGAACCCACTATCCCCAGTTGCCCAGCAGGCCTTGAAAATAAAGGGTTGTGTTTGGATGAGGGGGTTTGGAACTGGGAGCTTCTTTTGGGGCGAGGAAGTGGGGTCCATGGACTGGATGGGGAACAAGATAGGAAGAGGGAATGGAGGGGGGAGAAAATGGATCAGGGGTTGGGGACAGTGACTTTGGTGGTGGGGTTGTTGCCCACTGTGTAGCCTTTAGTGGCCGATCTAACATTGGTTGAAAGGCGGGATGGTTTTGATAGGGTTAGTTGGGGGAGGGGTTAGGTATTTTTTGGGGACTTTGAGCCCTTTGTTTAAAACCTGAGGGCTTAGAATTACTCCCTTCATATGGCACCTTATCCCATTTTCTCACTAGATATGGCCCTCTTCCCTTAGTGTGTGCGCTTGCATGCCTATTCATTCTTTGCATGTAACTTTCTTGGACCTTCTTTTCTTTTAACTAAGATTTATAGTATAACTTTCTTCTATCTGTTCCTTTGGTTTTCAAAAGCATCTTACATGTGAATTCGAGCCCTTTTTTTGGGGGCGGAGGTGGGGGTGGTGAGCGCAGCAATTACTTCTCTCTCTACCAGTCTTTCAATGGAAGAAGGCGGTGTTCTTGATATTCAAAGATAATCAAATTGCTACCTTTTCTCTATTTCAGATTTTTCTTGGATCAAACACAGTCATGCAGGTTGCTTTAGGTCGCTCTGGTGCTGATGAGATGGGACCTGGTCTTCACAAAATTTCAGAAGTAATGCTGCTTTCCATTCTCACTTGTTCTAGTCAGTTTATGTCATGTTTTCATTTTTTCCTTATTTGTTTTTCATTGTGCAATTCCTACGTGGAAACTCCGGTCTTTTCCTTATAAATATATCAGAGAAGGAGGTCAAAAATTATGCATGAGAAATTTATAGCATAGTTACCAAATTCTCTCAACCCCCCAGCGGACCACGAACCAATTCTCGTGAATCAGAATGCAATATTTTACCATACCAATTTGCCAAATCTGGTGAATTCAACGAACCCATCTCCTATCACAATGGTGTTGCATATTTTTGTGATTCATAGACCGCATTTTGAAGAAAATGGAAGCATTTTTGAGGTTGCCATGAACGGGCAAGCTAATCGAGAAGGGGAGAGAGAGTGAGAGAGAAAGAACTGGGGATTAATTGAAAATGATGCCCCACGTGGGGGTGTTAAGAGAGAGTGGGAAGAGAAAGAACTGTCATAATTAAATCATTTTATGAGTGTCTACAATATGTGAAGGTTTGGATTGGAGGACCATATATATTTATAACGACCCTTGAGTGCCAGATTCTCCACTAGGCGGCGAATCACGTGGCCGAATCCGTACTCCATACCGGAGCGTACCGCGTTTTAGGCAACTAGGATTTATAGAGTTTTTTAATCATAGTGTATCTTTTGTGCATCTTATTCAGCAATAGGAAAGACACTAGATGAAGTTGTGGACTGTCATAATGATTACTAAACTTCCTAAAACTGTGGTGAAACTTGTATTCATTTGTAAAAGTTGTCGGGCTCTTTCTTGAATAGTTGTTTACTAGAGCTACTGATGGAACCAAGTAGGGGCTTCTGTAAGGAAATCCAAATTTCCAGTCTCAAAAGTGGTGGTCACTGCATCATGGATCTCTTTTGTCAATTAGGCTCTATTCAAAATCCATCAAGACTTGGGTGATTTCAACCCCTGGGAAAAAAAGGAAGTGGGAGAGGTTGGATATGGTACCCCCAATAATGTTGACCACTTGTCCACAAGCAAAGCCCAGTTGGGTCCATGAGATTGTTTTGCTGGTTGCTTGATCGATGTTCAAGTTTTTGTTTGATTATCCACCTTTGACTTCCACTGTTTTGTCACGTGGCATTTCTGCAGGCTATTTGGCGAGTTTGAAATTTATGATTTTGCAAGAACAGGAAGCTTGGCGACTGAGAAGGTCTGTGTGTATTTCGTATTGATTACCATCCGCCGTTTTTGTGTTCATCATTGCAATGAATGATCATGTATATGCAGTAGTGGTTATTTTCTTGCATTTCTCTGGCAAGATTACAGATGGTAGTGGGAGGCTAGGTATTGTACATGAACTCGTCCTTTGTTTTGAAGGAAAGTCAATTTTACTGTCTGCACATACTGGTCCCACCTTGCGTTGGTGAAAGTTCTCGTTGAGTTTCAACCCAAATCTCAATATTTCAAACTGAATGTTCTGGTAATGGATGTTGCAGGTGGAACTTAAATAAGGTCCTTTGAGCAAGTTCACCCAGGAAATGGAGCCCTTTTTGCGCAAGCAAGGGATGCCTGTGCGCTTAAACTAAGGCCAGATAATTTCTGTGATTTTGAATTGGGTAGTGGCATAATGAAGGAATAGCCCCCCTCCAAAACCTCCAAACGAAGCAGAAAGTTTGAAAGCAGAAAAGGTGAAACAGAAAACAAAATTATGCTTATATGTTGATTGAGCTTCTGCTTCAACAGTTGTGGCGGAGCTTATTTCAGATTCCGTGCTCTGTGAAGAAGGGAAGCCGTTGTCACCAGAATCAGCTCGTATCCTGGTTAGTACTTCATCTTTCTGCTCTGTTGGCAATTTATGCTAACAAATGTCCTATACTACTTTTGATGTGGAGTTGCAGGCAATTTATGCTTTCCAAATGAAGGGGTGGAGGGAAATGACCTCTTTGCAGCTTAAGATTTAGGTTATCTACAACTGATCATCTGATCCCCTTAGCTTGCGTAGGTGATAGTCCACCGTAGTATTCTGGTTGCGATGGTCATTCTCTAGTTATGCTAACATTTTTCACTTTTCATTTGCATTGCAACGTTTGCTTGGGATGAAACTTGCCTTCTTCAAGCTTCACTTGATTTGCAGATGGAGCAGTAATTATGGTGCCGATGTTCTTGAGGGGTATAGAGAAAGAGAATCTTCGTAACAGTGATTCACAACTTTCATGCCAAAATTGTGGGTTTTTTTTTTTTTTTGATTTTGAGTTTGATACTTGAAGTAGGATAATTCAGTTTTTCTATTTGTTGTCTGTATCTCAGAATGATGTTTTTTCAATGATTAGAGGGCCCAAAATATTATTCATGTGGTTACAGTTATATTTGTAATATAATGACAGCCTTATTAAGAAGGGCAAATTATTATACACACCTGAGAGTATGTACTCCTATTGCTACTTATATATACATTTTTCAGTGTATATTTGTCATACAAGTGGTTATTAATATATAATTTGCTTATGTGGGATAGTGGCGAATAATGCACTTGTACCTGAAAACGGTATTAAGAATTTGGGATCAAGAAATGAGAATCTTTTGTCAAAAAATATCCATGCATTTTCGGAGTATTTTGACTTACATAGACGATAGGTAATTAAGAAAATATCATTATCTAAATCCGAAAAAAAGGTATGTATACTAAGTAGATTGATCGCAAAGGCTATAAAAATTGTTACTATAACAGAAAGTTGGGATATTATTTATATATACGTTCACACTTTCAAATACCATTTACATTATTTAGGAGAAACAAATTTACACTTTCCATAGGCAAACATTTGCAAAACTGGCTACCCAAGAATGGATTTTGAAAAAAAGATGCAAATTATCGCCTCATGAGATAGCTTAATCATATGTGTTTTATTTTTGAAAAAAAATAAAGATTTGATCATTACTAAACTTTATGCATCTAAAAATTTATCCATCCATAAAAAAAAAAATAGTCCAGTGTACAAGCATTCTGCGTTCACACAGGATCCGAGAAAGAGTCGCACCCAACAAAAGTAAAAATGTGATGAAAAATGTGATTTTGTGAGTCTGCATGTTAATGAATATTGGTTGCTATTTATACATTTTGCAAGACATTGACCAGTTCATACACTGAACTACTACCGAATCTCTGCCTCCAAATTTCTCTGTGGTCTTTCTCTCTCTTCTCCCCCATTTCATCAGAAACACAACCCACAATCCGCGTTGACTTGCTACAATTCCAAGATGCAAGCACTGCTAAACCCAGAAAGCATTCGCATTTGTTCATTCACGTGTCCCTTCACAACTAGTACTGCCGCGAAATCCCTACCTACCCAGAAGCTCTCCGGTCAACCACCATCATCGGTGAAGTTCCCCGCCGACAACAAAAGCCATGGCCTTTCGATTCGTGGGGGCTCTTTGAAGGCCGTTGTGGACACTCCCAACAACGTGGATTCTCGCCCCATCATTGTCATTGACAACTATGATAGCTTCACTTACAATCTCTGTCAGGTTTTTTGTGATCGAATTTCCTTTGTTGAGCGATTATTGGTTGTGGGTTGGGTTTGGGTTTGTGGGAATTGTTTTAACTGGATTCCGCAGATGTTGGTTGCCTTTGTTGGTCTTGTAGTTTGATGAAATTTTCTGCCAATATATGAACTTTTGTTGCTGATTTGTTTTCTTCCTGTCAAATTTGTAGTAGTTGATGTTCCAAAGAGTAGGAGAAAAGATTAAATCTTGTTTTAATTTTGTATTTCTACCCAATATTGGAGTGAGTTTTCAATGGAATGAGGAGGAAGAAAATAAGAAGAGAATGAATTCCTAGGTCTTCAAGGGAATGATGTTATAAAAGTTGTTTACTACGTAACTATCCACTTTAAAATGCCTCATAGAGAGCTGAGTTATTCTGCTTAGTGCAACAAAATTGTTTGTCTGTTCTTTTCGGCCTAAGCTGAAACTATATGTGTTTGTAAAATATGTAGAACAGTAAAAGGTTCTTTTGAAGATGAGTTTATGTTGTGAGAAATCTTCTTGCCATTGCAAAACCTTGCTTTCTACCTTTCCAGTTGAAAATGTTGCACTAAGAAACCCCCCCCCCTCCCCCAAAAGAAAGGAAGAAAGATTGATAAATTTGCCTAGTGTTGGAGAAAAGGTTTATGGGAATGAGGGAATAGGGATTGTTTTCCAGTGAGGAAAACCGTAGTTCTGGGTTGCTTTCTTCTTTTGTAACTCTGTCTAGCTGAGGTAGATGCATATTGAATAAATAGATGTTTTTCTTTTGACTATTGTTATCTTGATAAATAATTTTGCATTTAAAGCTTGAACTTATTCATATTTAAGTTGTCGGGCACAAACTGTCATCTTATTTATTTTTTTCTTTTCTATATTGTAGTATATGGGCGAGCTGGGTGTAAACTTTGAGGTATACAGAAATGATGATATCTCAATGGATGAGTTGAAAAGGTAAAGAGAATTCTAGTCAAAACTATTTGTTTCTGTATTGCTCATTTGGTGTCTCTTTGTGTAATTAATCTGTGAAGTTTTCCAATGCTATGCTGAACTCGCCGATTTGGTGCTTTAAATAGAAGAACTGATGAGAGATATCTTTTATAACAGGAAAAACCCAAGGGGGGTCCTTATATCTCCTGGTCCAGGTTAGAGCTTTTTCTTATTTGCTTCAGAAATTGATATCCTAGACCCTAGGCAGGTGTGCTTGTTTACAAACTAATAGCTTGCTACATGCACAAACAAAAGGAAACTTTAGGATGCTCTAAATGTCATATGACCAATTGCAAATACCCTAATTCCCTTATTAGCATTGTCTTATCGGTTTTGCCAATTGTTGCCCTTAGGGCAATAGATAAGAAGAATTTTTATCCATTTATACCTAGAATCTTCCCTTATAGATATATTTGTGTATATAACAATAAACATAATTATAAATCTATGAAATCATATCCAAGAAATACAGTGTAAACTGTGTTGGGGAAAAACTATCATGTACCTCGTTATTCACCTCCTTAATGCAGACCACAGTGCCCCAGCATTCATGGTGCCCCAAAAGCTAACATTCATCATACCTGATAATAATGCTTGTAATTGGATCTAGGATTATTTGATGGAGGTTGAAAGTGAAGACAAAGGCCAACCGAGATTTTTTTTTTTTGGGGGGGGGGGTGTTTAACAGTGCTAAAGTTGACTTATAAACCACTGGGAGGCATGACGCAGCATTTAGAATCCCTAGTTTCACTGATTTTGCATTTTAATTCGCAACCAAAGTGATTCGTTTGAAGCCAATTATGCAGATTCTCTAAAAGGACAGCCCAGTGCACAAGCATTCCGCATTCATGCAGGGTTAGGGAAAGGGCCTCACCCCAAGGGGTGAATTGTAGGCAGCCTAACCTGACTTTGTCAGTGGTTGATTCCAAGGCGTGAACATGTAACATTTTGGTTATACAAAGACAATCTTACCGTTGCTTTAAGTCTCCCCTTCAATTATGCAGATTCTCTAATTTCATCAATTTCATACATTAAGTGTTAACTAGAAATTGAGATGCAATCAAGGGGAAACGTAATCGAGAACTTCCAATTAGTTTAATAGCTCCATTAATGGGAAATAAGGAGTGAGGGCATTGGTGGAGAGATTGAGATCAATTAGGCAATTTCCACTGCATTTTGGGGGATAAGATTTCGTAGATTCATTATTATGTTGATTATTATATACACGATACATATCTAAGAGCGAATTTTCCATGACTAAATGGATAAAGATTCTTCTTATCCACTGCCCTAAAGGCGACAATTAGCAAACCGTTGTCTTATTGAGAAGTATGATTGAAGAATGCCATGAAAATGGCCATTATGGTAATATACAATACATTTTGAATTATCCTGAATGCACCAAAAATGCTGGAAAACACTTCAGAGTTTGGTAAGAGTACACTCTCAGCACTTAACATCTCATTGGTGATTTCCCCTAAAATCCCAAAATCTAAAAAACTCTGTATTGATAGGATTTAAAACTATCTAAAATATTCTTGAAATATCCTAAAACATTTTTTGAGGGGTGAGGTGGAGCGCACATAGTTGTTGAACAACTCGTTGAACATTTTTCTAAAATCCTAAAAACTGTGTATACTGTATAGTAACCTCTATGTAGCTCCCATTTCCACCTTGATTTCGTCATTGCCTCAATTTCCAAGGCGATATTTCCTAAGTCTCATTGAAGTGGGTGCCTTGGTGCACATCAAGCTGTGGATAGGTGCACACTTCCTTTACCTCATATTTGGTTTTTTTGCTGGAGACAGAGAAAAGACAGTAAAACATCAGACCTCTGAATTTCCTTGAAGTGGATGAGACCAAACAGCTTTCTTGCTTCAAATTGAACTCCAAATTGGAGGTTCCATTTAATCTAAATCTTGATTTCCGGGTAGCATGGAGGGCAGTCTACTGATGAGCGTTGGACCAAGCCACCAAGCTAAGAAAGACTTGCATCAAATATTTTTACTTATTTTGTTTCTTCAATTTCCAATTGTTTACAATCAAAATTAGGATAAACTATAACATATATAGCTGCCCAAGGTAAAGTGGCTTAACTCAACCCTCAACCAAGGAATCTCCTTTTCCTGCTCCCCCCCCCCCCCCCCGGGGCACCTGCCCTCAATAGCAAAGAGCCTCTTCACCCCTTTTTTTAAAAATCCTCTGATCTCCGGTGGGAACAGGCAACAAGAATTAAATGATCATCTGGGGATCAATTCGATAATCAGTACTGCTTTACCACTTTAGCTCACCCTTGTTAAGCAATCAAGCAATAGTAGAGGCCTTGCATATCTGGTGCACGCGCCTTCACCTTGTGCTTCAAGCTTCAGCTTTCTGAACCCTTTTGCATTTCAGCGTGTCTTGCATGCCTTAGAAAATCAAGATTTTGAGAATTGTTAACGGAAATTTTACGGTTAAAATCAAACTTGGTGATACCATTTTATTCTCTTGTGAAAGGAGGGGATTATAAGTACACATAAGAGTGCATCTTATCATATTTGTATAATTGTATGCTCCCATTCCCAAGTCCCAAGTATTTTACTCGCCTTTTCGCCCATCGAGGCTTAATTTATGTGTGTTGTGTATGCTATAAGATGCATGTCACCATATTATTTAGCATCTCATTTTACATAGTAACTGACTAGCCCCACCTATCCTCTTCCTCTTTTTTTTTGGGGTGGGGCGTGTTGTTTCCCCTTTTTAATGATAACTAGGTACACCACAAGATTCAGGGATCTCATTAGCTACTGTGGCAGAGCTGGGTCCCACTGTACCAATATTTGGTGTTTGTATGGGCCTGCAGTGCATCGGAGAAGCTTTTGGAGGTGAACTTTGCTTTTGCTTCTGAATCACTTTGGCAATTCTCTTGTGCATGGAGAAAACTCACTGTATGGGGTTTTCTGCTAAACCATGAGAAGGGGAGACATCACTTGTTTGTATGGTTTTGCAGGGAAAGTTGTCCGTTCTCCTTATGGGGTCGTGCATGGAAAGAGCTCGCCTGTGTACTATGACGAGAAGGCGAGTAATGGCTTGTTTGCAGGGCTACCTAAGTAAGTAGTGCTCTGTATATATGTTATTTTTATGCTTAGTGTGTAGATCATTGCGGTAATAGGGATGCGTTTGAAACAACGAAATACATCCTTGCATCTGATGGTTTGTCTTGGTTGAAGCATTAATTGATTCCGACCGTTGAGCTTGTTACTGATGCTGATGGTGAGAATTGAATGGGATGATAGTTAGCATTAATCACTGCAGCTTCAGTTAGACTTGACCAATAGGTTATCTTCAGTTTGGGTATTTTCTTAGCAGATCTGTGAGCGTCTGAGTGAGATAAGCTTGCTGTTGAAGAGTTCAGTATTACCAGTTCACTACGTGTAAGGCTTGATAAACTGTCCGTAAAATCGCTGTCTAGTGGCTCTCTTTAAGAGGTTCACTGCCTATGCTGCCACTTGTTTTCATGTGGTATACTTGGTAGTTAAAAATGTGAATTAATGAAGTCCGACAGGATCTAAGTCTAGGCGAAGGATCTCTGTGATGGATTATTCTGTCATTATCTTTCAATATTGTTTCAGTGAGATGCAGACTACAGAACGCTCTCTTACGTGTACACTTTTCCACATAATTGTTTATTGATGCCACAACTCTTATCTATTTAAGTGGCAAACAAAAATTGTTGAAATAAGAAATGGTATTCTTCTTCTGTATTAAGTGATTTAAGTTAATGGTTCTAGGCCTCTGGGAAGGGTTTTACAGGATACGAAGGTCATTTAAAAGGATGCTGATAACACCTTCCCAATTTTTTGCATGTTTGCAATTGTGTCTGTTATTTAGATCTTGGAGATAACTATGGTATCTGCATTTCTTTTGTTTCAGCCCCTTCACTGCTGCTAGATATCATAGCCTTGTGGTTGAAAGGGATAACTTTCCAGATGAGCTGGAGATTACTGCTTGGACTGAGGATGGGCTTGTCATGGCAGCTAACCACAAAAAATACAGACATTTACAGGTGAAATATCTGCTTTTAGTCTATCACTCTTCCCCCTCCTCTCCTGAAGAATGTTAGATAATTGGCATTCTCCATTCTCACATGCATGCATGCGACATTCTTTGAACAAAACCCCTTTTACGTTATTGTTATTGATGTTTGTGCATGCGTGTGTGTCTATGTGTTGGTTGTAGCATAACCAAAGTTAGATTAAAAGTACTATTGGTTAAACCAAACTCCAAAATTTTGCTAGTTTTGAGATTCACCGCAACGATCATCTTGTGTGCCTGATTATGTTAACATATATTTTGGCTTTGGAATGTCAAGACGGAAGATTTTTTTGGGAAATTGATCATATGTAAAAGTAGGCACGTTGTTTTCCCAAGAAACATGGTCAGTTTGATATATCAATGATTGAGCTACAGCTTTAGAACCCTTTTTCCCCGACTTTGCTCATTGATTGGCTTGTCACATCTAGTTTCTTGTATCTAAAGGAAATTTTCAGAAGTCCTTGTGAGTTCCTTGTAACCTTAGATCTTGTAATGTGCCAATTTCTGTTGTGACATGGACCTTCCAAATGTACATATTCTTTGAGAAGAGGTGTGAAATTCAAATGGGAGGGTGATACCGGGAAGTTTTCCCCTCTATCCCCTTTCTCTTTTCTCCCCAGCCCAGGCCCACCGGGTTGTCTCCATGGTTGATGGGGCCTACGGTCTAGGATGGCCTATCTTTCTCCCTGCTCCCCCCCCCCCCCCCCCCAAAACCCCCGGCACCCCCCCCCCCCAATATCAAGAAAATAAAAAGGCTCTCCAGCCTCCATGTTTGAGTGGAGATTGACTTTATGTCATACAATCACTTTCGTGCAGGGAGTCCAGTTTCATCCTGAAAGTGTTCTCACTCCAGAAGGAAAAGGGATTATTCAAAATTTCATCAAGATGTTAGAGAGCAACTGAGGCATGGCAAGTTCTCAACGTCTTAGGAAAGAGCGCACATGGTTTTCTTGGTCTTTTTTATTTTTTTTTGTGGGTTGCCCAGAAGGGCCCCCATCTTATGTAGTTATCTGGGGCAAGGCATGGGAGAGATGAAGATGGAGGTGAACTCTCTCATGCATCTATTGAGACCATACCTCCTTGAAGGATTGTTAGTCTTACTCGCTATGTAGCATTCTGTTTCTCAACTATATTCAGCAACTACAATAATTTCAGTGTGATGGTGCATAATGTAGTCTACCTGTTGTTGGTAACCAAGCAAGGGCCTACCGTCTTGCTATAATAACTCATCTCAATCGACGTGAATTGCTGTTGACTCTTGATTTGTGGTTTTTGAGCTTGTTATTGGTTTTGATTTTTGACGTTGCTGTACCTTGATGGTGTCAAATACTACCCTGTTCCCAAGCCAAAAACTTAGTTCTTAACCGATTCTAAATGCGAGTAACAAACTCCGCATTGTTTTTTTATTTTTATTTTTTGAAAAAAAGCTTGATGACAGTTATAATGATTTATCCCTGAACAGACGTGCAAATATGAATGGGCGACTCTTGGTGTTCGTTCAATTTGGGTTTCTTACTACAAACAAGATAGTGAAGTGCACAAGCCAAAACTTGGTAAGTGGATAAGAGGAAGATTGATCTTATAAAATCCTTAGGAAGTGAAGTGTACTGCAGAAAGATTTCATTTGTTTATTTTTGTGGTCTTTGGTCCTCCATTTGACTGAAATTGAGCAACTATTAGTCCATAAATGGAGTATAGATCCCCGATTATATTGCAAACAGACGGATCCTAGGATTAACTCATCAGCAGAAAGTTTTGCTCTGAGTTTAGTTCTAATTTCTAACAAGTATGATTTCCACATGCCAAACTGCCAATGTCTACAACCCATTATGATTTCCACTGGAGCCTGAACTCTTCAGAGTCTACATATGTGTATTCTATTTCTTTTGTTATAGATACAGAATATTCAAGAGCACATTACATACATTTCTATGAGACTGGGTATTCTAGCAGCCAATACAATTCTCAGACATGATCATTCAAGCAAGTTCCTGCATTTTCGGGTCATATGATAGTAGAAGGAAGTTGGCACATCCATTGACCTACCCTTGAACTCTCTGACTCCATAAACATCATCATCGTAGTAAGTAGAAACCAAACAATCAAAAGGGAACCCCTTAATTTGCGTCCATTATCAATTACCATTTTCGTTCACTACATTCTTGTTTTCTCCATTCACAATTTCACAAAAAATCAATTGCAATTCCAGTTCTTAGCACAAAATGTACATGACTCCAGTAAAAGTAAGAAATTTTATGCCTAACACATCAATGACAGCAATCATATAACACCCGCAAAATAGGACAAACTGACAAATAATATCAGATGTTCACCCTAAGATGCTTTTTTTTTTCTGAAAGAATCCAATACTTCTCTGTCTAAAATCTAGCACACTTTGTGATGATACTGCACCCTCTGCTATACCGGTTAGCTTCAGGGGAAGCACCACAACTGTAGTAGGAAGAACCTGGGACAGAGCAAGGCACAAGATCCCTCTTCAATGTCTCATAACTTATATACTTCCTCTGCACACCCAGAAGCACTCTCCTATTCACCTCTGAATCCACCTCAAATTCTGAACTGGCAGGGCAACTTCCCACATTTCCATCACAAACCCTAGTTCCAATTGCATCAATTTCACCACTTTTAAGTGGATTTAGGACCAAATCTGAATACCCATTTGAGATTTTGAGATGGGTTAGCAAAATCAGGAGGATTGGAAGTGGTGAGAGATTGATTGGAGCAGTGGGCATTGCTGATTTGGGGGTCTTCAGAGAGAGAAAATGGAGGCAGCAAGTGGGGTTTTGGTGAATGTAATTTGGCAGTTCCTTTTTTTAATGTTTCCCAAGCAAAGTGAAAGTGGGTGTCATTAGTATGGTAGGGATCACAGACTCAACCACTAAGATATTGCTGGCTAATTGTGAGTGGTGACGTTTTAATGAGTTCGGGGACAAATTGAAGGCATAAGTTTTACACTTTTCTTTATCACCGACCCCAATCTCAGGTCGATCAGCTACCGTGCTCAAAGTATCTCTTTTTAAGGCATATATTTGTTACCAAAAAAAAAAATAAAACCATTTTAAAGTATCATAAATTATAGTCCCTTCTACCATTAAAATCGATTAATGTTGAATGTGAATCATATTTCAACAATTATTATGTTCATATCAATGCATTTATGATCATAATGATATACTCTTTTAATCAATATAATTTCATAATGAGACAAAATTTATAATAATGAATAGTTATGAAGAAAAAAGAATATATATTCATATCAACAATCTTTCATTTCTCTCCTCCCTGAAAAAAATGTTTAGATGTAATAATAAACTATGGTGGGGTTGGTAAAAGTTATAGCACACTTCCCCATTTCTGAGCTCACGCAATATGATATAAAATAGATAACCCAAGTGGGAGTTAGTTTTTTTTAAATCAAACAAGCCGCTGGTCCAAATCCTCTTAATGGTTTCTAGTGATTTAAAAATTTGCATCTAGAAGTCAGTCAGACAACCGACAGGTGAGGAGAACTACGAGATTAGGGAGACCCTGAGAGAGGAGCAGCCCATCATCTTTGACTAACTTCGCTCCTTTGTTCGAGGCAAATTTGGATTTTTCTAGTTTTCTAACTCCAAATTTGGAAAATTATGGAAGACCTAAACTTACACCCTTCGTCTCATATTTATTATCAAAAATATCTAATTCTCTAATCTCATATTATTGTTGCATATTTTCTGAAATTGACTATCAATATAAGACGCATGAGGTAATACATTTTTAGGTTGATCCGATCAAACTAGTTTTTTAATGGATTTGTTCTTTTTATAGGAAAGAATGGAATAGATATGATAGGAAAGAAATGAAAAAGATGAGTAATGTACATAATATATTTAGGAGTACGTATTCTCACCTGTCAAGTGCATATATTTTTTCAACGTGTATTTGTTATATAGATAATTTTTAATATGTGACAGTGATATGACATATGAGAGTATATACTCGTAAAAGTAAGATATAGGCATTGGAAAATATAGGGGAGAAGAATTGTATCAAATGAGAAGGAATGAAAAATCCTGTTTTTAGATAGAGTGAGAAGGATGGAAAGGAATAGTATGGAATGATAAGAAATGATTTTTTTTTTATTTTGAAAGAATGAAAACGAATAGTAAAGAATGAACAGGGATGAGATCAGATGAGAAAGGATGAGAGTCCCACATTTACCCATAAAAAGAACACGTCTGAAGTGAAGATTAGATGTACACGACTTTACCTTTCAAAGTGTAAGGACATGTTAAGATTAGAGACCATAGATCTAAAAGAATTTTATTCTAGATCCTTGAAAAAGAGATGACATTTTTGACAGAAAAATGTATAAAATAACAAGCTTGACCCTCTGTCTTCTTGTTCATCATCGAAAATGCAAGGTTCCAATTTGTCTTGTGACAAGATACAGTAGCCAAATTGATGTCAGTGATTGACAGAAGCAACAATCAGTTGAAAAATGTGAACATCTATTGTGGGCAGGGATGAATAATCTTCGACCAAGTGGAGATACGTTGAGTTGGATTCACACGTTATTGAGCCTATTGAATTGTATTTGAAGTTAAAGAGATTGAACTTCAAAGTACAATAGATGGAAAACTTTTCGTGCCAAATTTTAACCTTCAACCAACATATAATCCTAGTGAACAAAAAAAAGAAAGAGATCGAGATAAGCTAAAAGCTAATTTTTATACTTCTTCTACAACTCGAACACATCTTTCTAACTAAGGTAATGAGAACTAAGAACCTTAATCACTAGATCAACTAACAACAACTACATTTTACCTAGTGTACTAATACAAACGTATATGAGTTTCAAGCACAAACACTAAAGTGTGTATGGTCCATATGGCCTTATTCACTGTAGTAATCCGGCATTACTAGACTAGCATTACATTTAAGCCTCGCATGAGATTTCATGACCTTGTTCCTTAGCCGCAGTGATCGTATGAGCCTCGCATGAGATTTCACAACCTTGTTCCTTAGCCGTAGTGGTCTCGTCATGCTGCCGTTGACCACGGTGATCATGATCACCATCACGATGATGACGTTGATAATGATCCCATCCATTCCACCATCCATCCTTGCCAAGATGGTGATCACCATCATGATGATGATTTTTATAGTGATCCCATCCGTTCTTCCATGCATCCTTGCCATGATGGTGATCACCATCATCATCATGATGTTTATAATGATCCCATCCTTTC
>JACYFF010031952.1:643610-694225 GCA_017589665.1 Selenicereus undatus
GATGATGATGTTGATAATGATCCCACCCGTTCTGCCATCCATCAGACTGACTTTGATGAGAATAGTGTCCATAGTGGTTATTGCCATAACCCCATGATCCATAGCCACCAGAATATGGTGTTGAGTACTGGCTGCCCCAACCCTTTGCCATATCCATCTCTCCCTGGTAGTAGCTAATTGAACCCTGGCTTGTTTATGAAAGAAGGTAAGTATTTGTGAATGATGTGCAGTTGTGTGGAGAAACAAGCAAAGAGTCATGTAGTATTTATAACGAAGATGCTGCGCATGATTTCTTTGAAAAAAAATTGTGATTAAACAAATGAAAGCGTTATTCTGACAATTGATAACCTTTCACACAATGAACTTAGCTGGCAGTTCTAGAAGGTCATATCCTTTTTGTCATTGGCCATTGACTATTCTTTGCTTGTAACTATTCTTTGGTTTTTCAAATAAAGAAAAATCTAAATAATTGGATTCTAGAAGAACAAATTTGGATTATTCAAATAAATTTGTTCAGTAGAAGAATAAATCCTTTTACGTTGCACAAGCATGTCACAGATGAGAATAAACATTTTCTAAAAGAGCTTATAAAAACAAAATTAAAGAAACTAAAAGTTAAGCACAAGAAGTTTTTATTCCTCACTGTATTTTTTCATTTAGAATTTGAATCATTCGTATGGACGATGTAAAAATCATGTCAAATTTTATTATATCAAGTGCAAGTTTTGGGTTTGTTAGCTTGTTTAATTTGTAAAGTTCATTCGAGCTGATACCTAAATTTTGGGGGGAGGAGAGAGGGGTTATTAATGCCTTTGTTGTCCTAGGGGAGCATACGTAGCATAGAATCATAAAGCAAGAAATATGCATAGCCTTGGAAGTTTTCCAATAATCTTTACTGATTGCCTGAATATTCTGAACTGTGTTGATGTTTGAGTTGTGGAGGGTTCTATCTTTCTTGGAAGACACTGAAAGGCAGTGAGTGCTATTATTTTTTCTGTGAAGATCAGAGTTCACATTGAATTCCTTGCTAACTACATCATGCAACCTTTCTTTCGTAGCTTGGATTTGCGCATTCTTCTTCCTGGGTTCTTTGCCTCCTAAGGTGATTTTATTCAATGACCTATTTAGGACCCAGCTTTATCCCTCTCAGTCTGCTAATCAGCTTATTTGGTTGTGTTAATGCAGTTCTTATGTGCTTTCAGGACTTCGATGCAGCGGTTTCTCGATGTCCAATATTCATGACTTATATGCCAATCTAGTGAATCTACCCTTAGACAACAGTGTTTCAGAAGTACTAAGTAGATGCAGGGTCCAGATACAAGGTAGTCCTTGTCTATCATGAGAAGGATAATCAATCTCGTAGCCTCAGGATACAGGCTGTCATCATTATGCTGTTTGTGAGTTAACATTGCTCGGGTTGTCTCTTCGTAAAACTCTATTGAAATAAGTTCATTACTGTAGATTGATGTTACCAGTAAATCAGCAATGCTCATATTACTGTTATGCTATTTTGCTGCAATGATGGCACTTAGCAACCTGTCGGCCTAAGAAGAAGCAGCAGATGACTCATTGAATGCCAGAGACGTGGAAATCATCCTGCAAGCAAACCTGAAATCCTTGGATTTCTGTGTGACATTTGGGAAACTCTGCAAATGCGGGATCAACCCTGGAGAAGTGACAAGCAAACCTGTAGATGCTTAAATTTTGAGGTGACTTACGTTGGAACACAATGTTATGGTCATAATTATGATTATCATTTTGAGTTACTAAATTCTGTTATCTGACTTTGTTACGAGGACTCTTCGTCAGTATCTATATCAGACACTTGGCATTTGGCATGAATACGGTTAATTGACACTTCAATTTAGACCAAAAACCTACAAATTTGCTCACATCAGATACTTTTCAGCCTGTTCCAGCAACTTATTTGAGGTGCCTTTGTACATTTGTTTTTACATGCTTTAGATCGTTGCTTCTACTTATCCTCTTTGAATTCAGTTTGATTTATCCTGAAAACATACAGGGTACAAAAGTGTTTTTTCTTGTGCTGGATGCATGAAGCAGCACACAGTATGAAACAGTTAACAGGGACAGAGGTCTGATCAGCACCGATAATGCTTGGAGCAGGGTTGATGATAAGGCTTAGCCCCAGGAGGGAGGAAGTCACTATTCCTCAAGTATGCCTGATCACCACTCCAGGCCTGTTGTTTTACTTTATACCAAGTGAAACACAAGTTTCAAACACAGTGCTAAAGCATGATCCGAGCTTTTAAAAAAAAAAAGGACCCCAAGGACAATAACATATATTCCAAGTGAAAAAAAGAAAAGAAGATAAGCCAAAATCTATCTTTATACCTCTTCTACAACTCAGACACACCTTCTTAGGGTAGTAAAAATCTTAATTACCAAATTGACCTACTAAACTTGATTTTAACTACTATATTAATTCAAATATGAGTTTCAAACAGACTACTAAAGCATGGTCCATATGGCCTTATTTTCTGTAGTGATCCAACATTACAAGTACTATAAACACAGTAGACTGATAGTACATATAAGCCTTGCATAAGATTTCATGACCTTGTTCCCTAGTCGCAGTGATCATAGCGAAGATAGTGGTGGTCATCATGATGGTGGTGACCATGGTGACCGTGGTGATGGTATTGGTAATGATCATAGTCATGACACTCATCGTGATGGTGGTGATGATCATGATGATGATGGTGGTGATGATGATCCCATCCGTTCTGCCATCCATGATGGTTTTGAGGAGGATAGTATCCATAGGGGTTATTGCCATGACCCCATGACCCGTAAACACCATAATATGGTGTGGGGTACTCGTTGCCCCAACCCAATGTCATATCTCTCCCGAATAGAATAGCTAATTGAATCCTCGTTGGTTTATGAAAGAAGGTAAATATTTGTGGAAAATTTGTAGTTGTGTGGAGAAACAAGCAAAGAGTCATGTAGTATTTATAGAGAAGTAATATGCTGGGCATGATTTTTTTGGGGAAAAAAAATTTGATTAAACAAATGAAAGTGTTATTTTGACAATTGACAACCTTTCACTGAATGAAATTAGCTTGAAGTTCCAGAGGAGCATATTCTTTTTGTCATCTGGCTGTGGCTATTCTTTGGTTTTTCAAGTAAAGAAGAATCTAGAGCATTGGATTCTCCAAATGTTGCTACGAGATTTGCATTCTTCAAATAGATTTGTTTAGTAGAAGCATAAATTCGTTTCACATTGCAAATGCATGTCACGGATGAGAATAAAAATTTGCTCAAAGAACTTATAGAAACAAAGTTAAAGAAATCGGAAGTTAAGGACAAGAAGTTTGTTATTCCTCATTATATTTTCATTTTAGAGTTTAACCATTTGTATCGGCTATGCAAACATGATGTCGAGCTTAATTATATTAAGCTTAAGTTTAGGGTTCATCAGCTTGTCTGACCTGTAATCAGGCAAGAGTGATGCAAATATTTGGAAATTCTCAAACAACCATTACTGGTTGCCTAAATATTCTGAGCTGCGTTGTGTGTTTGAGTTGTCAAGGGTTCTCTTTTTCTTGGAAGACACTGAAAGGCAGTGAGTGGTATTATTAAGCCTGCTAGTTGGCGTGCCCCTGATCATGAACTTGCTTGCATGGGATGATTAGTCATTTTCCTAATGCCGGTTTTCAATCTGTTTTGTCTGTGAAGATCAAAGTTCACATTGAATTCCTTGCTAACTACACCATGCAGCTTAATGATTGTAGTTTGAATATGGGCATTCTTCTTGTTGGGATCTTTGCCTCCTAAGGTGATTTTGTTCGATGACCAATTTAGGACCCAGTTTTATATCCTTCTCAGTCTGCTAATCAGCTTGTCAGAAACAATTCGGTTGTGTCAATGCAGATTTCATGCACTTCCAGGACTTTGATGCAGGTTTCGTTATGTCCAAGATTCATGAATTACATGCCAATCTACCCTTAGACAATAGTGTCTCAGAAGTTGCTAATGCACATGTTGAGTTGCTAAAATCTGTTTTTTAACTGTCATTCGGACTCTCCTGAATTATCTGTATCAAACACTGGGCACTTGGTGTAAGTATGGACAATTGACGCTTCATTTTAGACCAAAAGGATACAAACATGCTTGTATCAGACATTTTTCAGCCTGTGTAATAACTTACTTGGGATCCCTCAGTACAATCTTGTAAGAGAAAACCTACCCTTGTACCCGGTATGCTTGCAGGACTAAATCCAAAGAGGAAATGTTGAAGCAAAGATTAAAAGCATATAAATAGGCAAATACTCAATTTTTTTTTTTTTCCTGACTATACTGACTTGTTTGTTGGGATTGATACATGAAGCAAGTATGACACAATTAACGGGCCTAGGAATCTGATCTGCAGCGATAATACTTGGAGCAGGGTCGATGATAAGGGTTAGCCTCAGGAGGGAGGCAGTCACCGTTCCTCGAGTATGCCTGACCCCGAGGACCACTACTGCAGGCTGGTTGATCTCTGCTCAGAGCACCTATTGAGATGTACTTCCTCTGTTCAAGAAGCCTACGAACTATTTCTGACGACATCAGCATCTCGTTCTCTGCTTGGCATTCTGCTATTGTTCCATTACAATGACTATCTGAATCAGTCATTTTGGCCATAGTGCTGTACCCTTGGACTGAGAGACAGATCAGTGCAAGGCAGATAACCAAGTGCTCCATATCTCTTTGGATTTTCTCTTCTGAGATGTTTTGTCTTGCTTTCATTTTCTCTTGGAGGTCACACTATTTAAGTGTTTTCCCCCACCTTTTTAGTGCCAAAGGTGTTGTAGTGGGACTGTGGAAAGCCACTTTAGAAAGGCATTTTAATGGAACGCACTTTACCTACTGCATCTTATCAGAAAGCACATTGATTTCCCCACTTTTAGCTGTTCATTGTTGTTGCGTTTACTTTTTAATATGTTTAACAAGTTATATGATTCATGCACCTACAAAATTGACGTAACTAACTATAATACGACTCGGTTGGCCCGATCTTAACCCAAAGTCACAACAGGTGCGACCTGAAGAAGGCCTAAAACCTTAACCTGAACCTCAATTAATGTGATCAATATTGGTTGCATTCTTTTTTCATTCTTTTTTTTGTTTTTTTTGGGAAGTGGGGGGTGGGGGGGTTTATTGGACAAACCTACTGTACATCCCGATATGACTTGGAGTTGGAAGACAATCCCACTTGAATCTGAACTGACTGAAGCTTTCACGAAGCTATTCTGACTTCTGAATCAATCTAAAGATCCCCTGAATCGAACCCCCACCTCTTTCTGTGTTGTAATGATTAACAATTTCACTAAGGTAGGCTTAATGCGTTACTTTGACTGTGTACAACACCATATGGCCTTTTCATCCCACAAGGGAAAAAAAAAAAAGAACACAGAAAACACCATAAGGCCTACTTTACCTAGTCTTCAATTGTGTCCTCCAGTGACAAAGAAAGCGTTTTAAACCCACCCATTTCTGTGGTGGGGGAGGACTGAGAGAAGTTTCTGGATTCAATTCTGTTGTACTGTATGGCTATCATTGACAATGGAAGGAGCAACAAGAGAGGATATATAGGCTTGAAATCACACAACACCACAAACAAAATTTGGATACGGTTAAACTAGTATTAAGGGAGATCAAGATATACGCACCCTTAACCCTAATCAAACAACCAGAGACATAAAAGTAGAACATCGTCACACTGATACACTCTTTCTGACAAACTGAACATAACACTGTAGAACACCTCAGAGCCCCAAACACAGGATGGCTGATGGTTCTGTTTTATTTATTTTATCACATGCAAACTTCAAACTAGGAGAAGCCATGGAGGCCATCTGAAATTATGATCTTCTTTTCTTTGGGGAGGTTATCAGCAGGTGTTGCACCTTTTGGGTTTGGGTTGGCGATAAGAGTTTGCTGAGGGAGGAAGGCCAGAGTTTCATGGTTGATTGTTCTTCAAGGCTCCGTAACCAATGAACTTACATCCAGTAGCCCTTTGAACTCCGTGAACATTAAACATGTGCATGTGCTCATCCTCCTCTGGATTGTTATCCTCCTCATGGAAGTGCATATTATTGGGGTAGTAACGGGTAATGATCATAGCTTATATGAGTTATATCTGGGTTATACTGGGAGTGTTGGTGGTATCAATGATGGTATTCATGCCCCATCAGTCTTTTTTCGGGTTTTGGGTCTGGATTTTCTTGTTCGGATTGAAAAGTGAGAGGTGCTGCACTCTTAAATAGGCATCAGCATTTTGTATTTTATATCAGCAGGATGTTGGCAAATGCTAGGGAGTTATTCAAGTGTGACCAATTGCAGAGATGATGAGTATGTTCCCAAATGCTTTCGGTTTTGTTCATAAGATCCGAGGTTAGGTTAGGCATATCTGCACTTTCTTTAGTTGCACTGAGAACTAACTCTCTAATTAGCAGACACATTTGAAGGGTCAACACAGCATCTCAGATCTGCAGGATGGGCACTAGCACGGTAGTTAATTGGTGTGGTTGGGACTAGCTTGACCTAGCATATCAGTGAGGTGGGTTGGGTTCGTGATTTGGTGGGTCATTGCTTGGTGCTTCTCAGCTCACTGGATTGGTTCAGATTGCAAACCAGGTTAGTTCAGATTGGTTTGATCCAGGAGTATTGGATTTCCCTCTTGCCCTTTGTATGCGATTGTATTGCACTGTCCTTTGAAATTTATGCCAAAGTAAAACAGTGTATATTCGAAAAAGACTAGGGTTTAACAGACAAGATTCCATAAGCTTAGCATCGTAACTTTCTGAATGACTTGACGGATCAACACAGCGTCTCAGCCCCTGGTGGGCCGCCTGTTAACTGCTTTTGTATAAGGGGGGTTTTGCTGACATGATTCAAGGTCAGGTTGGGTTTCACCGAGCAGCAGACGAGAACTGACTCTGTATTTGCTGAGAAATTTGCAGGATCGACTCAGCATCTCAAATCCGATTGGACAGTTAGTGTTGATTAGTACAGTCCTGCTCGGCATTATCCACTATGTACACTCAGCAGGGTAAGTCGTGTTGTCAAGTTTATAGAATTGCTCAGACCAGCTCTTAATGCATTCCGGTTGAATCAATTGCTGGCTCAGTACAATTGTAATTTTGGTCCCAATTCAATAGCAAGACCGACAATGAGTGCACTCTTACCACCTTCGTGTAGTTGCATAAGATGTCTCTCCAATCACCATAGTAGCCCATTCACATTGCTTTGTAAGAATCAGAGGACGTTGTCTAAGATGTAGTTTACACATCCAAGTAACCTTCTCTTTCACATGTGAACGTACTCAAGAGCTCAAAATAAGCATTTTCAATGGCTTGCAACACGTTATCATTAGCCCATTTTATTTTGAAGTTCATAACACGACCCATACATTAACAAGCTCATCAATTTGGTTTTTCAGTCACCACTGTAGGCTAAAGTATAATGATCTTATTCCCAACTACAATAATACTCAAATCCATATATCTGAAGTGCAGTCACCACCTGGGTATCTCATCTCGTGACCAAGGGAGGGACCATCAGGTTCCAACCCAAAGTCCACAAAGAAGTTGGGATTAATCGCAAGACCACCCTTCTCAGTGTCCACATCAATCTGCAGCATGTGAGATCCCTTCTCTGCGAGTTCAGGGTAGAACTGGTTGTCCCATGCACTGAAGAGTGAGTTGGTAACATATAGCCGCTTCCCATCTAGACTTAGCTGGATCATCTGAGGTCCGCCTCTCAGCTTGTTCCCCTGTAACCAACCGTAAGTGTCATCTACGACTCCAGAAGTTAAATTAGCTCGGGCAAAACTAAACTCAAATTCATCAACTCAAAATGAACTAGTGTGAAATTGCCCGAAAATTATTAATTGCATTGTCTTAACGAGCTCAGTAGACAAAGCAACAACTAGAGTACCCAAGCTCAAAATGAGGCAACCTAACTTGAACTTGATATGAAATTAATTTGATTCAAATAACTTGTTTGCCACATCTAACTCGAAGCTGACATACCTGGACATCTGGGACATCAACCTGATAAGTTGCGCCATCTTCAGCCACAGCTGAAACAGGGCTTCCCTTCCGAATCAGCCCTCCAAGCCAAACTTGCCCTGTCAAAACAGGGTTCTTGGGGTCTTCAATATTATACTGTCTGACATCTCCATGGAGCCAGTTTGAGAAGTACATGAACCGATCATCCAGGGATATTAAGAAGTCCGTGATCAGCCCAGGCATCTCGGGTAGAACCCAATTCTGCACCTTCAGCGGTTTCACTGATGCTGCAACCTGTGAACAAATCAATGGAGTTGTCCCAAGATAAATATGTAATTGTAACCTGGCATTAAATATAGACATACCTCATTGGCCCATGATCCATCCGGGTTCTTGAAAAACCGAACCATGTTGCTCGATAGTGCACACCCCACATACCCAGTATCTTTTGAGGGATCATGAAGGAACCTTATCTCCAAGGGTATCAGTCCTGCATTACCAAGGTCTAATGTTTGCTTTAGTTCGCCATCAGGCCAGCTGTATACATATAGATGCCTTCCATATAGACCCTCTGCGACATGCTGAGGGTTGAAACCCTTGGAGAAAGCAAGTGGAGCTCCCCATGATGAGCTGATCATGGTCTTGTGACGAGGTTGGTACCAGAAATCGTACCCAAAAGACGGACTATGCCCGGGCTTTTCCCACCTGATAGATGAAATCAATTCACTTGAAAGATAATTTTTGGACAAACGACGACTTAAAGCAGGTTGAAGATGACAGTTGCAACAATAACTCACAAGGGACATACAGAATGGCAAAATTACCTTCCTTTCACGTTAAATTCAGAGTCGAGTAAAAGAAATCCATTTCCCTCAGCTTTTCCATCAGTCCCTCCAAGGCACGAGATTAGAACGTCACCCGAGGCAAGACAATGGGAGGTGTGAGGATATGCTAATCCAGTTTTTGCTGCAATTTCCTCAGGTTCAACAACTTTGTGCAGTGAGGGAGCACTAGGGTTCGTCTTCGTATCTACTATGTAGATTCGGCCAGAGCTGCAACAAGGAAGCAAAATTAGCCTAGAAAATGTTGCTAATATATGTACCTTTTTGTTGATCTTTACTTGGATTGAGATAAATCCATGGGCCTATGGGAAGAACTAGAGGAGGCAGAGTTGATGGGATATGATTCACTAATGCTCTATTTGGATTGAGCAGTAGAGAAGGAGAGTAGGAACAGAAGGTCAGTTGAAATCCTTTTAACCATGCAGTCAATAACCATATTGCCATCGAAATGGAGCCCAAACTTCCATCCCTATTCATCCTAGTTCCATTTTTCCTTTCATGCATGTGTGTGTGTGTGTTGAATGATCCACTCCCAATATGAAGGCAAATGGGTCCATTCTCATGCTTTCCCGACAGTCTTTTCAACCATATCCACCCCATATAAAGACAAATCACCTTCTCTTCCTTCTTACCCCTCCCATTAGCTTTACTTATCTTAACCTCGCTTACCAAGTCCTTCCCTCCCCAGCATGATATCCAAACAAATACTTGGTAAAAACCAGCCCACGCCATGCCTCCTCCGAAAAGAACCATGTAAAGGACACTCTATTCAGGCTGACAACATACAAATAGACAAGCAGTAGTCCCTAGTTACCAATACAGAGTAATTTGCCAATGCATTGTTTAAATAGGCACCATATCTGGGCCAAACTTGTGAATAACATATGAGGGATCCAGGACCCAGAGTTCCAAACTGACACGATAATGATTGTGAAACCAACATGAATCACAAAGACAAGACTTACATCAAAGAAGGAAGCACAAGAAACCTCCTATCAGCAGAAGGGTCTCCATGGCAAGAGCTGCATGAGTTCCAGCCTGAGTGATGCAACTCATCCCCCAAATGTGTAACAGGCAAACGATGGATGACTTTTGAATATGTAGGAGAATTGGGATCCACATCTACCGTAGCTAGATAATCAGGCTTCTCCCTTCCGGTTCCTTCATAGAATATGGAAACACAATCTCAGACCCACAGATTGAACACAGCAATTGAAATCAACAACTCTGACACCCAAGAAAGCAAATTTTCGCAACTTTTTCAGATTAGATTAGTGAAATGGACTAGCACCAAATACCTTACCACACTGTCCTCTTCCTAGTTTTGATGAGTAGTAGGCAGTCAAAATGGTTCTTAATCTAAGGCCTAACAGGAACCACTTCTACGCGATTTAGAGGTAATGCTGGTACATTTGATTGCGCCCTAGAAGCTTGTTAGGTGCAACTGTTAGTATGGATTTGGATTTGGGATTAATTGAATATCAACAACATAAATACCAAGCCATGCCGGTAATCTATTGAAAATTGCCCAAAATTATAACCCTCAGTGCTTAGTCAAACATCCATTCAACCCAACAAAAACCTATCAGAATCCTTCTTACAACAAGCACGCAATTCAACAAGCTGCCCCACAATCAGATCCGAATAAAACTGCATTGAATATTCAAATACCAAATTAAAAATCCTGCAATAATTTGGTTCATCTATGAATTTTCATTTTTTCAAGCCTAAAAGATCATGACAATCATAACAAGCAAAGCCCAATATGGCATGCCCCAAAATCAATAATAAAAGCATAGACTCCATCGAAAGCCAGACGGGAAGTCTAAAATCATGCATTTCCTACACGGTAGACTAAAATTTCCCAGTTAATAACCTATTTAATCAAGGCAAAACTATTACTAATAAAATTGGGGGGGGGGGTTCAACCCAGAAAAGAGCAAGTATATGATAAAGATCACTTCTTTTTTGAAGACTGGTACCTACAGTCACACTGACGTTCTAAAATCATGCAGTGCCTCCAAGAACAACTAAATTTACCCAGTCAATTACATACTAATTTCAGAAAAACTGTTACCAGAAAGATGAAAGACTAAAATCTCAACCCAGAAAAGAGTTCGAAAAAATTGATCAAGATCAATTTTTCTTAAATGGGCAAAAAAGAAGGGAGGAGGGGGGATTTGAAATTACCAGTGTAAACACAGGTAACATAGAGGATGGACTCTCTGGGGCCAGACATGGCTTCCAAAGGGGTGGCATAGCCTGGACCATGGCCCTTGCAGCAGACAATCCCACCCCCATTTCTGCCATTGCTTTCCAATGAAGCATGCTGAATCACATCCACATCTACACTAGCCATATCTCTCTGTGAACAGATCTTGAATGAGGAGAGATAATTCAACTGGGAATTACAGAGGAAATGAAGAAAAACCCAAATCAAATGCCAACCCTTATTTCTATTTCTGACTGTTTGCTAGTTTATAGGGGAAGTGTCTGTGTATATATGGCCAAAGCCAGTCCAAGTACAATTACTGTATAAATCAGCAAAATAATGCAAGGCAAGGAAAAGTCATTTTATTCTTATCTGTGGCTCCTGTCATGGTCAATAATTACTCCATTTATGGATTCTTGGCCTGTTGAAAGGAAACGCAAGCAATTAAAGTTATGACTAATTAGCTTGTTTTTTTTCTTTTAAAAAAGGCCAGAGTTAAATTTATGATTTTCTTTTTTGCTGCAGAGATTTGTAATTAATTGAATTTATTTTTCTATAAATGATTTGGTGATTTTAATTGAACATGGTTTGGATTTTTTCATTTAATATCAATTTACGAACTGTAATATTGATCCTATTTTATTAAGAAACAAATATAAAAAGAGAATTATCGTTTTGTTTTAATCTACCAATGAATTGAATTGAATTTTAGTTACACCATTCATATTTGTTTATCTAAAAAAAGAGTGGAAAAACAATGCGCCATTCATATTTTTTTAATCCCAAAAAGGGGTGTAAAAACAATGTATGGATAACGAAGATCACTAATAACTACCCTAAATTATATAATATCTTCTAGATAAGGTTTGAAAATTATAACATTTGATTTCCGTACTAAATGAGAGATATCAAAATGTTCTTATGACTTTTTAACACCATTTTCTTATGTAAATTCTTGTATTAAATTGTCGTATAATGACCAATCTCTTTAATTTGATTGCGTCGCATGACTTAATGTATATATAATTTTTTATATTAAGCAATCCTATAAGCATGGATCTCACTTTTGTATTAGATTAAACCACTTTACCTGAGACAAGATGATGTTCTATGAGGATGTGTAGTTTTGGGCAGTCCTATAAGCATGGATCCAACAGAATATGCATGGCAGCAGGGCTACTCTCTTTCTTTATGAGTGAAGCTCTAAGAATCATGCTAATTAAATAATGGATTAAGAGAGGGGATTAGTCAAAAGAAAGTGCCCGAATGTCATGGAGATCTCAGATGTGATTATGGGAATCAGCAGGTTATGTTTGTATTAAAAATAAAAAGAAGTGGACAAATATAAATATAAAGAAAGAAGAAATGGAAGAAATCTTAATAGGCTGGATTGGCGTCAGCCATAACTATCCCAAACACAAACAAACAAATAATTTTGCTTAAACAAACTAGTTTATCTTATTACGGCCCAAACCAACCCAAAAAAAAAAAAAACAAAGAGTTTATCATTATCTTGGAGGCCACACATGTCAGCCGTGATCGACTTATGTAAAAATATTCAAAGCATATATTATACACCCGAGAGTATGTACTCTCAGAAATCACGAAGCAAAATATACGTTAATAACCGTTCGTGTGACAAATACACGTTGAAAAATATATATCCATGTGACAATAAGAGTACAAACTCTCAAGTATATATATATATATAATAATTTGCCGAAAATATTACTACCGCATTATTAGTTTTTTGTTTTAAAAACTAAGAAAGGAAAAGCAATATCAAATTGTCAACGAAATTGATTGCCAATGATCCCAATCTGCGAGTTATTTATCAGTTTGAGATAACTCTATTGTCATATGTCCTAATGCTTAGTCAGGATCGGATGCAAGGACAAGGAAATGAGGTTGAGATGAAGCAATGGGATGTGGTAGATGCCCACATACATCGCTGTCTTGATGTTTGGTTGATTGTCTTCTCTTCGGAACAGGCGAACAGCCTATCTTTATCGTTCTTAATTTTTATTTTTTTTTCTTTTTCACGTTTTGTATTTTGTCTAACTTTCTCAAATTAATGAGGTATAAATATGATCTTAACAAATTAACATGTACGTCGAATTTATGTCTTTAGTAATAATTAACAAATACTTTTTCATTAATTAAAAAATACTAACAATACTCACCTTTATTAAATATTGCCTGATAAAATTACGATGTTTCTCTCCTAAGTAAATTAGATATTTACATTTTAGAATTGGATTCATTTTGATTCAAAAGTTGAAATCTATTCATGACTTCTTTTTACCCGAAAAAGTAAATTTGTAATTTTAAACCAAAGGGATTGATGGTAAAAATGAAATGACAAAGCTTGGACCGATTTTATGGATTAATGAATAGATGCTTGTTAAATATTATAAAAACTTCATTTGTAAAGACTAAAATTGTAGTAAAATAATAGTGTATGGACTTCCTTTGACTTGGAGAATGGTATTTGTATAAATAAAAATTACACAAGAAACCTACCAGGTCTTTTTATTAGTATATTTAATATTTACTCTTAAAAATTCTCTGTTATTTCAAGGTGATACTTTCTATTTTATTATTGTGACATTGTATTGTTATCTCTACTATTTTTAGTTGGTGTGATTGTAAATGATTATGATAGAGAGCTAATGTGATAATCCGCGTTAGTCATTCCACAAGAAAATTAAGCCAACAAACATGGATGAATTTGGTTGAAAATTCGGTATTATTAGAGCAATTATTCCGATGTACTATTTAAATATGCATTCGGTATTTGAAGAACTAACGTTACCAAATAGATGCTTAAAACATTATCTCTTTAAGCTTGTTTTGCTTGGCGAATCCCAGAAAAGTAATTTATAAATGTGGACCCAGAATCAATCTTACCAGTTACCTCCCGTAGTGATAATCCATTAATCCCCGTGAGTGATTCAATGCACATGCAAAGTAAGCCAACTAATGTGGATGAATTGGTCAAGAATCGACATTATTAGAACAACTATCTCTATCTACTATCTAAACAATTATCTGTCATCTAAACATCTAATTTTACCGAATAGACTCTTAAAATATTTTCCCTTTAAGCTTTTTTTAAATGGCGAATCCAAAAAACAGCAATTTGTGGACGAGAATCCAAAACCAATCTTACTTCCAATTGTCATGTTGTAGCTAGTACGTAGTGAAAACAAGCACACTCATTCACCCAGCCACTAGCCTGACAAAGTTCACGTGACTCACTAAACACAAGTCTGCAAAGAAAGACTACTCCTTCCCCTTGTGATTTCATCCCTTTCTTGCTATCTATTCAATAAAACAACATCCACCGACTACAGTTTTTTGGCAAAAAGGTTGTAGTGGAAAAGATAGGCAAGAAAACAAAACTGCAAAAGAAAACATGGAGGGTGGCTAAAAGTCTAAAACCCTTTTCTTTAAAAATAAACTTTTGAATTCTGAGGGCTATGGGCTTATCAATTATCACCGGCCCATTGTTTTCTGCCCATGAATTTCTGGACATTTTGCCCATACCGGTAGAGGTAAGTTTGCCTACAACTGGATCTCCCCAGATCCCGTGAAAACGGGACCCACACTGGGAGTTTGTTGTTGTTGTTATTTGTATACGAAAACTTATCCACAATGAAAGAACACTGCAAGCATGAAGGAGGCAAGGAGCTTGAGCAAAAGCTAAATTGTTGTTGGGTACTTAGGAAATAACTACAATTGTTAGGCTAAATTTTAACACATAGTTATTTTTTTTTTGGGTGGGGGGTGTTTGTGGAGGATACGAAAGAAAAAAAGAGGGCAGCTCAGTGTATAAGCACCCCGCATCCACGTACGGTCCGGGTCTTTAAAGGATACGAAAGAAGATTTTTAAAATTATTGTTGCATACTTAGATGTACAACAGACACATTGAAATTGTTCACAAAGAGGACATTAAAAGGAAAAATTCATAAGCTTTTCTGAGTTTTGAAAAATATATAAACATTGAATACAAGATATTATAATAAATCAATAGTTACCCTGGTCGTATTAGACCCTTCTTAAACCTCACTTGCATGTTGCACCCCAAGTCTCAATCATTCCCCAACAATCAAACCCTAACTTTCTCATCAAGTTTCATCACCCCCAACAGTCAAATCCTAATTCTGCATGCGACAGCAAGCAAAAATCACTTTCAAAATTCTATTGAGCTTCGATGTATGTCTCTACAAAGTTGAAGTGTATGGCTCCAAAGCCTATTGATGGTGACATTTGCTCGATAACATTAAGACACTATTTAAATTGAAAAAAATTTGAAGGAAAGAAGATGTAAATGAAAAAAAAAATTGAAAAAGGAGAGGAAAAAGAAGAAAATTAGTTTTTTCCCCATATGTTTAAACCTAAGAGAGACGAACAAAGGAAAAAAAATACTGCAAAAAAAGGAAAAACAATCTACTTTTTCTTTTTTTTTTCTTTTCTTCGTATTTTCTCTTGAAACCAAGTCAATCTGAAAAGAAAAAGACTTACAGATGAATTTTAAAGATCAAAACTAAATAATTTAAAAGAATAAATAGGTCAATTTTCAGTATGTTTCGGACTAAGGCCCTGTTCTTTTCGTATGTCATTTTACATTTATCAACTTCAACCAACTTCAGCCCACCTGAAAAAAAAAATACCAACCTCAGTCCACTTCAACCAACTTAGCCTACCGCAGTCCACTTCAACCAACTTTAACCAACCCCTTCATAAATTTAATAATTTGTAACCCAAATCGTTAAAAATAATTGACAAGTTGTACCGACCTCCAACTTCCAGAAAAATAGTTACAAAATTGTGAAATTACCATTCAGCGAAAAAATGCACTAAAAATTACAATAACTTAATAAATTATCACACATTCTCATTATTTTAACCCACTTCAACCCATCACAAAAAAAATATACCAACTTCAACCCACTTCAACCAACTTCAACCCCCCTCAAAAAAAAAAAATACAAACTTCAACCCACCTCAACCAACTTCAACCTTTTACCCACCCCCATTTACCCACGAAAAGAACAGGCCCTAAGATAAATAAAATTGTTACTTTTTCAACTATATTTGTACTTGTATTGTTCATAAATCAACTATGAACTAAAAATTCACCCATTGAATCAATTTTGAGTTCACATGATTAATAGATCTCTGGAAGAAAGGCTAACCCTCCCTCCCCTAATCCTTGTGATTCTTTCCTTTTCTTTAATTTTGCCATGTATCAATAATATCCGCACAAGTCATTTTGTAAATTCTAAGGGCCAGCAGCTAGCCCATAGTTTTCTCTGCTCATGAACATTTGGAGGTTTGAGTTTCTAGTATTTATATACTTGTTTATGTGGACAGATATACTTTTAAAGATCTATATGAATAAGATTTAAACTCGCATTGATTATCTAGTAATAACTTTTAGAAATTTTATTATTTAAACTGTTTAAGTTTTACAAATATACGCAACAATAATAATCAGTGTGAATTCTGCTTTTCCGAAATGAAAGCAAGACTAGGATTCAGGGCATCTGCATTGGTGATCCAAGAGTTTGGATCACAAGTGGGGGTTCACACTCTCCACATCATCCCACAAGTCAATTTTTTCTTTCTTCTCTACATCCCATGGATCACCAACTTGGATCACCAAATAAAATAATGCTTTGTGGAATCCACTACTAATATATCATTGGACAAACTTTTTCAAAAAAAAGTTTAAAGCTTACTTGGCAAAAAAAATAAAAACAAAAAATGGTGGTGAGCGGATCATGGCCACGAGCTGGACCGTGGGACGAGCTGAAAGAATCACCATTGTATGTCATTTTCTGGACCGCAGGCAGAAATTTTGGCTCACAATCCTAGCAATGCAGGTGCTTTCAGGATCAACATGCTCTAATATTATGATGAGTTGAGAATGCATGAAAAGATTTTTTTTGGGGGGGGGGGGCCAGAAAGAGGCGTTACTCTCATTATTTTGTGATAATAAAGGTATTATAAAGGCTGAAAGCCTTAAAAACAAATTGAAAAAATAAAAAAACTACATAAGAATGTAACTTATTGCCACATCATCATCATTGAGTTGCACACAATTACAAACTCTAATAGCAACTCTGTCAACAAACCAACTTTATTCCTGATAAATAGTTTCTGTCCTGATAAGAAAAACATCAATGATATACTTTTAAAAATTGCCTACAGTAAATTAAATGCTTTAGTTTTGATTGTACATATTGAATAGGAACAAGTGAACAACTCTTAAATAAATAAAGCAAGGTTGAGAACAAAATATTTCGGGTACCAATTTATTTTAATCCAAATAGATAGTTCCCCCCTTTTTCACGGAAGAAATCCCCTACAGAAAAGAGCCATAAGGAATTAAGGATAATTTAAATAATGTTTTAATTTTTTGAGAAAGCTATATTGAATTCATTAGTTACCCGTTGGCCCAAAAAAAAAAAAAAAAGATTCGTGAAAAGGAAAGGAGGAATCCGAGTGGAAATAGCAGCCGGGAAAGTCGGTGGGACCCAAGGAGGAAACCATACTGTTATATAAGACCAACCCCCTTGGCCTTCAAGTTAGTTACCCTAATCCTCTTTAACAGCCAAACTCCTCTTAAACCCTTCCTTAAACCTCAAGAAAGACTCAAAACCCTACTTTTCTAGTTCTGCATTCCGCAGATCATCTTTGTTTCTCTATCTGAGTTTCACCCTCCATGGATTTAGGGTTTACTAAAAAGGAAGCAGATTCATCCACCACTGCCATGATCATGACATCCACATTCAGTTTCAAACAGGCATTCACTTCTTTCTCTGTCGCCATGGAAGCCTTCTCTGAATAAATATTTCTCTTGATTTCATCTTCTTCATAACAACAAAAAGAATTCCAATCTCTCGTTTTCTGTTTTCTTCTCTTGTACGTGGGCATGGATTTGAACTCAGTTTCAACGTCTTCATCCCCACGCTATCAGGAAAGCCCTGATCATGATGATGATTTTGAGATAGTTGAGAGAGACCCAACTGGCCGGTATGTAAGGACTAAGGAGGTCTTGGGAGATGGGGCCACCAAGACGGTTTACAAGGCCTTTGATGAGGTTGATGGGATAGAAGTTGCTTGGAATCGGATAGAGTTATCGGAAGACATACTCAAGTCAGGGAAAAAGCTTGAAAAGCTCTGTGCAGAAGCCGAGCTGTTGAAGTCCCTGAAACATGAGAATGTGATAAGGTGCTTTCACTCTTGGCTAGATACCCAGAACAAAACTATCAACATGATCACAGAGTTTTTCACTTCTGGGAATCTCAGATCATACCGTGAAAAACATAGACATCTTGATACCAAGGTAATCAAGAAATGGGCAACACAGATCCTTAAAGGGTTAGATTACCTTCACAGTCATAACCCCCCAATTGCGCACCGTGATCTCAAGTGTGAGAATGTCTTTGTGAATGGGAACTCGGGCGAGGTCACCATAGGGGATCTTGGGCTTGCTACAGTTCTGGAGCATGCTACTGCTCACACTTTCATTGGAACACCTGAATTCATGGCTCCTGAGATGTATGAAGATGACTACGATCAGCGGGTTGACATATACTCTTTCGGTATGTGCATGCTTCAGATGGTGACCCGTAAGTTGCCATACAGCGAATGCAAGAATCAAGCACAGGTGTTCAAGAAGGTTATCTCGGGGATGAAGCCTGCTGCTATCAGCAAAGTGACTGATCCACAGGTCAGGGAATTCATTGACAAGTGTCTGGCTCCAGTTTCAGAGAGATCATCAGCCAGTGACCTATTGAAGGACCCGTTTCTTGCTTTCGGAGACTCAGGCATTGCCACTTGTAGTCCTTCTCTGGCAGAATCTGTGTGTTCTTCAAGTAGTTCACCCACAAGCCATCATATGTGTAGCTCACCACCTCCTGTTGAACAGCTGAAGGTTGCTCTCACAGAGATGAATACATTCAAGTTAACAGGGAGCATGAAGGACAAGGATTCCATTTCAATGGCCCTTTGGATTGCTGATTTAGGAGGAGAAGCAAAGACGATTGATTTTGTGTTCCTTCTCCAAACTGATACAGTGCTCTCAGTCACAGAGGAGATGGTAAATGAGCTGGAGTTGTCAGCTGGAGATGCTGCATTCATAGTGGAGTTGATGGTAGAGTTGATTTCGCAACTTGCACCAGATTCCAAAGGAACAGTACTCTGTCAAAATTTTACCAAACCTGAGGATAATTTGAACCTGAGCAATATGCCTACAGAAGAATCTGTCCATGAAGACCAGGCCTTCCAAGACTGCGTTTCTCCCCAGAACTTGGTAGAATATGATCCTGCACAAGAGTCTGAGCATAAATGTTTGAGCAGTGAAGACTCAAATAGCAGTCAGTTTGAGAATACGAGCTTTGATCAGGACCAGACGCAGCAGCATGATAACAAAGGAAGTGACTCTGAGTTCAAACATGAAGAAGTTCTCCAAGACAGGAAAAAAGGTGCCAAGAAAAGCCACAAGGAGCTGGCTGGCAAGTTGCTTATTAATTGCTTTAAGAAGCTGTTATTTCGCTGTAGGAGCTAATTGTAGTTCTCATTTTGTACTCTATAATCATGTGATTGATATTATGATATATATGCTATGAACAGGGACCCTTTTCACTTTCGGTGTAAAGAAAAGAATTACAACTCAGGCATCTCATATGATTGTGGTTGACATATCTGCTTGTTTAGTAATTGCAACTTACCAGAGATCAACTTATTCCTTGTTGTTCATCCTTTCCACACTATGTATTTTTCTACAGCTAACTTGAAATTGCCAGACCCAAAAAAGAAAAGAAAAGTTGACCGTTTAGTAAAAAATTGCTAGAGTTGTAGATAGTAGATACTCATCTAAACATGATCCTATAATTCAGTCGAAGCATGCTAGTTCAGTAATTCAAGGAACCGAAATGCTGTGCATATAACAAACTGAATTTTTCTGGCTCTTGTCTCTTCTCCAACACCATCAAAAACCAAACCTATGATCAAACGATGAAGCAAAGCCACATAGAAATGATTAGATACCAAAAGATAGGCCTTAAACAGGAGAAGTATTCCAATTTTCAATGAAGTCATCCTTGAAAATATGTGCAACCTATCCGTTCTATCACTTTTATGAAGTAGCAACTCTGAACGTCATTCGTTAGGGGCGGCACTTTGGGCACTTCTATAGTTAATATTCGGTCTCATGTCAGACATTGAAGTCGGTCTATGCTTCAGAGGCACAAGGAGGCTGATATCAACATGACACAAATGAGAATCAATATTATGCAAAACAACTCAAAGGTTCTGAATCTGAAACACAGAAATGAATGAATCTTAAACTGAGACAAGGGACAAGGTTAAATAAACAAGTAATAGAAATTCAAATTAGGTACCAAAGGGAGCTTAGAAGCATGTAGCGTAGAGGCAGCCCACACCAAGTCCACGAACAAGAGATCCTACCAAAAATCACCACAAGAACAAGCACCATCCTTGAAATGATGAAACCTGCTGATATCTCGAACAATAATCTCCCTCCTAACAATGCTGCTAATGAATTTTAGTACCATGTGACAATCTCCACAAATACGTAAATTCTTCACTATACGTATGGCCGTGCTAGGAACAGATTTCAGCAACCCGTAAGCTACAGCCCACCTTTCACTATGCCACAATAAATGTCTTACCTTCTCATGCTGCTCTAAGTCATGTAAAACATAACTAGTATCTGGGACATAACCCCTTTTTCTCATCTCTTCATCTAGCTCCTTAAGCAAACCAAGAAGCTGATCCTTCATCGGATGAGAAGACTCCCCTGCATAGAACACCTGACTTTCCTTTGCAAGTTCAATAAAGCTATAGCCAGGCTCTTTCCTAAAATCCATCACTGTCATCAACTTTCGCACCTTAGACACTCTTTCCCACATAGAGGCTGCAGCATATGTATTAGAAAGTAAAATGAGGGTAGAAGGATCCTTAGGTCCCAAACATAGCAAATGATCAGCTACTCTGACTGCAATCTTGGTATTTTTGTGTTGCCTGCAAGCACTTAGCAAAGCAGCCCAAGCAGCTTCATCAGGCTCATATGGCATTGTCTTTAGAAGTTCCTCAGCCTCACTAAGGTGACCTGATCTGCTTAGAAGATCCAATAGGCTCGTGTAATGCTCTAGAGAAGGTCTAATTCCATAGTCGTTACTCATTGAATTAAAAAGATGCCGACCTTTACTAACAAGACCCACATGGCTACAAGCATAAATCAATCCAAGAAATGTCACTTCATTTGGTTTCACACCATCCAACATCATTTCATCATAAAGTGACAGTGCTTCCTTCGCTTGACCATGTTGGGCAGTCCCAACTATTATTGAAGTCCAAGTCACAACATCCCGTTGACATATATTTGTAAAAACGCTTTTTGCCGCCAAAAGGTCGCTGCATTTGGCATACATATCAACCAGTGCATTAGAGACGAATAAGTTGCTGTCAAGGCAAAGGGCTAAAGCCAAGCAATGAACTTGCTTCCCCAGCTCTAGCATCGCCATATTAGCACATGCTGCAATAATGGCTGAAAGTATGAATGGGTCAATTCCATGATCTGTCTCTTTCCTCATTTTCATAAAAATACTAAATGCATCAATCCCATGGCCGCTTTGCACCAATCCAGATATCAGAGCACTCCAAGACAATAAATTCTTGGCGGGCATCCTCGCGAAAAGCTCCAAGGCATCTCCTTTTCGCCCAGTTCGGGCATAGCCAGAAATGAGAGCCGTCCAAGAAACTGTACTTTTCACCCGAATCAAATTGAAAACCATCCTAGCATGATGAGGGAACCCACATTTGGAATACATATCAACAAGTGAGGACTTGGCAACATCGTCATCATAAAAGGGTGACCGAACAAAGTAAGCATGCACTTGTTTGCCTAGCCTAACATCACCTAGGCTAGCACAGGATTTAACTAAGCTAGCAATCACAAAATGGTCAGGCTGTAATCTGTCATGCTCCCACATTTCGGCGAAAATAGAGAGCGATCTGCGGGGAAGGCCAGCATGGTTGTAGGCAGTGAGAGTTGAAGCCCAGGAGACAAGGTCCCTTTGGGGCATTTCATCGAACATTTGGAGTGCATCACCCATAACCCCACACTTGCCATACATTTCGAGCAGGGAGTTGGGCAGTGGCCCATATTGCTGGAGGCCGAGTTTAATTATCTGGGCATGGAGTTTTTGGCCAAGAGATTGAGAACTGCGTTTTGCACAGGCTCGAAGGTGGTGGACAAAGTGAGAGCAAAGCATTCAATTTTGAGTCTTTTTTTGCTTGTGATTTATTGTGGAGGAGGGATGGTGATGGGGAATTCAGACTGGGATGATGGGAATCGTATCAAAAGGAACAATCTTAGCAGAATAATGCGCTCCTTTTTTGGTTCTCTTGCAAAGGTTGGTTGAACTTCTATCTGCCCTGCTTTGAACTTGGCGGCTAAATTTGAGCAAATGAAGAAATTGAATTGAACGAGGAGGCTATGTGATGCGCTGATGGGTAAAAGAATTGATGATTATGTACTCTTCCCAACCCGCTGGGTGTTGAATTTGATTTTTCACCATAACCACGATGGCAATAGACCTTCACAAAGTCTAAAATGGGATGATGTTAGTTGCATATCATATGTCCTGTTTTTTCCCCCCTATAAGTATGGTGATATATGTTTTATTATAAGACATTTTTTACGTTATTATCTTTGTCTAAATTAGTATATTATATGATTTAAAATATCTAAATTCTTAATAGTTATGATTAGTTAATAATTGTACACCTTGTAATTAGATCTGATCAATTTGAGGGACTGGACGGGGTTAAGAATCGGATTATAAGGGTTGACTGGTAAGGTTTTCTCGACCCTAATGGCCTAACCCTACCTAACAATCATGCGGGTCCTTGACCCTGAGCTTCAACCTACAGTATCCTCTAATTATCGGGTCAACCCAACCCTCAAGGTATGCCTAGTGGCTGTTTTTTGGGGGGAGTTTCCACTTTCTTGAATTCTACACAACTGATAATAAAAAAATGTCATCACATATTGATGCAATTTTTAATATGAGTATTTTTGTGATTTAGGGTGTGTTAGACAATAGAGATTGAAGTAGAGGTTACTAGTGGTTGAAATATTGTGGGCCACTAGTTGTAAGTATTAGGGAAAGTAGTTGATTGGGTAGTGGCTAAATATTTATGTAGTATTTTGCAAAAACTACTAAAAGTAGTTTTTAAGAACCTCTACCTAGTAGTTGCATTACAAATTACAAAATTAATCTTTTCATATACTGAAATCCGTCATTTATTATGTCCTTTTTTTGGTGTCAGTTTACATAAATCTATTGTCTTAACAGCTATTTAAATTCTTAGTTGAACAGCTAACCACTAAACACGAGTGGGTCATAACTAATCATTAGTAAAACCATTAACAACTAATGAAGCAACTAATCATTAATAAAACAACAAATTCACTGAACACGCACTTACTTAACTTCCAGAGACTTTTTTTTTCCCCCTTGATGTAAATTTTCCAACAGTTATCAATTGGCATGGTCTTCACTGCCAGGAAGATAAGGGCTTTTTAAATATGAATTCAAGTTGTGTTTGCACTAACCTTATGTGTATTCAATTAAGTTTTTTTTTTTCATCCATAATCATTTGACAAAGTCAATACACAAGTAGTAATACGACTACAAAATTCACACAACAATAATATACCAAAAACAAACGTAGAACTGTAACTCAATACTAGAATTGTACATAAATAATGTGCCGACAGATAACCTGTGTCTATTGACGAATGCTCATATTATGCTACAAGAACTTGGACCAGCAGCCACTCGAAACCCTAGGTTTTGTTCAACGTTCCATTCCTTAATTTGAAAAAAAGAACTGATAGCACTTTGTCTAATGACCAAATCAAAGAGCTTAGCTTCAATTCGTTTGTTCGCATTCTTATTCCACATAATGAACTGATACTTTTGACATTGAATAATGCAATTAATATATACTATTAATTTAGTGAGTCAAATGCTTGACCAAAGTAAGGTTTATAAATTAATTTTGTACTTGCAAATCCTGGGCTAATCAGCCAGGCAACTCTTAAACAAATCTCAAGCCAATGCAACCACCATCTAGCTGGCTTTTTTTTAATTGATTTTAATTTTTTTTAAATGCGGATGTGAAAATTTTAAAAAGTATCTCAAAGTTGACATATATAATTAATTATAGGGGTTTTTTTTTTTCGGGTCTGTGAGTCCATGTTGAGTTTGTGTTTTTCTTTGGCTCCAATGCATCACAAAAATCGCCCTCCAATTATTTATAGAGTGGAATACTGTATATATATAATAACAGTATACATATCCGTTCTTAGGGTTTTTTTTTTTTAGATGCATACAAAATTACAAATTAAAGGTTGATATACCCATAATTTAAATTTAAATTTAGATTTTCGATAACAACCTCTAAAAACTTTATTAATTATACTAGGTTATGTTAAAGTATAAAACTTATTCGGATAACCCTTCTTTTGTAACAAAAATAAATTAAGGAGAGCAGAAGAGATTTTTTTTAAAAAAAAAAAATACAAAAACGTAGTCCACAGTAACAGAAAGGTCAAAAGAGTTGAGCTAGCCTAGAATGGTTTACAAGCTTTTTATGGCCAACGGTGTTCTTCCATGGTTTCACTAGTTAATTACAAACAGTTAGCTACCAATTAAGCTAATCAAGCAAAGGTAGAGGAGAATCAAGGTGGGAGACGAAATCAGAGCTCTATATATAGTCTCAAACCCTCCATGCTTTTCTCCACCAAATCACACTTCAAAGATTAATCATCAATAATCTCCATCAGTTGATCTTAATCAACTAAATTCAAAGATTAATCAATTTCATGGCGGCATTCGTGGCTCTCAGCTTCTTCTTCATTCTTCTGTCATCTGCATCAGCCTGTGATCGTTGTATCCATCGATCAAAGGCCACTTTCACCTCCCAAATCTCATGTAATTATATATGCAGCACCTTAACATTATCCCTTGCATGCATGCTTGGTTTTTATGTTACCTCAATTTTAATTATCTTTAATTCATGCATGTTTGTAGATTTGAGACTATCATCATTGTATGTTGTAAATATGAATGAATGCAGCTGGATCATGTGGGTATGGCTCTATGGCCTCGGAGTATTTCAAAGGGCAACTCCTCGTTGGTGGTTCTCCTTCTCTGTTCAAGCAAGGTGCCGGCTGTGGCGCCTGCTTTAAGGTCTGCCTCCGACTTCATATAACACTTACCTCTTTCTAAATATTTCAATGGGTTGAGGTGTCTGTCTTCGCTTCTTCTTCAAGAAATATAATCATTTTATACCCTATTTTGACAGGTAAGGTGCAAGAATCCTGCACTGTGTAAGAGCCAAGTAATACTGGTAACATTAGCTGACTCACATGGCGACGACAACAACGCCTTTGTAATGAGCCAAAATGCTTTTGCAGCCATGGCCGATAAAGGAAGGTCACAAAACCTACTTAAGCTTGGTGTTGTTGACATTGAGTACAAGAGGTAGGTAAATTCATCAGGAATTCGATTTTTCACAATAGATAGCAGCTTTGACATTAGGTCTTTAGGAGTCCAACCATACACATCCAGATCTCCCCAGATCCCGTTATCAACTTCGTCTTCCCATTTCACAATCATGACATCTCATTCATAATGGTATGGATTAGGGTACCTTGTGTTTACAACGGGAATCTAGCTCTCAGAGTGGAAGACTACAGCAACAAGCCCTATTATTTAGCTGCTAAGGTCTTATACCAAGGTGGTCAAACAGACATTGTTGCAGTTGATGTGGCTCAGGTGGGCTCAAGACATTGGACCTCTATGAGGAGAAGTTATGGTGCAGTCTGGGACACTAATGCAGTGCTAACGGGCCCACTTAAATTCAGGTTTCTGGTCAACTCAGGATATAACACCAAATACATTGTGACCCAAAAGGTGTTGCCTGCTAATTGGAAAAATGGGATGACTTACGACGCTGGTGTTCAGATTACTGATGTAGCCAATGAGACTTGCCCCCGCTTTCTATGTGACAAAGGCAGTTGGTAAACATACATGACCCAAGGCTAAGGGGTCCGGCCTCCAAATCTATTGTGTGCTTGAATATTAGGAATAAAATAAAGTGGTTAAATAATTAGGGGTTTGGGCCTTGTAACATAAACAAATAATAAATACTTAAATGTGAAGTTTTCACATTTAAGACCCTACCCTCCTTATGTGATGTTTTCATCTGTAATAACTTGTCATATATCTATAAATGTTTGTTTTATCTATAATAAATGTTTTGTTATATCTACTAGTACTATTATGTAAGCATTATTTTGCTATTTCGAGCCTCTCTTTTTTTTTGTTCACATTACTTAGCTATGGTAAAAGAAGAAAATTCAGTAAATGTTTATCAACTTTAAAATAGATAAAACATTAAGCAGAAAATGTTACATAGCTCAATTGGCAAACATCAAAATAAGTATAAAATTCCGACTATATCGGTCCTCCATCCTTTCAGTCAGTAAACAAGTAAAACAACACCAGATATAGGGAACATTTCAAAGGCCAAAGCCCTAACAAAGAATTGCCTTGTATCCATTCTGAATTTCCAATGGAGTCGAAGAAACTGTCATTTGCATGATATCATTGGTTACAACTTCCAAGCCAAGACTAATTTCATCTGAAGGGGAGGAAAAGAATGAGGGAAAAAGAAGAGTAACTGTTGTATTGTATGAATCCCTCACTACTCAGTATCGAGTGACCAGTGCCCACTATCCTGCAAATGAGTGCAGGGTGTAAAATGGTACCTGGGTTAATGGTCGTATATTTACCTGTACAAACTGGCTATTTGGTCTCTAAATCTTGCCTCTACTTCATCCCTCCGAATCTTCATCGTTGGTGTCATTAGACCGTTACCAATCTGCAATCGTAAGAAGACGTTGATCACTATGACACTGCTGAGCATGAACAAAACATAGAACACACTCGTATGTTTCCCACGATTATTATGTAGAATTGAAGATATGCATACTGTGAAGGGTTCATCCACAATTAGGATTGGTCCGACTTGAAATGAGCACTTCGAGGTCCTGCAATTGTATCAACAGCATTTACAACCCAAATTGGTTCAAAAATTATGGATAGGGTCATTGTTACAATAATGCTTCTTAGATTGAAGCATTATTGTGCGCGTACCAGCTCCTCAGTTCCTCATATAACAAGTTGGTCAATGCCTCCTTGCTCATTTCACCAGCATCCGCATCTACGATGGACAGTTTCCTTGCAGCCGTCAAAGCCTCTTCTTTGTTTGGAACAATGATGGCTCCAAGACGCCGTTGGTCCTGAATGGGATGCAAAATAAATGACACAGCATGAAATTATCTATGACAGCAGAATCCAGAAAAAGGTATAAGAGAGATTCACCTGGCCAACAACAACAATTTGTTGAATTAGACTACCTCTCATGGCGGCTTCTTCGATCTCTGAAGGCTCAACATTTTCACCTAATAAATACAACATGCATCACCATGTCATTGAAACATTATATGAGGGTGTCCCTAAAATTGCCTCTCGGCTTATCTGAATCTTCCCAGATCCCCCTCAAGTGGAATCAAAAGCAGGCAGTAGAAAATAAAGTTATTCGGTCACCTGTAGAGAGAACAATAGTATCTTTGGCTCGTCCTTCAAGTACAAGAACACCTCCACAAAGGCGGCTTCTTCCGGATGAATGGCAAGGTGCTATCCAACCTAAATCTCCAGTGTTTAGCCAACCATCACCATCTAAAACTTCCCTTGTGGCAGCTAGATTCTGAGGAAGCATGACAAAAAGATTTGACCAAATGTCACCATTTCCATCAATGCAATGCCATCACATCAGTGATGGAAAAAACCTACACAATAGCAGTTATGCTGCACCTTACAGAATTACTTTTCTCTTTCCTTTTTTATTTTTCTAGTTTTGGTCTCCTTTTTTTTGGGGGGGGGGGGCAACAGGTACTTATTCACAAAATTTCTGCAGTGAGAAAATTGAATTTTAAAGCTTGGTGTCCATTAAAAGATATCACTAACACACGAGGTACCTTATAATAGCCTTTCATCACTTGTGGACCCCTGACTTTTACAATACCTTTGGAACCTGGCGGTAGAATTTCATCAGTGTCAGCATCGACCACTTTAATCTCTGTATGCTGAAGAGGATGGCCTACTGATCCTAGAACCTTGATTTTCAAGAGCACATACAACAACAAGATGCATTATAACAATAACTTCGAGGAGTTAGATACCAAAGGATAAAACAGAGAAATTTCATGCAAATAATCAAGATGTGCATCAAATAAAGCCACCAACATTACAAGCCGGTCGCCTACAAGAAACAACAGGAGATGCTTCAGTCAGTCCATATCCATTTTGCACTAAAATACCAGTTGCCTGCAAATATTATACTAAACAAATCAGATTTAACAGCATGAAAATCAAATATTGTAGTGCAGCTGCAAACAAATGGGGGGATGTTTGACCTCAAAAAACTTGTCAATATGCATTGGCAGACTGCCACCTCCATTGATGCCAGCCTGCAAAATTCAAAGAAACCTATAAGGTTTAGTCTGGAGACGAAATTTCTAAATATGAAAAACTCAGTCTCTTGAAAAATATTGTCAACTGTGTATGTTAGTGGAAAGTTGCGGTACAGAAAGGAGATAAATTCCTGATTTACAAGCAATAATTTCAACTATAATGGGTACCGATTCAGAAAAAAGCCAATAAACCAAATCAAACCCGTAACTGAGACCCCATTGAGGGTGCGACATAAAGGGGGCACCCCCCCGGGGGGGGGGGGGGTTAACCTTATCCTACAATAAAATTGAGGAAAGGCTGTCCGTAGTAGACCCTAGACAAGAAATTTTATCCAATAAAGAACTTAGAATGAAAAAAGAACAGCATAAAATCTTCAAGGGTCAAAAGGCAAACTACAGATCTAACACTAGGCATAGCCCCTCACAAATCATATCAATTTGAAGTCCCATGTCTTCAACAGCAAAGGAACAACAAGGATAAAGAGCTCATAACATAGCTAACAAACAGCTGTCCCTCAAAACAAAAACAAAAAAAGAAGAAGAAAAAATTAACGCCACATTCTGACGAGAATACTGGCAGACCTTTGACATCCCAATAGCAGATTGGATTTTACTGTATACTAGCTTCTTGGCCAATGCGTGAATTGGCCACAAAACTGCTGCAGCTATTCTTGCCCAAAGCCAATCCACAATGTCGATGAAGAAAGGCTGTTGCTTTTGCTCCCTAGTCAGATATTTTCCCTACATAAAAGAGACATGAAAACATAAAACATAACGGATAGTCAAGATCATGTGATGCAGCTACACGCTAAAATATCTACAACATAGAAAAAAACATTTAGCAAGATGATCCTTAATTGAAAAAAATAAAGTGATTCATTTACACACAAGATTTGACTTTTTTGGATGCAGGTCAAGATTCATAGGCAAAGTGCTCAAATGACAGACCTCATAAATTCTCTTGAACTCCATATATGTGAAACTTATCTTTAAGAATGCAAGTGCTACAATCTTGCGAATGGAAGAGCTACTATTTATCTGTCTCTGAATGGAACTGCAAGAAAAAATATTACAAAAATTTTAAGGGTAGATAGAGAGAGTAAACAGCAGTGCCACAAATACTAGATGAACTGATGAAGCAAAAATTAGACATTTCAATAAGTCTCGGTTTCAATCAGAGCTCAAGCATATGATTCTACACAAAACTAAGGATGATGTAGAGAAAAACTAATTTAAATATAAGGGCATGTCTTGAACTAAACATTTAGCTGCATGATTTGCTGCAAAATGCAAACAAACTGCACCAGATGTCAAAGAGTTCGGAAGATAACCAAGATTGCTTTGGCCTTGGCAGTAAATGCATTTGTGAACTTATTCTTCAGATTTTTTCACAGGATACTTATTGAGCTATTGTTAAGAAGAACAAAGTTACATGTGGAAGCAAGTCGCCAGCATAATTGATCAAATATAAGACAGATAAAAAGCTAAAAAAATCAACGCATGCTGGTTTTACATTTGAAATCACATAGTTACTAGTTAATATCCCGGAGGAAGAATGTGTTTAGTAAATATCTTTTCTTCTTCCAGATCACCACAAACTTCACTAGACAAAGCCTCTAAATTTTGAGGAGAGAAGAGAATATTCTCCCAGCCACAGAGTGAACTTATGAATAAGGGAATGTGCAGGGATACAAGCTAAGGAAACTATGGAAACTGCAGAGTGAACGTATCAATAAGGAAATATTCTCCAAAGATGTCAAATGGAGATCCACTAACCTGTGAAGTGTTTCAAACACCAATGGAACAGTAAGCAGGTAATCAGGCTGATATCTCTTTAAATCTTCCTATTGTCAGAAAAAGCAGACTTAGTAGAACACCCAGCTTAAAGGTAACCGATGAACTGAAAATAAAGAAAAAAAAATTAATTCATTTTTTAGAACTTGAAGTCAATATCAAAGTTGGAAACGTACAAAATTTCAGGAGGGTACCTTTAGGTTCTTCACATTTGTGTACACCTGCTCTATCCCATGCGTGAACATGAAATACTCGCATGCTCGTTCATAGGCATGCCAAGGAGGTAGCATACTCAGAAATCTATCCCCAGCTTGAATAGGAGCAATGTCCCACAATGTCCTAATCTACAAAAATTGAAGCAGGAAGAGAATCCTTAAGCAACCGTCATTGTGACAGGCAGAATATGAACTGAAAAGGATGAGAATTAGAATATGAAGTGTTTGATAAGAGTATAGATACAAATGAGGACACCTGTTTGTAAAAAAGTGAAGAGAAGGATTGTCCTTCCATATCATTACAATTGCTTTTTACTTGAGTACTTAATATCCACATATGTATAGTCTGTATACAGCATCCAGCAAACTGACAACAATCTGAATCCAAGACAGTGTTGAATCCCTTATTGACTGGAATTCTGATGAACTGCTTTAGTTCTTTAGTTTCAAAGTAGTAGCAAATTCAATTCCTTCCAAAACTAGGATCACCCAGAAACATCCTTTCTACAATTCAACCATATGCATTACCCGGCCCCCGCCTCGCCCCCCCCCCCCCCTCTGCAACAAAGGTTTTTCTTTCCTCTTGTTTTTACATGTTTAGTTATGACTTATAAGTAACAATTACAGCGAATATATCCCATCAAACGGACATACGTTAGAAAGAAAAACACACACCTGTGCTAGCATCTGATTCCGTTTTTTTCTTTTTTTGAAAATTTTGCATTCTTTTGGCATTAAATAAAGTGCCCACATCAAAGTATCAATTGTATAACATGATACTTGAGAAGTGAGCAAAATGGTAATTTGAAATGTGCAAAAGCAAATGTTATGTCCTTTTGCTCTATCACAATCTCCCATTCTTCTACCCCAGCTCAGCAACCACCCCCCAGATAAGTGGAAAGTAGGGAGTCACTTATACCTGATGCAGAAGATTCCTATGGGTAATCATCACACCTTTTGGGTTGCCAGTGGTCCCACTAGTATATATTAATGTGGCAATGTCATCAGAGGTTATGGGCTCATAAACATACATTTCCCCTGAAATCATACACAATATAAAGTTGGTCATTCATACAAAAATAAGTCTAAACTGACAAAACATGAAACATAAAATTGTAGTGGGGTGAAAAGACTAAAACTTTGGAGAATGAGAAAGGGAGAGCAGAGAAATGCAGAAAAAAATTGAAAACCTTTGTCATGGAAGCAGCATTAACTACCACCCAAAGGAACCTCCTTCAAGAACATTATGTTCATATTGAATGCTGAATAAGTAATGGGCACAATTAAGAAAACAGGGGTTATTTTTCATTTTTGTTTGCTCCAGTAGTATAGGGAAGAGTAACACAAAAAGTTAAATTCATCATTACCACCTAAAGAACATGGGCAAAGAGAGTGAAGCAGTAAATATTGATTTCAGAATTGCCGTTTATTTAAGTCTAACGGCTCTAATATACCCAGTTTCACGGTTGGTTTGCTACAGGCCTCTTTAGAGTGTTTTATTTTTATAGTTTTGTTTGATGAATTTCGTGGGTGAGATAACGCAGCACTGTTATTAGCCATCCTAAACACACACTAAAACTGCAAATATCATACTCAAGCATAAATTTGGTCCAATATACTCCAAGCATGTAAGGAATGAATTCCAACTCAAAGCTTAGATCAAGAATAACTGAATGTTTCCTGCCTTACTAGTATCATGAGAATCGACCAGAAGTTTCCGTCTCTCTCTTCCCATTTCTACAATCTCACTATAGTTGAAAACTGGAAATTTATCTGATACTTTTCTGTTCTTCAAATCCGATTTCTCTCCCCAGAGCAAAATCACAAATTTCATTGCTCGTTGGGTAACGAACACCTCTGCTATTCGATCAAACAACTGAGGACTGTCCACAATGAGTGCAACACTGCAGTGAATTATGAAACATTAATGACGCTATTACCTTTCAGGGACAACAAAATACAAAATTAAAAGGAAAGGCATAACCGAACTTTGTGGAGAAAGACAAATGCAGTACAAATATAGCAGCAATCTGAGGATACTCAACCACTACTTAGAATTTTCCTCAACCATCCTATTCTTCAACTTTAAGACTCTGTGATTCAAAGGAATCAGTGAGTTGTACAAAAAACTCATAGTGTTCATTATGCTTAAAGGATAATCAGGAAAGCTTTTGTATCAAAGATTTATGCAAGTTGATGAGAAAAGGAAGGAGGACAACTAGAAAACCCGCCCGCCGCCCCCCCCCCCTCCCCCCAAAAAATAAAGCATTGATGTTGAAAGAACCTGAAACCGTTGTTGTCCAACTTACCTTTCAGAATGAGTGTATATTTGCAAAAGTTCTTCTGTGGATGACCTTGAACCTCTTACAACATTGATAGCACCCATTGCCATAGAGCCTATGCAGTTATTCAGTTTCCTTAGTGTAAGAATAAACAAGTTTTACAGGGCTACTAATTCTGGTGATTTTGTCAGCCACAGCCATTCACTCAGAAGACAAAGTTATAGGAGAATGACCACACACCTTGATCAGCAATTAACCATCTACATGAATTTTCCGCAAAAATTGCAAGTTTTTCATCTGGGTTTACACCAACAACCCTTAGGCCTTCAGAGAATTCCAAAATTTCTTGTTCAAGCTGCAAGGTGATGACAACAAATCATAAAAATCACGATCAACAATGACAAGAAGCATTAGTGCACACAAGGCATCAAGTTGCATGTTTAAAGCCAGCAGGCATGCATAAGAAAATGCACTACAAAAGTGGAACATTGAAACTCTGGGGCACATTTCGAAATGATACTATGCAGGCAATCTATCACAACAATTGTAATACTACATTCCTAAGTGTATACAAATATGATAAACTTCTAAGAACATCCATAATCATATGAGAAGAACAGCAGTAACAAAGCGAAAAACTCCATCAAAGGAAAGAGATGTGAAAGCCAAAAAATAAAGATAAGATGCATGAGACTTACCTGCTTATAAGTCAATTCTAAAGGAGGTTCATGATATGGATCTACTAAAGCTGTCCGATCACCATACTTTTCAGCAGTAGTTCTCCAAATATCAGGAACTGTCGTCCAGTCAGCAGAGCCCAAGTGAGCGTTGCTGGGTAATCTTTCACATTCTAGTAAAGATGAAAACTTCCTTTTTTGCAATTCCTCTGTCTGCGGAAGAACACATTTTTAGAAACAAACAGTGGAGATAGCTTCACATGCAAATGGTGATAAGATGTCCATCACAAATTGTTTATCTTCAATGCCAATCTTTGGGGAGGGCCGGAGGGGGGAATCATAAGGACAAATATCCGTTAAGATGTTCTGAACTGAAAATGCATTCCCTTCTAAGAACAAGCGGTCCAGCGGAAATCATATTATTATTTGGACACAGTTGCTAACATGTCTAAAGCAAACGGGAAGAAATGAATCAAAAAAGACCACAGCAATGCCATAAGGATATAGACACAGGTCGACTATACTCTATAGTCCATAATAGGAGTAGTAAGGACCAGCAGCAGGAAAAAGATCACAGTCCAAAAGGCACGACAATCCAATAGATTGAAAGGTATAAAATGATTAATCGCATTAAGAAGTATTTTTCCTCTGACAACTCAACCATTTTGCTCCAGAGGCACAATGAAGGAAACAGCAGTTAAGTGTGCATTCACCATGATGAAACAAAACGGAAACATAGCCAGGAATCTACATGGGCTGCTAAAATCCATGATAGGTCCAGCAGCATCAGCAACACCAACTCAGCTCTGGTTGATGGTCACCAGAATAAAAATCATGTTCCAGGAAACATGAGATCAATCAAGTGAAATACTACAAGGAAAGACAGTTCAAGGGATCCTCCATCATATATAGCAATAGAATTGTGCCCCTCAAACATGAGACCACGAACACTCAATCACTGCACAGCAAAAGATGACGCCAATATCTAGGCTCATCTACCATATAATCTTTCCTTGGTAGGCATGCTCCACTTAATTCTTGGTTTATCCTCTGTGCCTGGTAACTGTAGCTTTTCTCTAAATCAATTTCCCTAGTTCAATCTCAACTGAAAAAGCTCCCAGGTGATGTCATAGATCCTCATGCGAAGAAACTCACAAATAGCTGTGCCAAAGCTCAAAAATAAACTTTCCACAGCTTCAATATAATCCAATTCCTAGAAGTCATCAAAATTGTTAATACCAACTCCAGAGAATCCACAACAATCTTCCCCAAGCTGAATCCAAATGCCCACTTATGAAAAAGCTACGAAAGAAGATATCAAAATTGGACCTTCCTTGTCATTGGCGAAACCACACCACAAAATAACACCACGCCCATCAATATTAGGGTCTACCACGTTAGAATTTATCCAGCCATAGTTCAGCAAGTTGACAGCAGCATCTACATACTTGTCATAACCAAACAACTGTATGCAAATTTATTGACTTTGTTACTCTCTGTTTGTAGTCGTCCTTTTCAAAGGGACCATTAACAAATCACAGGGTAGCTTAAACAATTCAAAATGGCCCAATTCACAAACGTGTCAATCTTACCCAGCATGCATGGAACTGAACAGAATGAAAAGGCCAAACAGGGAAGATGAAAATCAAATTACCTTAGTTGTCTCACTATAGAAACAAGCAGGCCTACACAGGTAAAACCCATGTTGTTTCCGATACAAACGAGCAGAATTGGCCAATACCCATTTGGTTTTAGATGGCAAAAAACGGAGGGCATGTCTTTGATTATCAAAATAGTTGAAACCCACCCCACAAACTGATGATATGCCAACCGCAGCCATTAACGCCTCAGGGGTGCTCCTCCAGATAGAGAGAGCAAGAGGGAGAGAGAGAGAGAGAGAGAGAGAGATGGAGGGAATTGCTGATGAAGATGCAAAGAGGATGAAAATGGGGTTGGCTTAACCCAAGGATAACGGAATTAAAAGAAAACAAAATAGCACAGACAAAGAGCTGGCGTCTTTGTCAGTGACGGGGATTTCTTCTTGAAATTTCCAAGAAGATGATGCAACAACTTTCCTTGTGAATGACACAGAATCCTATTTGCACAGTCTGCATGATTCATCTGTATCCTACTGATTCTGCGATTCTAGAGGATAATTGTAATTTCCGTGAATGCCTTCATCAATCTCCCCTTTGCGTTCAAGAATCAAGATAAGGCAATTCAAACTTATACTGCTGATTTTTCAAATGTCTTACGATTCTTATTATGGACGGGGTAAGAAAGGGAGGAATTTAATAAAGAATATATGCTTTATTTTTTGTTACTAATAAAAGTTTTTCTTCCAAGAAAAAAAGGGTAACTTCCGAACTTTATTCAAAGGAACAAAGGACATCTGTTTTGGATCAAAACAGGGGTCAGTTTGCCTGTAAGGGTAGAAAACATATACACATCTGAAGACTTCTTTAAGCACTCTCTGTTATTTTGTTTGCACTGTGTTGTCGAGGGCTTTCCTACCAGTGATTAGCTCCATGGGAATCACTCCGAATGCAGAGACATCAACTTTGACTGTCACTTTTCTAGTAACTGTCGAAAAATTACAGCTAGGTATGTTACTCATTTGGAGCTAATATGAAATGGTTCCTTCATGCAAGGGATTTAAGAGACTGGAGAATCGATAACATGGTTTTAACAAGTCCAATAACTAGTCAGCAGAAATCATAGAATATCAAACCTTGTCAAAAAAGATTAGTATTCATAAACATCAAATGGAAATGTGATCCTGTAATTGAAGTATTCAATGCATAGAGCATGTTCAACTTATGCATGAAGCTAGTTCTAATTACCTAATAATCATTTGCAGGTGAATTGCGTCTATTATCCTAACAATTACCCACGACAAAAAAAAGTAGTTACATATAATCAAGCACACATGTTGACATGATCACTGCATTTTCATTGTTGATAAACTTTCTTCAAAAAAATCCAATCACATATTATCAAACAAAAACAGAACGTCAAATACTCAAAATAGAGATTCATATGTAGACCATTATTAGCTAGCTTGGACAATTGGTGACTGCCTGATAAAGTAAACGTTATCACCTATAACAACTGAACCAGGGAGCATTGCCATTGTTTGATATTTGGTGAGCAAACATACACTAATAAGAAATCAATAAGTCACTTTAATATGGGAATAATAAGCATAGGACAATAACAACATTTTAAGCAGTTGTTTACCTCAGGAGCAAGGTTGCCAAATGTTCCAGCAAGTCAAGTCTCCACAGAATGTTTCTCATCAGATGTGCTTTTGACCAGACCAAAATCAGCAACCTTAGCCCTCATGACTAAGGAGTGACTAAGATGTTAGAAGGCCTCAAGTCTCAGTGAATGAAGCTCAATTGTGCCAAGCTGTGTCGATACTCTACTCCCCTAGCCTCATCCAATGCTATGGTGACTCGTTGGTTACTTGTAAGAGGATAGTAGTCATGCTGTTGCCACTCAAACCAATGTTGCCCCAAATGCCCCTTTGGCATGTACTCATACACCAAAAGCCTTTTGTTAGATTATAAGCGCACTAGGACACAAGAGGGGTGAATTGTGTCTTCCAACTTTTTCGTTTATTTCAAAATACTCGTGAGAGCTGTTTGGAGTGAGGCAAAATAAAACTGAATGCGGAAATATGAAAGTAGACACAATATTTTTACGTGGAAAACCACATCTGGGCCAATTGATGTGTAAAAATCATGGCCTACCTCAGTAGGATTTCAGCAACACTTTTACTAACACGGGCCGAATTCGTTAAAATGTAACTCACACATGACTACGTCACACACGTAACTTAGTCTCCCCTGAGTCCCTCGTTACAAACACGTAACTAGCCTCCACTTGAGAACTAGTCACACACCACGTCCAAAGTCTTCCAAGACTTGGATACACTCTAATCTCACTGATGACAGAGGAGAATAGAAAAACATTTTACTTTGAATGCTTCTAAATAAGTTAAATATAAGGTACAATACAATCCTTATTATGTCAATATAGATGACTCAATTTAGCACACTTCTTGAAGGTTTTTCAATCACAAAATTTTCTCACAGAAAACTCGATTTTGCTCCTTGAAAAACCGTGTATGAAAACATTGACAGACAAGAGATTATATCCCCACGGAATACTTGTGCCGCAAGTATATTGGAGGTTTTGAATTTTAGCAATAACTCTAAAAAATAATCAGTATTCCAAACGGAATTGAATCTCTCAACATTATCTTTTTTGGAAATCATATCTTAAAGGCTACGATAAAATCTTTTGATAGTATCTTTTTAAGAAAGCAATATTATTCAGTGAAGGACTCTTTGTAAGACAAAATATTATCAGAAAATCAATCCCAAATATGTTAGGAATTTTGACATTAGAAAAACACTTGAAAATATTTGGGACAAGAGTTTTATACATTGCCCTCAGAACATTGTAGACCTAATTACTCAAACTATTCTGAGCAGTATTCTGAGTTAGCGCAAGAAATTCCTTCAAGGTGAGTGTTAAGTCAAGATCTTCTAATTGACATATTAATAAGAATCTAGATTAATACAACCAGTAATTAACCCTAAGACTCTTGTGACCCTTTGACCTCCTTTATGTCGTACATACATATTCACTTTGATGTTCCATGCTTCTTCGAACTGTTCTCTAGGGTGTTTGCAACCTGTCCCAACACACAAATCTAGCACACTACTCAAGCATAGCATGATAGCATATTAACTGGTACATTTAGGTTGTTATCATCAAAACCTTACACATGATTGTTTCAACACCTTTCATAGCCATTGACATAACACCCAGGAGGGAAACTAAATGGCTATGCCTAACTTCCGTAAGAACAACAATCTCAGCCTCAAACTCATTCATCCCTTTGGTGCCCATTGTAGATGCTTCCATCCTCTTAGAGGCAATCTTTGTCCCATTATGCAACTCTCCTTTGTAAACAACCCAATTCCTCCACGTCCCAATATATTATCCTCACTAAAGTCGTTTGTCACCTCTTGAAGAACGTGGATTGACATAGCGACATTCCCAGCGTCAAGCACCGAAAATGGACTCTGATCACCCCTACTTTGACTCTGTGATTCACTAGAATCCCCAGTTTAACCATTCATGCCATGACATCCATCACATTGTTCTTCATCGTTTCTTTCCCCGCTTCAAGACTCTGAAGCTTCCCAAACTTTTTATGCCTCTTTCTCATGTAACATTTATATGCAACAAATAGCACACCCCCAACTAAAACAAGGTTACCAATCACCAAACCAACAACAGCGCCACCAGAAATTGAAGAGCCTTTCGAGCTAGGGGAGGACCCAGAACGAGGGGAACCACCAGGTTTAGGGAAATCAATCTCGATATACTTGTCCCCATAAATAACAAAAGTGAAACCTAGTCGAACACTCGGCACTTTGCCACTAATGTTATTATTGGAGACATCAACTTTCTTAAGTTGTGTGGAGGTAGGACATATTCTTTTTGTTGGGAAATATGGGTTAATAAATGGATGAAATTAGTTGAAATTGGTAGAAGTGGGTATTTTTTTATTGAACTGGGTTGAATTTATATATATATATATATATATATATAAATTCATTAAAATAGTGGAAAGTGAATTGAATTTGGTTGAAATTGGTATTTTTTATTGAAATTAGTGAAGTGTTTGAAGTGGGTTGAAGTTGCTTAAGATTGGTAAATTAAAATTTACCAACGAAAAGAACAGGGCCGTAGTCAAGCTCTTAGGGATCATGCCCGTAAGTCATCGTTAAAGCATACATCCCTCAAGTTAGTCAAGTTAGCAAATGTGGGAAAAATGGTGCCACTAAATCCTTTTCTAGCCAAGTTAACAACGATAACACAATCATTAGCATCACAGTTCACAAAACTCCATCGATTACAAGCATCATTCCCAGTCCAAGCATCAACCAACTCCATAGGTACCCTAAAATCCCAGTAATTTGGAGCCAAGTCATTACCTAAGGGTCACAATCCCAGGACTATCCCTACAAACAATATTCTGAGACCCAAGATTCACCTTCATATTGCTTGGAAATTCGGGCATATGCCCTTGAAGCTTATCTTTATGCAAAGTCAAATTGGCTAACTTAGGCAATGAACCAAAAGATAAGGGCACCAAAACATTCGACTGATTGTCCTAAGTTGAAGATCAAAGATACGGGTACAACCAGACAGATCCGGAATTGAGCCAACGAACTTATTAGCATGCACCCATGCCTAAGAAAATTAGGTCATACCCGAGAGAACCTCAAGCGGCCCGTTAGAGACTTAGAGCTGAATTCTGATTAAACCCAAAGGTTCTGAACTGACAACCCATTAAATGAACCCGAAAGAGACCCAGTAGGGCTATTATATGATAACCTGAAATTCTGCAGACCTGGAAAAGACCCAAATATATCTGGAATAGATTCGAACATATTGACGTTGCTAGCATAAAAGTAACAATCAAGGGAGTAGGGATGGCAATGGGGCAGGTACGGGGCGGGTTGAGCCGTACCCTTATCCATATCCGTTTTCAAAAATCGTACCCATACCCGTACCCGTACCCATCGGGTATTAAAAAATAAAACCCATACCCATACCCATCGGGTTTTGCGGGTTTACGGGTTTTATTCGGGTTCAAATAGATAATGAAAACTAATACCCATATGAAACCCATATCCAACTACGATATATGTTTTTGTCCTTATAAGATTGCAAAGTTGTGATATTTTGAGAATATATTGTTTAGAAATGTGAATTTAAATACATTATTGACTAATTTTTTTGTTTGAACGGTTTGGATTAGACTTTAATTGGAAAAATATTAATCAAAAATAATTTTTTTTCTTATAGTAAAAACGGGTACGGGTAGGGTACGGGTATGGGGCGGGTGAGGGCTATACCCATACCCGTACCCATACCCATACCCATACCTGTTTTCCAATACCCGCCCCATACCCATTTAAAACCCATTAAATGGGGCGGGTTTTGTGGGTTTTAAATGAGTACGGGTTTTATTGCCATCCCTAGACGGGAGAATTAGCAAGTTCAAATGGAAAAAGGAGAAAGGTTAGGATTGCTGCTAAGTGTTAAATTTTTATATATCGATTAGGCATTCAACAAACGAGTTATGCATCTAAGTTCAAATGAGATTCCAACCCGAAACCAATTGGCAATGGATGGAGTAACTCATAAGTTTATATACATGCTCAAACTTTTTAATTTTATCAATCTAGGACAACATCCACTATCATATTTTGAATTTTATCAATGTAGGACAATACCTACTTTTTATATTCCAACACGCTCCTTCACGTGTATGCTACTAATAAGGCCCAATATGTGCATACAATTTTAATTAAATAGGGACCGTGGCAAATCAATATCAAGCAACCCACTCGGATACGATATTAGCAGTGTCTCCATGGAAGAAAGGAGAGAGAAGAGAATCCATGATAGCTTCTGATTTCATCAAGTATTACTTGACTCTATGAGTATGACCATGTAGTAAAATCTAAAGAAGAAAAAGAAGTTGAGTTATTCTTTGCACCCAAGAAAATAAAACTTTTATTAATACTTCTCAAGCCTTACAATGTGTTGAATAAATAACCGTCCTCAATCCAAGCAAAAAATAAAAAATAAAAAATTATATCATCAGTTTAAGAGGCCTTAACAAGAATGTGGGCTATATATCTAATTTGTTGATATACTAACATAATGCAAATAGAAATGATTTAGGCAAAAAGATACAAGCATTACATCTTTAATGAACCTTTGACATTTACCATAGCATTTTAGAACCATTTTTTCATAAAAAAAATGAAACAACAAAAAAAAATTGATTTTCTGGGATTTTGATAATCAATAATCACTCATTTGAAAAATTAGATTCTAGATGCAACTTCAATTCCTTTTGTCCTTTCCAATCTTAATATAACCACGATACACTTTTCAACTTCAAGTATGTGTTATATTCTCTTTGATTATTATAGTTTTACGATTTTAATGACAAATGAATATATGAGCAATCTTAATATAACCACCATACACTTTTCAACTTCAAGTATGTGTTCCGTTTTAAAATCTCTTTCTTTTTCATCATTCCGTATAGATCTGGCAAATGGATCATTCGGTTTGGTTACGGGTCAGGTCATGTTCGGGTTAAATGACGTTTCAGGTTGTTTTGGTTTGGGCCGGGTATGGTTCGGTTCGAGTCAACCACTTTTCGGTCAAATACACTCGTCATGCCAAAACAAGCAACTTTGTAGAAAATTTCAGGTTGGATATAGTTCGATTCGGGTCAATTCGAGCTTTGAATCCACTTTCGGGTGAGCATATTTCGGGTGTCTGGTCGGATATGAATTCGGGTCGTTCGGTTCAAATTTCGGGTCGTTGGTCAGTTTTGCCAAGTCTAACTCCGCATCTATAATCTCTTCTAAAAGGCTATCTTTTTCTACCACTTCCTTTTCATGTGACACGATATTTGTTAGTGAAGCTTTCCTTGAAATGAGATCACCTTTCATTCAACTATTTTGAACCCTTCTAGATAATGAGCAAGATTGCTATGTGAAGATCCCTCCTCCATTACGGCTTCTAAGGCCAACTCCATCCACTTCTTAGTATTCCTTCTTATCTCTTCCCCACGATCTTTGTCTGCTATCACCAGTTCAATACACTGTTGAATGTCGTTTCTGTCAACAATTCCTTCCCCATTCACTTTCATCCTGAGCCCAACTTGCCAAATTTCTTCTACCATTTTTGCATTGGTGGGTTGATCCGATATTAGTGGAACCCCCACCATAGGTACCCCCATAGTGAGACCTTCTAAAATCGAGTTCCATCCACAATGTGTCACAAAGCACCCTATCGCCGGGTGGCTTAACACCTCCACCTGTGAGCACCATGGCACGATCAACCCTTGGTCTTCTAAGCCACCAATTGACCCTAGCCCAGTTTTCACTATGTCATCTATCAACACCTCATCTTCCTCCCCCTCTATTTTGTTATGGGTCAGGGGCCTAACAACCCACAAGTAAGGCCTGCCAGTTTGGATTAGCCCATGTAATATCTCCTCAAAGAGCTTCCTTCTCAAGACTGCCATGCTTCCAAATGACACATACACCACTGACTTGTTTGCTTTGGACCCCAGCCAAGATAGGTAGTCCCTAGAGCTCTCGAACAAATCACAGCCGTAGGATGTATCCGATGGGTCAGTCATGTCAGAGAACGCCGACGGAATCAATGGCCCAATTGTGATGATCCGCACACCTGGGTGATGATCAATGGCCCTGAGTGCGTGCTCCTCTAATGCATCAAACGTGTTAACAAGGACCGTCGGATTGGGGTCTCTCTCAAGGACCCTGATGTGATCCTCAAAAGTGGGAGCCGCAAAGTAGTGTGGGCTCGAGGGCAGGAGAAAAGTCGGTAAATCACAAGACTCAAACAGTGGCATCCCCGGTAATTCTATGCAACTTGGGAGCCTTTCATCGTCACCATCTCTATAACCGTCGAAGTAACGGTTATAGATAGCAAACGCAGCAGCAGATTGAATACATAGGAACGCGGACGGCACGCGTAACTCACGTGCTACGTCAGCAGCCCAAGGGAGCATAAAAGTATAGATCAAGAGGCTAATCGGACGACCCTGATTGGAGAGAGAAATAATCAGATCATAAATTGACTTTGACCCCACGCGCTTACACTCTTCCGCCACATGGCGGGGGTCATCAGAGGGCTTAACCCCATCATCAAAGCCTGTGGAGAAAGTAGCAAAGGATAAACACCTGTGATTGGTGGGAACGCTGATCTGACGGATGCCGTTAGCCGTGCTGGCGAAGGTGACGCCATGGCCGGCACGTGCTAGGCACTTGGCGAGCTGGAGCGTGGGGTTGATGTGGCCTTGAGCTGGGCAGGCAATCAGAAGAAAATGGAGGTTTTGGGTGGTCATTAGGGCTAAGTTTACAGGCTGAAGATGAGAGAGAGTTTGGGTGTTTCAAAATTCCAAGTGAGTGATTGAAGTGAAGTGAGGAGTGGGGTGGCATGTTTTTGATCAATAAATGGAGGGTTGGCAGTAATAAGCCACTTGGTGTACGTGTGTAATTATTATTGACGTTTTTGGGTGGCTGGTGGAATCAATAATTGCGTGTATTAATCTAACTTGGCTGGCTTGAATATATTCTCCGCACTATGAATGTGGATTTAAGTTGGTGCGTAAAAGAAGCATATAAGAATGTTCCAACCAATGGAGTATTAGTTTCATAGATAAAATAAAGATAATTAGGAATACATGAGTTTTGAGATTTGATTTTTCTCTTCAATTCCTCCGCCTTTTATGCCTGATTTTATGTGTTAATTTTTTATCATGACTCACTTCAGTATGTAGAAGAAATTCGATAGCTCTGGTTCAGTTAGAGTTTGAGCTTATTCGCTGCATATATTTTCCTGTATGAGAAATTTGTTGTCACATAACGAAAAATATGATCTTTCTACATAAAAGTGATATAATGTCAGTTGACTCAAAACTTTTACAGATATCAAACTCACATATTCAAGTTAAAACTATGGTCTCTAGCTCGTATTTTCCTTTTACCATGTGTGATTTTATAACTGGACTATATGCACTCTTCATTATAACAAAATTTACAGTCTATTAAAAAGTATGACTTTAACATATTCAAAGATATAAGAGCATAACTTCATCAAATTTTATGTCTGGTTTTTTCTAGTAATTGTGCAACCTGTTACATCATATAAAAAAATATCATAACATAAAGACTGATTGGTTTCCCATGTGGTTCAGGCACAAAACTGTGGTATCTTTGCAATTTGCCATAGCACTTTCATCTTTAATAATCTCCCGAGCACCATGCTTTGCTTAATTTGAACGACTTTTGGTACATGAAGTAATGTACATCTTTTGACAAATTAAATCAATGATTGAAAAAATTTGGAGTAAATTATTTTCCCTTTATAAAAGCATCATGTTTAATAATATACCCATGATTTAATTTGGCACCAAAAAAAGCATTCTACCTTGCAAATTAAATTAATTTGCTGCCAGTGCTTGCTCTGAGACTTGGACTGGAGTCATGCTTTTATTCAGTGGGACACTTCAAGGAGATTACTCTGGCCTTTTCAATTGGGCCAGGTTATTTGTTGCGGCCCAAGAGGTATGGCATATATGTTTTATTAATCGTGGCAAAAATATAAAATATCGCTCTTGTGTTTTTTTTTTTTAAAAAAAAACATGGTAAAGTAGGCCACTGTGTTTGCCAGGAGTAATGTATAAGAGTTAGACAACTTTTTCTTTTTTTTTGAAGGTACTAATCCCTTTGGAATGAAACCAATGTCAGTCCATAAGAGATAAATCCAGGGCTGTCAAACAGGTCAGGTCGGATCGGATCGGATCGGGTCGACCCATTTAATAAACGGGTCAATTTTGTGTTGGCCTTGAAAATAACTTAGATCTGCTCAAAACTGAAAAATAATAAGTTTTCACACTAAACGGTCAAATAGCGTCAACTTCGGGTCGAAATCGGTTCGGGTCGGATTCGTGTTTCTCTCAGTAAATTCGGGTTGGGTTATCAGGTCGGGTCAGACTTTGACAGCCCTAGGTAAATCTATTATAATGTCAATAAGACTCAAACCCTATACCTTACTTAAGAAATATAAGTGTTTAATCACTTAATTCACACTGTTCAAGTTACAACTTGTTGAGATGAGCAACAGAAACGTGCTAGTCAAGTGTTAAATGATACACCAATTATGAGCTTTAGACGAATATTTTTTTGCGATGAGATGACACAATAGCAATTGGCTTTAAAATTATAACCATCATAAAATTAATAAAATCACTTTGACCAAATAAAAAAAAATCAAGTCAATACAAGTAACAGTCGTTATGGATCGGAAGCTTCAATTGCGGTTTATTTAGGTACGTAGACAAGCAAACCAAGTGCATGAAGGAGGGGAGCTTCATTTGCAAAGGCACGGTACTGGGGAATTTCCTTCCTCTTATTGTGTGGTTTGATGCCCTACTGGCTACTTCTATAGGGTCAGGACTTCATGCACTTGGTTTTGTCTCCATAAAATTGGTCGCTTTTCTGACTGGTTACTTATAACTTCGCATGCAGAGAACAATTGAAGACGTTATATAATGAATGTATTTGATTCTTTTTGACAATATAGGCATTGACATACTGATATTGCCGATTTTCCTGAACAATGTTCACCCTACACTCCTATAGTACCTGCATTAAGACTGGTTTATTTCACTGCTTCTTTTAAAGATTTCAGGTTGAGTCGGTATTCTATACATATGGATCCAGTTAACTCAAATCATGATGTGTATGAGACTGTTTTAGCAGCCCCCCTTGCTCAAATTTTCTCTGTTTGCATCCACACTTTTGATGATGGGAGACCATGTGAAATTTACGGTTCAATTCAGGCAACTGATGATCAAGGCAACAACTTTGTTCACTATGACCGAGAACTTCTGAGTGTGAGACTATCCAGAAATGTGGTAAGTTATCTCTAACTCGCCCAGAACGTGATGCTATATTAGGCTTGACCGGAGTCACTATCGATATTTGTCTCAAAGATAGGTCTAGGGACATTGAACTCATAAAGAAGCAGCACTATTTGGATTTTGTGAGTGAAGGGATTGAAGATTCCGATGACAAGCTCTGGGTCGACAATCTCCAAAGTGAGTACATCTCTGCATATTTGTACTATACAGCATTTCTTTTAGCGCGTTCTGTTGTTGTTGTAGAGGTTGTAATCATCAAAAAAGATGATAAGGCAAGGGGTTGCTTCGCTAATGTTTATGGAAGCGTTATTGCCTCCTATAGCAACAGTAGGCGATACTGTAACAGTGACAATGAGTTGAAGTATTTGGAGACTGTACTTTTTGAAAAGCCATTAGATCAATCTGTGCGGCTCAGAGGTGGGACTCCTACCAAGTTGTCTAGATCTGTTGTATCTTGGAAGGAAATCACTAATACTCAAACCTGAATTCAAAGCTACAATGCAAGCAAATTGAATTCAAGCTAAGTGTGAGTGAATCCGTGAATGAATGTTTGCAAGAAGGATAATCTAAGCTCTCGCTTAGATACAGAATCACCACTAAACTCAAGTTTACGGTCCCTGAACTGTGATTAAGATATAGAAACACTACTTAATTAAGGTTTAGGACTTACTTGATTACCACCTTAATCGACCCAATTAAGAATAAGCAAGTGAAGTATTTAAGGGAACTAAAGTTGTTTGCTCTCAAATCTGGTTTTCATTCAATATTCAAGTGTAAGTTACAAAATGGTCGTGACAAAACCTTAATACATGACCGAGCAAGCACCTAAGCAACCAAGCTAACTGATTGAGGTTTCCTACCTAGGAAGGAAACGGATTAACTAGTTAATCCAAGCGCTTAAAACTAAGCTAGATTACATGCTTGCTTTAATTAAACTAATTGCGATCAGAATATTAAGGAAAGCAAAACAAATGATGTGATTTAACTTTAATACATCTTAAATAAGCTAATACAGCAGCATTACTTGAAAAAATGTGGAGAAAAGCAGTCGTAAAGGGAGTTCTCTGTCCGACTATCCAATCAAAATGCTTCCTTTATGGAATCAACATCTCTCTAGGTAGGAATACCTATAGAGGTAAGGTTGCCTACAGCTGGATCTCCTCAGACCCCGCGAAAACGGACCCACACTGGGAATTTGTTGTTGTTGTTGTTGGTTCACACGATTCAATGTTGTTTCTTCAGCAAATTATGGTGTTTCCTGGCTGCTTGACTAGTGATTGAAGGAAGCAAGCAAGAAAGGAGCTGAGCAAACCCATTGAAGAGGGGAAAACACGTAGCACTCAACCGGGGTTCTCAAAGACAATTTTTAGCCCGGTTTTGTGACCCTGCTTCCACCAATCAAAAGTGAGTATGATTTTGATTTTAGGCCATGGGGGTACTCCTTAGGGTGTGTACAAACAGTCTCCTACAAACAAATCAATGTTACATCATGTTTACGTAGAAGATTTCTACTAAAACATTTTACCGTGCAGTTTTGGACCCAAACTGGCAGGTTAGACAAAATGCATTGATCTCTTAACTTCAACTATGTATGATTGATTTTAAATGCTTGGACCTGAAAGATAACATCATAAGAAACCCAAAAATGAAAAAATATCAATCTTAAGCCACAATGTAGCTTAAGAAATTAGATGAACAAAACCGGTTACATTCTGGTTATTTAACCCGGTTGTTACTGTTTGGTTCTTCTCCAACATTTGAACTATTGCTTGTACTTTGGAACTTGCATTGGACCTTGTAGGACTCTTAGGGTCCTCTTCCTTGTCTTGGTTGTGGGGGACTCCATCATCCTCCCCTTGTTGAAGAGATTTAATCCTTAAATCTTCAAGGTAATCATAGGCTTGGTAAGCACTCAAGTCAGCCATGTTGAATGCAGCTGAAACTCCATAGTCCCCTGGCAAATCAACCTTATAACCATTATTAATTCTTTCAAGTACCTTAAATAGACCATCAGCCCTTAGCATGAGTTTGTTGTTCCCCTTTGAAAGAAATCTCTTTTTCCTTAAGTGTATCTACACGAGGTCTCGAGGTTTAAATACCATCTTCTTCTTGTGTTTGATGGCTTGAGCTTGATATGATGCATTAGTCTTCTCTATTCTACTCCTTACCAACTCATGTATCTTCTGGATTTCTTCCACCCTAGCTGCTGCATCCGCACTTGGCTTTTGATCTAAAGGCGTTGGAGTAAGATCAAGTGGACTAATAGGATCAATCCTATAGACCACCTTGAATGGTGATAGACCAATAGCCTTGCTTGGAGCCCTATTGTAAGAAAATTTTGCATGGGGTAAAAGCAAATCCCAAACTTTGGCATGAGGTTTAATCAAAGCCCTTAGAAGTGTTCCTAGGATTCAATTTGTAACCTCAGTTTGCTCATCAGTTTGTGGATGACAAATGGTACTATATTTCAGTTTAGTACCCCATTTCTTCCACAAAGTAATCCAAAAATGGTTTAGAAACTTAGTATCTCGATCAGAAACAATTGATCTAGGTATACCATATAATCTAGCCACCTCCCTAAAATACAACTCAACAATGTGTAGCATTATTAGTCATGTTGCACGGAATGAAATGAGACATTTTAGAGAACCTATCTACTACAACAAAGATTGAATCTTTGTTTCTTTGGGTCTTAGGCAGTCCAAGAATGAAATGCATACTTACATGAACCCAAGGAGTAGTAGGAATAGATAGAGGTATGTATAGGCCGTGGGGTAAAGAGTGACTTTTGGCCACTTTACAAGTCCCACACCTTTTCAAAATGTCTTGTATGTCCTTTTCCATACGTGGCCAGTAGTAATGCTCCCTTAGCATGATGACAGTCTTGTTTTCACCATAGTGACTAGCTAAAGAACCTCCATGAACTTCCATAATTAGAAGCTCCATTGTGCTACACCGTGGTACGCACAGCCGTGTACCTTTGAAAAGGAACCTTTCTTGAATCAGAAAATCTCCTTTGGGGTGATTTGAACATTCAGCAAACAACTCCTCAAAGTCTTCGTCTTCAGCATACAAAGCTTTTAGATGCTCAAAATCAAGTACATAGGCATCTAATTGAAACAAAAGTAGATACCTCCGTGATAGAGCATCGACACCTTGGTTAAGCTTTCCAAATTTGTGGTTGATTGTGAAATGAAATTATTGCAGAAACTCAATCCACTTAGCATGACGTGAGTTTAGCTTGTGTTGGCCTCGAATATACTTCAAAGCTTCATGGTTAGAATGGAGGATAAACTCACTTGCAATCAAATAAAGACTCCAATGCTCTAGACATCTCACAATTGCATAGAACTCTTTATCATAGGTGGAGTATTTTCTTCTTGAATCGCATAGCTTCTCACTTAAAGAAGACTAATGGCTTACCTTCTTAGGTAAGAACAACACCTATTCCAACTCTAGAGGCATCATGTTCAATTTCGAACACCTTACTAAAGCATGGCAAAGAGAGCACAAGTCAACTTAGAAATCTCATAATGAAATGTATACAGTCGCGAATTCAGGAATTAGTTCAAGCGGGGTCGAGACCCAAACACACATATGATTTGAGATTTTAAATTTAACAATAGTCATAAAAATGTAATTACCAAGCTAATATAATCAAGGCAACTGTCCTCGACGAACTTCATATTTTGAAACCGATATATGATATCATCGTTCGATATTGTTTCAAAAAGATCATCTTCAAAATAAGTAATAATAGTATCATTAAAAAACTCATCCAATGTTCTGTTGCGCAAATTGGTCTTGATAATCTTCACCATACTCATTTGGATGATAATGTGAAATTGGTTTTCTTTCATCTGGATTTGATAGAAGAGCACTTGAATCAACTCAACTTCTCCTGCAAGACGAAGGATTAGTGTTTGCATCAAAATTTGGGGTGTGTTTGAGTGTTGTGTTCATCAGTTTCTCGATTCAAAGGAGAATTTTCAGATGTGAAAGTTGAACGAAATGATTCAGTAGTCAACTTTTTAGAATATCTATGCATTTTTAACTGAACAAAAAAAAATTAATTAGGAAAGTACAGGATATTCAATAATTGTAACTTATCAGAAGAGAATTCAAGCAGTGAACAACACATACAATTACAATTGACAAATGATTTGTGGTCAATTTCATCAAATGATTTCAACCATTGAAACTAATCTAACTATCTAAATAATTAAAAGGTAAACAATCAAAAATTTGACAAAGAAAAGCGAAAATTAAGACTATCTAGAATTTTATGGTTTGTACCTTCAAAGGTCAAAACTGTAACGCCCCCAACCCTAGAGTTAGGAGTGTTAGGGTTTT
>JACYFF010031952.1:694235-713996 GCA_017589665.1 Selenicereus undatus
AATAGCGTAAATGCCTTAATGAAGGGGATAAAATTCCGGGCGTTACAAAAACGATTGTGGACTATTAGTGGCACAGAGGCACTACCTAGAGGGTTGACGGTGGCTGCCGGAGAATGCCATTGGTGGTGGACGAGTAGGATTGGGCATGGTGGTTGCTGGTTCCGAGTTTCTGTGACTGTGTGTGTGGGCAGTGGGGCGAAAAGAATGAGGGGAAGGACCGAAGAGAAAGCCACAGCGGCATATTGTAATTCGAAACTTGGGCCAAACTAGAGAGGAATAGCTTTTAAGTGTAAATGGCAACAGCAAGGTGAGAACCCATGATGCATGAGGGGAGTGCCCAGCCGACCATCAGAGCAATCTTCTTTTACTGCAACATGGTACGTCACAAATTAGATATATACGATATTTATTTATTTTTTAACTTAACTAATAGTTTTCTTTTAAGCAGGGTCAGTTGACCCCACGTGACCCTACCATAGCTCCGCCCTTGAATGTATAACCACTTGTACCATGCAAGTTCTATGGAATGGCAAACCTGACCCCAGTTTCCATGGTATAAGACAAGCGGATCCATTATCTCCCTATATTTTTGCCTTATGTATTGAATGCTTATCTCGTCTTATTGAGGTAGAAGTTAATCAACATTGATGGATTCCTTTTAAGCTTAGAAATTTTAAGGCATCACACCTATTTTATGCAAATGATGTTATTTTATTTGGTGCACTGCATTGGACAATCTAAATAATATGATCTCAACCCTTAGAAAGTTTGGAGAAGCCTCAGGGATAGGGATTAATATATTGAAGTCCCGCCTTATCTTCCCTAAAACCCTTCACCATAAATTACACAGGGTCTTGTCTTATTCTGTACATATCCCCGCTTCAACTTCTTTTAGAAAATACCTGGGTGTAGCTTTAATTACTCATAAACCCAAAACGGTTGATTGCGAAAATCTGTTATTTAGATTCACTGAACACTTAGCAGGTTGGCAAACGAAGTTCATTAATTTTGCTTGAAGGGTGACTTTAATCAAATTTGTTCCATCATCTTTACCTGTTTATCACATGCAAGCAACCCGACTTCCTCCTAAAATTATCCAAGGCATGGAAAGGATTATGCGATGTTTTGTATGGAACAAATCAGAAAATGCTAGATATTTTGCTCAGGTTAGTTGGAAATCTGTTTGTAGGCCTTTGAACTATGGAGGATTAGGACTAAAGAATTTAACTCAATGGAATAAATCTTTTCTCTTAAAATTACTTTGAATTTGTTACCAAAAACGTAAAATTCCCCGACTAGAGTTACTATGGGCCAAGAATTTGCATAATTCAAAAATTGAGTTTGCTGAAGTTAAAGCCCATCACTCCCCTTTCTGGAGAAGTATCGTTAGTTTGAAAGAGCAACTATTTAATAATCTTTGTATTAGTATTGGGAATGCTAGGTCTACGTCCTTGGTTCGATAAATGGCTTCCTTCTGAAGTTTTAGCAAGTTAGATGGATCCTAATCCTCTAGAACATTGCTCTCGTGTAAGGGTTAGTTATTTTCTTCAAGTAGGATAACAGAATGTTCAAAAACTCAAAAAATGGGCTCACTAGAGCTACATGGCAAGAATGCTCTAGAGTGGTTGATTGAGCATTGAGACCGAAGGTTTTTGACAAGTTCAAATGTCTCTTTTAGCAAAGACATTGAAGGTACTATAGGCACTTATCTAGCATAACAAATATCCCCGGCATTCCTATATCTAGAGGCAGATCACTAAATTAAAGGATGTGTTTGTCTCAATCAAAAAGCGAAACATCTCTGGGGATTCAAAAAGAGATGCAATACCTCAGAGTTGTCCTAAAATGTGGTATAAGCCATTCCAACATAACTCATAGTGATGTAGAGATTTCCACTGAGTCATGATCCAAGAGTTACATTATCTCTTTGCTAAAATTTATTTCGGTGGGTTGTGTGATGACTTAATGAAAATCCACTAAAAGATGTGAGAGTCATTATGCAGGCCAAATGCTTTCGAGGGATCAGTTTCAGTTCTACCACATATTTAAGTATGATCATTGATTCAACCTACTAGAGGACAAGAGTAAAGATGATATAGATTCTTTCCAAGGGCAGATTCTATAGTATGCCTCCTCCGATGGACTTTAGTACACAAATTATTTTTACCCTTCGTGGCCGAAGATTTGAAATGTGGACTTGTCATCCAGAAGTTTACTAATGTAACAACATTAATGACGTGTGGAATGCATACTGCACAAAGGCCATGGAGTTGATTGATAATTCCCTCTACAAAAGTGTGAATTATTTCATTTTTGATGGGAGAGGCTGAATGAAAATAAGTTATAAACTTGTCCCATAAAAACATGAAAATAAGATGGTGAAAAATAGAACTTGTTTTATTTAAAATTCTTGCCTCTAATTGCAGAATTGGGTTGAAATATCATGGTCAATGCCCGTGGGATGATGTTGCTCTTATTCCTTTGAAATTGGCAATACCACAAGTGTTCCTCGCTTATTCCATGTTGTTTCTGTAGCAACATGAAGTGGATGGAGGCCAGGAGTAGCCTCAAGATTAGGGTTGATATTAAAGTAAATTGACACTAGTACATGCAGAGCAAAATGTATTAGTGAAATGTTTCAATTCGCATTGCAAGTAAGAAGCTAAATATTATATAGTTCTTAGTATTATGTAGTAGAGTAGTAACACCGTCTGATAGTGATGGATACAGCCATATGCAAAAAATAAAAAAAAGAACAAAAAGTTAAGAAATCAAGTAGTTCCTGGAAATAGTGCTGGAACAATAGCACATACCATAAATAAGAAAAGGACAAAAGAGTATCAAATAGTTCCCAGCCATTGGATGTTCGGATCAATATGTGGATGATGATATTGCTTCAAATATATGAATGATGATCACATGACATGCTTTTTCACTTCTCAGCATGGTCATAATGTAAATTTAGAAACTAGGAAACCAGTAAGCTCGAATTTGGCAATATTATTTGAACAACCATTACAAGCAACCATAACTCACTATTTTTCTAACTATTGGCATGTGGTTTCAACAAAGTGTCATAAAATATGTCAACATATAGTTGCATTCTAAAAAAAAGATAAAAAGTCATTAGTTTTTATAACATGGTGAATAGTTAAAGATTAACAATAATAATATGGTCTAAACCATATAGATCAGTGAGAAACAAGCGACTTTATTGCACATGGCTTGACAATCCATAATAATGTAACAATATTATATAATTCATAATATATAATATAATGTTATAATTTAAACATGTGATAATGCTCCGTTTAATGTTTTTAATTTTTATCAATAAGCTAGATGATGATAATAAAATATAATTTATCATTAAATCCTCAACAAATTCTCAAGTTTAAATTCATCATCTATCAATCAACATTCAAACCTTTCTAGTAGCGCTGCTCCCCTCCAATGCTCTGACTTATATCTAAAAGCAAAAGCATTTAAAGTGAGATAGAAATTTCAATAATGATGATACAATTATGAGAATTTTGGGTGCTTCAATTCAAACAGACTGTCTTGTAATGACTAGATGGTAGCCAATTTGTACATATTAAGAAGAATTTTAGTTTGCAGGTTGCTATTTTCTACAACTAGTAATGATCTAATAAGAAATTTCTACAACTAAACTGAAAGTTGAACTAACCTGCAGTGGCCCTTGATTCCTAACAAAGTCAACATCACACATACAAACACATTCACGCTTGGTTTGTATGATTATTATTATTATTCTAAGTTTCGCCCCACAAGTCACATTCATGAAACCCCCTCAAAATAAATCAACACAAAGCACCAAATCATAAAATTTTCATCTCAATTTATAAGTAGTAACACCCATCACTTAACTATACTATTTCGCCCCCAAATTTAGTAGATGATATATATGCACACAAAAAAAATGATAGCATATAGGATATGTTCCTTCCAATTTATTATACTTAATTACTTATGGATACTTATCTCTCAAAATGATGAAATAACTAAACATTGTTAAATAATGCTGAAAGTTGCTCAAAATTACTAAAAGTTGTTGAGAGTTGTTGAATGGTGCCAAAAGTTGTTGAAAGTTTTGTAAAATTACCAAAAGATTCGAATGTTACAAATTAAAAAGAATAGGGTCATAGTTTTCAAATAAAGACAAATATGGCTAAAAAGTGTCTTATAATAAAATATTTATCAGCTTCATATTTATTATTTCCATCCATTTTGTTTTTTTAACGTGTCATATTGCCATATAATGTCTTGAATGTGTACATCTATTGTCTAATAGCATGCAACCTTATTTGTAAACCTTCCTACTTGCTAGTGATAAACAAATAAAAAGGCTTTCTACTTTTGTGTTGAAGTATCACAAAGTCATGATGTGACAAGGGAAAACATAAAGGTGACTTCTACCTGTCATAACTGCTTCAGTTGCTTGTTTACTTAATTATGTATTTATCTTTGATTTTGTACAACCAAGCTTACTAAAAAGGGGAAAATACAAAATTAAAATCTACATTACTATCACAAGTACGAAGAATTTGGACTGTGTAATGATGGGCAAAAGGAATATTCATTTATTCCTTTAGGACATGCATATGTTATGATTATCAACTGCCAGAAGAAAAAGATCTTTATAAAAACGACACATGTGCCACGTTTACTTGTTGTAGAAGAATAGTAATTCGTATGAAGGAGGGGAGAGAATTATTTGGTCTCAGACTCTCAGGAAGTCTTCATGAAGACTGTTTCTTTCTCTTTTTTTATAGGGGTCTTCACATGTACAAGACTTTTGTAAGACTTTAGCTAAGACGGGCTCACATTATGATGACAAATTACTTTATGGTGAAAATAATAAAGCAAGTCATTTGTTATTAGTTACTTTGAATATTTGATATGTGTACATATAATAAATTTGAAAGCAATTATGCCATAGGTTAATATTATAATAAATAACATTAAAATATGTATTTAAAACATAAAATTGATTAGTACAAAGTTACATTATGAAGATGACAAATTTTGATAACTTATGTAGAATGAAATATGATCTACCAATATTGTTGTCGGTGGACCATTAACATATCATATTGCTAATCTTACATCTAAGTGTTCTTTTTTTTCAACTTATTTATCATTGGTAAGCATGATAATAACAATTATGTATCGTCTTATACAAAATTTCAAATCTTAAGCAAGGACAAAATTACTCTAGACACAAGTGCACAACTTTTAGACATGTGCCTTTTGGTTATTCAACTTTTAGACATGTGCCTTTTGGTTAGATGGAGCAGTAGTACTAGTCACTTTCTAAATCATTTCAATATTTGTTCAACTTTGAACACATGTTTAGAATTGATTAAAAAAATAGATAAAAATGTTTAGCTGCTATCATGTACTAAACTTTTTGTTTAACACCGTTGCAATATTTTGACGGGACCACAAATGAGATTCTAAAAAAGGAAATAATTAGGTTCAACTCTATTATACCCAACACCTTTTTCCTTTTCTAAGAAAATACCTAGCAATAATATATTTATGCTATTGTTTAGGTCCTTTTTGTTAAGAGAACATTGGAAGATCAAAAAGTATATTGGAGCAAATTGAAGCATATTAGACTAGATTTGATTAAATTTGATCAGCAGAAAATATATTGACCAGGTTTGATTCACAATCAATAGATTGAGCAACTTGAAAGCAAGTTTGTGAACGAGTTGAAATTTGACTAGTAGTTAGCTGGTTTGAGCAAATTGGAACAGATTGAAATATATTAACTAGTCAATTAATAGTTAACAAATTTGAGTATGTTGGAGCCCATTGCAATAAAGTGAAACATATAACAAATTGAATATACCATAACGATCAATTGAAGATAAACTCATAAATGGATGAAGAGAAATTGACAGCCCAAATCTCAGCATCAATGTTAGAAATTGTGTCCAGATGTGTCTTTATTTTTTTTTTTTCCCTTTTGTTTTTTGTTTAAGATAAGAATGTATTCAAAGAAGTTGAGCCATGTGGAAAGAATCTTAACAGAAAAATAGAAATAGGGTACTCGTTGGTAGGCCTAGGCCTAGGCCTATGCCTATGCCTATGCAAAATGGGAGATGCACATGTGAGTCTATATAATTTATTTTAATAATAAACTTTTGATTGGCGTTTGGGATTCGATTTAGGTTTCTTAAAGTTGTGTTATCAGAATCTAAACTAAATTTTGTGATCAAGTCAAACATTCAATATTTAGAGGTATTAAATCCTCCTTTTTCTCATATCTAAGCCCCAATATATCAAAGTGTACTACCTTTAGCAGTAAATTAAAGTAGTGCAATCAAAAACAATTAAAATTAAAAAGCAATAAAAATAAAAATATTATGCTCTGCAAATTAATAGAGTACGTACATACTCATAATACTACTACTATTATTATTATTGTTGTTGTTATTATTATTGTTATTTTTATTAAAATGATATGTTCAGTCTAGATTATGTCATATTTTAAATACTTTTTAGCATTGTATTTGTTCACAATAATTGTTGAGTTAAAATTTTTATTATATTTTTATCCTATGCATATCAATGACAATAATTAAAAAAAGAAAGAAAGAAAATTCTAGGAAATTACACATTTGGGCGCGACCAAGATGTTTTCTAATAATAGGGCCAGTCGAGGCCCAAATTAGGGCAACCCATTTGGTCTCATTTGCATCGGTTGCATGACAGTTCCTGTTCTGCCTCCATTTTACACGAAAGGCAGTCTACAAGCTGGTCATGTTTAAATTAGGTGTTTTTTTTGGGGGGGGGGGGGGGGCACATTATGGAGGTGGTTTTGGAGGAAAACGAGGGAAAAATAGAATTGCAAGTGAGATTGCGCTTAATAAAAGTGTTAAGAGGAAAGGGTGTGAGAAGAAGGCAGTGGGTCTACTATTTGCCATCTTTCTACCCATTCAACCTCATGAACGCCATTCACATTTGCTCTCTTTCTCCCTATCCAACCTCAACAATGCCATCAACCCTCTTCATGCAACTTTTGGTCCTCCACTCTCTCAACCCTCTTCATGCAACTTTTGCATACACACACACACACACACACATATATATATATATATATAAAATAAGAAACTTTAAAATATTGATATATCCTTGTGAACTTCCCACGAGGCTATGCCTAAGTGACTATAAGAGTTCAAATTCTCTATGAAGTGGAATTCCTTGATCCTTGACTAGGGCTGAGCAAAAAAACCGGTTCCTCGGACCCAGACCTGGACCGGGACCCAGTTAGACCAGGACCGGGACCAATTCCAAAATTCATGACCCGGTTACAACTGGTTCCAGTACTGGGTCCTGAAAATTTGGAACCGGAACCGGTCCCCGTACCTGATTACCCGGTCCACATCAAAAAAAAATTTAAAATATAACTTTGCAAAGTAAAAAATTGCAAACCCTAAAATCTGAATCCTCTCCTCAATTCTACTCAGTGCTCCCTGGACTCCTCGTCTCTCTCTCTCTCCCCATGCTCAATTGCTCTTTTTGGCTCTCTCACTACTCTCAGTCTCTCTTTCTCTCTTCCTACCGGTCGCCGGCAGCACGGTTCGACCCTCGACTCCTCGTCTGCTCGTCAGTTTTTCCTGGTGGAGGCTGCCAGCCAGGGGACCGTCTCCGGCGACCCTTCTTCCTCCTCCGCCGACTACAGCGGCTTCTACCAGGCCCAATGGGCCGGAGTGTCATTCCACCACCCTCCAACGGTGGTCGTGGTCCCAGAAGGCAATCCAGTGGAGGTGGGCCAGCCCATTATGAAAAAGAGCCGGCGGGGTCCACGTTCTTGGAGCTCTCAATATCGCAGCGTCACTTCTTACCGGCGAACTGGTCGCTGGGAGTCTCACATATGGTCAGCTTCAACTTCAATTCTCTCTCTCTCTAAAAATTTGTTTTGATTGATTTAAAAATTTATTTATTTTTTGTTCTGGATTGTTGTTTTTCAGTTTGATTCATTCAGGAACTGCGGGAAGTAAGATATCGGGTACCCAGTGGTGAAACCGGTCCCAACTGGTTTTGGGACCAGGTCCAAAATTTTTGGACCCGGTTCACCTGGGACCGGGACCAGTTCTTATAATTTTGGACCCGGTCCAACCGAGACCGGGACCGGTTCCTCAAAAAGCGACCGGGTACCCGGTTGTGCTCAGCCCTATCTTGACAACAATTTCATTGACTTAGAAAAGTTTAATATCTACAGTACAACTAGAATAGAACATATGTTGAAATTTTATTTTGCTTTGAGTTTGAACTTATAACAGTTCGAAATTAAAACTTTTCAATCATTTGATCATCACTGGTCAGATCTCCACTTTATGACTCTATTAAACCAAACGTCGGTCGATTGCCATCTGGTCGAGCCAAGTCGAAAGAGGTAGAAATATAGATGGCCAAGACGGCTAGAAATGCAACTATGTCGGCCTTGTAAATTGTTGCAAAAAATCACACACTAAAGCAGAGATTAAGGAAAGCCAAGGCTTAGCTAAGGACCTCACTGCTCGTCGTATTTGGTTTGGTATTATTACTGCACATGACTTCAGCAGTCATAGTAATACTACCGAAGAGGGTCTTTATCGAAATACTTTTGCTTCTCACATTTGGCAATAAGCAATAATTTTTCTGTAAACTTCTGAAAATCTGTTCCAGATATGGGAATGGAGGAGCGATTTTTCAAAATAAGGAGATGGTGATGGGTGTTCAAGAATCTTCTCAGAAGTAAGAAATTTAAACTTCTACGGTTATTTTTTTAACGGTTGTAATTTGCCACATCATCATCCCTTCTCCCTCTTACCTTTACCGTTATCATGGGTTTTGGCAACTGAGCATAAGCCAACACCGCGCATTAAGGTTGATAAGGCCACCATGAGACTCTCGACTATCATAGTCTACATCATACTCCTAGGTAGGAATGTCAGTTATATTCGAATTCGAAGCAGATCCGATCCAATCCGAGACAAAATTATCCGATTCGAATCCGAAATAGAAAAATTCGAATCCGAGTTCGATAAAAATAATCCGAGTCCAAGTCGGATTTGGATCGGATTCGGAGGATGGGTAAAATCCGATCCGACTTTCAATCCGATCTGACTAGATTTTTAAATATTTCAAATTTCAAATTTATGTTTAAATTTTAAAATTTTTAGAAATAAAACCTACTCAATATACCCACCCTTCCCCTATCCCGAAGATGCCATCCTAGCCAGTGTTATTTTTTTTAAGTAAGAGTTTTTTTAATATGTAAAAATTAAAACGTTGAAGTCCTAATAGTCCCCCCCATTTACTCTCTCTCTCTCTTCGCCACTTTACCAATTGCTCTCACTAGTCACACTTGGGCTTTTACTATTCACTAGTCGAATTGTCAGAGTAGTACCATTTGATTAAATTGACATCCCTCTCATCTTCATTTTCATTTTCATTTTCGCATCCATTCAAGTTGAAACATATTCGCAATACGCACAGTGAACACACTGAGAAGATGGAGATTTTTGAAATTGAAAACAACTATTAAAAAGATTTTATTACTCCCTTGTATTAGAAAGAACAACAGTGACAAATGAATTAAGGACCTTCCACTAAAATGCATACTTTAGTAGGTACTAAGACCAATATCCCTTTGGAAGTTCACGAGGCCTACAGGTGCAAAATAAAAGCAACAAGACGTCATATAAAAAAAAAAACCTCTTATTTGAACGCATGGTAACAAAAGAACCATGATCAGGATATCAAAGTAGTTTCATGCATGAAATGACCAATACGTATAATTGTGCAAATATTTCCTTTATATGCACACATCAACTTTGAGAAAAATAGAATTAAGAATAGCTCATTTTAAGGAAGAGATTTTATTCACAAAAGAATAGTGGAGTTTTCATTCCAAGGAGATTAAAAAGTGCCTAAAGAAATAGTACTTTTCAGCTAATTAAAAGAACTAGAAAATCATACCTCGGACTCCAAAACGATATCGAAATACGGCTGCTCATTCTGACTAGTTAATATTTTGAAATTGTGGAATATTGTAGTGGTTGGGGCCCTTATTTCGTTGATACACTTTCTGTATCGTATATGTAGCTCCTGTCCCTCGATGTCCTCCGAGTCAACATTAAATGTAATGGGATCCATGTCAATCAATTACAAAATTAAACTTTTTTTAAAAATAAATATTAGGCTACTCAATTGAACACGTAAATCAGTGAGAAACATGCAAGTTTACTGCACATGGCTTAAAAATCCATAATAATACAACAGTATTATATAATTCGTAATATATAATATAATGTTATAATTTAAACATGTGATAATGCTCCGTTAATGTTTTAATTTTTATTAGTGAGCTAGATAATGATAATGAAATATAACTCATCATTAAACCCTCAACAAATTCTCAAGTTTAAAGTCATCATCTATGAGTAAGGTCGGCATTCAAACCTTTCTAGTAGCGCTGCTTCCCTCCAACACAGTCTGCTTTGTCGACCTTGATAGTTATGCTAACAAGTTTGGCATGAAAATGTGACATTAACATTAAAGACAGAGAGTTAGGCACAAATAAAAAAGAAAAATTATTTTTTCAACAATACATATTATAAAATCATAGATCCTTACAATTTTATGATCCAATTATAGAAGTAGGGGCTTTGGTACGTATTGACAAACCCTACCTATATTTACAATATACTTTTGGAAAGAATACATATAAAGTACAAAACCATAAATTCATGATCCAGGAGCACAAGACTAAATCAGACTTCTATGGTTTCTTTACCTCAACGGCTTGGGTGGGCCGCAACTGAATGATTAGCAAAACAATGAGCCATGGCGGCATGGGGATGAGTATGCAGGTGTCATCGCGGGATCTCAGCCTGCAGGCTTCTCCGTGTCTTATAGATTATGCGACATAGAAAACCGCGAATGACTTGGTCCCTCTAGCTTGAGGAATGCAGTACCAAATCTGTTTCATGGGGCTAATCTAGATGTTCGCTGATTTGCATTTATGACAATTGTTATTCATACGCTGGAGGGAGCTCGCTTTTCTGCTATTAGTCAACACATAGAGAATGCCATGGCAGCTAATCCATATGCAGATGTTGAGTTCCTTTTGGAACACAAAACACTGATTAAAAATTGGGGCACTGTATCAGAAGGAGTGCGGTTAGCCATTGAGAAACAACAACATCAGCAACCAAAGAGTCGAGACCCTGATGATCAGATATTTCTAGGCATTAAGACGCCACTATTAAGCAACTTGACTCTCCAAGAGGCTAAAACATCTATGGCAATCCTCAAGCAAAACAGGCTAAATTTGCAAAGAATGCAAGTAAGAACGCACTACAAACAAACCTACATATATTAGAAAAGAAATTATTCTATGTTAAAATATGGATTAATTTGCAGGTCAACTTGCCTGTTAGAGCCAAAGGGGTGGAGTCAATCACTCAAATGTGTGAGGATTAGTTTCATTCTAAGTGGAAGACAAAACTTGCAACTTAATAGCTTTTTTCCTTCTGGTACTTAGACTCTGTAAAGATGTGACTGTAGACCTTACTTGTAGTAGCCAATTGTTCAAAATCACCAAATTACAGCAACGCAAACTACTTGCACATGGACTACCTGGGCTTTTGTACAGAATGCCGGATCACGGCTTGGTTAGTTTTATGGGACTATGGTGTACTTGAAGGACAATTTCTTTTCTATGATGGATAGGGTGAATGAGCTCCTATGTTGCTGGGTATTGATTCTGAGCATGCCTAAGTCTTTTCCCTTATGCTTCTCTGTCAAGTGTAGTTAGCACAGAATGTATGACAAGCAGTAATATTGTATCATGTCTTCTTCTATAATTAGAAAACACACAAGGGTGTCAAAAATTCCACCATTGCTGCACTCCTCCTTTCATAATGCAGTATGCTCTGCTGGGCATTTTTGTGGATGATATTTACTAGCAACATGGGTGGCTCAATTTCTCTATGTAATTCAAATGTCTGTTTTACTTGCATTTGTTCCCCGCAAAAGGGACATTACCTTTGTTTCTCAGTATAATGTTAGGTTTAGCATAAGTAACCCTTGTGCCATTTTGTCTGGAAAGCTAGAAACCCCCCCTCTGTCAGCATTTCTCTTGGCGCCATGAAGTTGGATTTTTTTATCTATTTTGGGAGGGTGTTCTCACTAAAGTTTGGTGGATTAATTATTGACGGGATTTTTGACGGAAAAAAGTGTACTTTTTGACGGAAATTCAGGATTTTGACGTCAATTTTGACGGGAATAATGTCCGTCAAAAAAACCTTCGTCAAAATGAAGTATGTGACGGGACCGTCAAAAATTTTTGACGGACAACTCTGACGGGCGTGAAATCCGTCAAAAAATCCCTGACCGAACTTTTTGACGGCCTGAAATCCCGTCAGAGTTTTTTTGACGGCAGATTTGACGGGGTGAAAACCGTCAGAGTTGACTTTTGACGGGATTTTTTACGGAATAATTTCTGTCAAATTAGCGTGGTCAGGGTCAAACAGGCCCGTCAAAAAACCCGTCAGAATCCTACTTTGATGGGTGTACGCCGTCAAAAATTCCGTCAAAAAACCGCTGACGGAATTTTAATCCGTCAAAGTTACGGTCAAATTAGACATTACTAAAAAGTCACAGGTTTGTCCAAAATTGGGATTTGCAACCCTAATTACTGTTGTCAAATATCAGGAAACAAATGAAACCAAACTATTTACATAGTAAAACGCAGAAATTAATATACATGTCCCTACATTTAGTCCACTAGCATAATCAATGAACATTTCAAACAAACATAACCAAGAACTAGAATAGAACATAACTAATCGTCGGAGGAGGCACCTAAGTGGGATGAATCGGGCTCATTTTCGTTATCATCTTCTGGCGGTGCTGCTGAGGACCCAGCTTGCTGACCCTTGAAGAACCTCCAGAGCTTGCTTATCTTGCTCTTGACCTTCTCCTTATCTCGATGCCTCGCCGCCTTCTCTTGAGCCAACTCATTGCGAAGCTCTGCAATCTCTCTGAGGCGAGCTTCCTCCGCTTGACGAGCGTCCTCCGCTGCTTTGACCGCGGTCTCGTTCAATCTCATTGCCATCTCACGTGCATCGTAGTTGTTCACAGATGATGATCGAGTGGAAACTGACATGCGAGACCGTTCCCTCATCAGAACTCCCTCGGCACCAAAGCCATACACGCGACCCTTGCTGTTGAGATTTCCTTCAACCCAAACGTCACGCTCAGATAATGGGTTAGGGCTTTGGGAGCTGTCGTCGGTGGAGGGGTTAGAGGACCTGTACTCCTGCCATCTCTTTGTGTGTTCTTCCTGCGTATTCACAAAGAGAACAATGTGTATTAGAATATCGTAAATATTGAAGCCATATTGAGTTGGACAACTCATTGTCATGTGATTTGAATCCAATCTTACCAATCTCAGCTCCGACTTTTTGCACACCCAGTTGCCCTGATTGTCCTTCTTCTTGCTCCAGTGAGTGTCTTTATACAGCTTATCGATTGTTGGTTCCCTTTGAAGTGAGGCAGCCTGCACAGATTTTCATTATGTGATACTGCATGTCATAAATCGTTACATAAGAGTGCGTTCACGTATATTGAGATTAGGAATTACCAGTCGTCTACGCCGCTCAGTTATTGGGATTGACCCACACGTGTGCAAGGAGGGACCCACGCCCTCAGGGTCACTGTGACGGTTCTTCTTGTTCTGAGCGCTGATCTTCTGAAAATCAGGGCCCTCCCAATACTTTCGCAGCTGTGCCCAGTTGTCCGGAGAGACCCAATCTGGCACCTTACCCAACCTGCGTGCGTAAGCAAACAAGTTCTTCAGCTGCTTAGCCCCACTCACTTCGAAATTCCTGCGCACTTGTCTGTCATGCTGAGGTAACCAATAATAATATTTCTACAGAAACATCAAAAAACATAGTCAGCACATGAAATTTAGTACGAAAGTTCCAATCTTAAATTCAAAACGCAGACATTTACAACGAGACACGTACAGTGCGAATTGTTCTGATACCTCCAACATTAACACATAGAGCAAGTTAATGGCAGGAAAGTTTCTAACACCAAGTGCGTACCTTGAATTCAGCGAACCACATATCTCGTTGCGGTTTAGGGACTTCCCCCCAAGTGGGCCACGCTCCTGGGTACTTTCCTTTCATGATCTCACCAATACGTTTGGTGATTCCTTGGTATGGCTTGAACCTGAAACGTATGAACATAAAAACATTTAACATTGAACAACAAGGTATCAGTACCATAGAACTATATTTACATAACATTTCATATATAGTGAAAGGGTAGTAGAGTACATACGTGTCTCCCTCTGGCTCTATAAGACTCTTGTCCCTAACAACCACCTCTTGCTCACTCCACGGCAATATACGACCCCCAGATTGCTGCGATGTAGCCTGCGCACGAGGTTCGGGACTGCGTTGCGGAGTAGGATCTACAGCAGGATGTGGAGCAGGGTATGGAGTCGACTGTTGTGGAGGCTGAAGCAGAGGTTGACCCTGTTGCATGCTGGACAACGCGCTCATGATCAAGTTTGCGTTGTACGGCATGAAAGACCCAAAAGTGCTCCAGAACGCCGGATTCAGTCCACCTGTCCCTAAGGCGTTCCCAACGTTGGCTGATTGCAAAGCAGCGTCATGGTTGAGTCCGGGGACGTGGTTGGGGTCCAGAAAAGGGCTCCCGAGGCGTGCATCCATCTGGGGGGTGGGCGTCACTGGCGTACTTTCTGCCACTGTCGAAGGAACTCCAGAAGGGGAGTCAGTCGTGCGCTCCCCCACTCCCACAGCCTCCGGTGAGTGACTGTCTGCATCCGACAGCCGCGCACCTACTCTCCGACGCCTCTGTCGTCGCGGATCCCTGTCTCTCATCTACAACACAGATAAGTAGTTATTGCAAATCAATTTTAACAATGCAAATGAATGACGAGAACATTCGGGCATAACACATAACATCAAACTGTACATAAGGTTGATGTTCATAAAGCTTTGCATATAATGTACTACTACATTATTACATCTACATACGTACAAAACATAAGCACTTGCACATATAAGTTATCAGTCATCGTCTTCGTCATGCTCCTCTCCGCTGCCATCATCCTCGTCATCGTCATCTGATTTGTACTGTACGTTGTCATCGTCGTCGTCCGTATCTGTTTCGGCATCATCCCACTCACGTTGCTCAAACTCGTCCGATTCCTCGGATCGTTCCTCTTCAGATGCGATGACCTCAACCACTTCCACTTCCTCCATAGTACCTGATACGTGACCCAGATGCTCTGGCAATGTTTCTGAAAGCTGAGACGTTGACGCCATTACATCTTCCTGGAATACAGGAAGAGGGTTGATCGCATCCCCTTGCGTGGTTGGACACCGTCTAGGCTTGTTCATGAACGCAGCCCACCAATTTGCTTTATGAGGAATATCTCGTGGGTATGGCACGTAGAACACTTGGTACGCAACATCCGCAATTATAAAATGGTCATACTTGGCATATTTGCGTTGGATATTAACTTCATAAGTGCAGTTCAGCTTGGCGTACCGTGTACCCCGAGGATTAGATGGATCATACCATTCACATCGAAATAGTACGCATCTTTTTATAGGCTCGCCCAAGTACTCCAGTTGTAGTACTTCCTCCAGCACACCGTAGTAATCGACCCCACTCCCATCCCCTTCCGAAGTTCCTTTCACTAGAACACCGCAGGAGGAGGTCTTCTTATTCATACATCTTGTTTTAGTATGAAACCTTATCCCATACACTTTGTATCCTGCGAATGGCTGCACAATATTTATAGGGCCTTCAGCCATTTGTTGTAACCACAACTGCCTGTCATCATTGAATGCATGGAAACGATGAACCTGTACCAGGTACAAACTCCTCAGTAATTAGGATGTCATGATAATGTTGACAATGAATTAAGTAATGGAAGAAGGCGATGTACGCAGATGGTGTATGTAGAGTCACACACATTTTGCTTGAACCATTCTGGAAATTTCGCTTCAATGATTTTGTCCATGTCTTCGGGCGACATATTAACATGTCCCGTCATAATCCACTGACGGAAGTACCTACAGAAACATTGTGCTTGTCATTCGCAATGTAATTACCACAATGATTGAAAAGGGTGAAATCTGTACTTACTGTAGATAAGGTTGCACTTCATGGCAATTAAGCAGTATGTGCAGGTGGGCAGCGTTGTACTCAACTTCTGTCAGATAACGTTTACGGCATTTACCAAATGGAGTGCCCTTCATTTGGAATATCGTAAATGTTGGAGTGGGATCCTGTTGGCAGGGCACTTCGTTTCTCGAAGCGGTGGAGTTAGTTGAAGGAAGCTTTGCTTCGAAGTAGTCCGAACCAAATGTTTGGATTTCGTATATAAGGTACGCGATCGCCATAGAACTCTCAGGTTGGGATTTATTCTTGGCCTTCTGTTTCAGCCACTTGAAGAACCTTTCGAAAGGGTACATCCAACGATAATGAACTGGTCCACCTAGATATGCTTCTTGTGCTAAGTGCATCGGGAGATGTTCCATAACATTCCAAAAAGCAGGAGGGAAGATTGTCTCCAACTTACATAATATTATGGCAATTTGTTGGTGCATCTCCAGAAGTTGGTCCTGACGAAGGACACTTGCACATATATTCCTGAAGTATTCACTCAGACTTGCTAGAGACTCCAACACATCTGCCGGTAATGCGCTGAATGCAATTGGTAACAGCGCCTCCATAAATACATGGTGGTCATGACTTTTTAGATGCTGGAATTTTGTGTTGGTCGGGTCGACAATGTTGGCGAAATTAGAGCTGTACCCGTCCGGTAATCTTAACGCACGCATCCATTCACACAGTGCCCTCCTCTGTTCCGACGACAACGTGTACTTTGCTTTCGGCTTGTACGAGTTGCCATTTTCCCTTGTTCGAAGATGCAATTCCTCACGTGCACATAGCTCAGCTAAATCCAACCGAGCTTTGACGTTGTCCTTTGTTTTGCCTGACACGTCCATAACTGTGTTGATTATGTTCTCACAGAAGTTCTTCTCTATATGCATGACGTCCAAGTTGTGGCGCAATAACTGGTGTCTCCAGTATGGAAGGTCCCAGAAGATAGTACGCTTCGTCCAATTGTGTACGTTCTCAGTGAACCCAGGAATTTCATAATCTGATTGGTCAGTCACTTTAGGGAACTCACGTACACGTTCGAACTCCACATCTGCGGGTACCCTACTCGGAGGTTGACCATGCACTGTTCGGTTCTTAGTAAACGCACTCCTGTTTCGCCTGAATGCATGATGTCGGGGTAGAAAGCAACGATGACAATCAAACCACGACATTTTACGACCGTGTTGCAGGTAACTCCCACGTACCTGATCCTGGCACACCGGGCAAGACAATGCGCCATGCGTACTCCACCCTGACAACATTCCATATGCTGGGAAGTCATTGATTGTCCACATCAATGCAGCCTTCATGTTAAATGTTTGGTTTTCGTGAACATCATACGTATCAACCCCTTCATTCCACAATGTCTGCAACTCATCGATAAGTGGTTGCAGGTACACATCGATCTTATTCTTAGGGTTGTGCGGACCCGGTATGAGGCATGTCAAAAACATGTACGGGAGTTTCATACAAAGATGCGGTGGCAAGTTGTACACACACATAACAACGGGCCACACAGAGTACGGTCGTGCTGAATTTGAGTACGGTGAAAACCCATCAGCGCATAGACCAAGCCGTACATTCCGTGGGTCTGCAGCAAATGAAGGATGCATTTGGTCAAATTGTTTCCATGCTACGGCGTCGGAAGGATGGCTGAGTACACCATCTTGCGTTGCATGATTGCTATGCCATTTCATATGCTCTGCAGTCATCTTGGAGGCGTACAGTCACTGCAACCTTGGGATGAGCGGCATGTAATGCATCTTAGCACAGGGGAGAGGCTTGCTTCTGCCGGTTGGGCTCCTCATCGGTTTGTACCTTGCAGTCCCACAGAATTTACACGCTTCAAGGGCTGCATCAGCCTTATAGTATATCATGCAACCCTTTGGGCAACAGTCAATAGTCTCATAATCCAACCCTAACTCCTTCACTCTCCTTTTAACAGCACTGAAGTTCTTTGGAATGCGGTTTGGAGTTGGAGTCGTCTCTTGCATGAGACGTACTACATCGTCGAAGCAGCGATGTGACATATTGTGTTCTGACTTAATACTGAGCAACCTCATCGCTGCTGACAGCTCAGTATGAGTGTCGGAACCCTCGTACAGTGGTTGCTGTGCCGAATGAAGCATATTGAAAAAAGCTTCAGCATTAGCGTTCATTCCGGCATCCACATTTATGTCGTCCGATCTGAACGCATCATTCACCATGGACTCCATCTGGTGTTGATCGTAACCTCCACTACCCCACTCATGATCGTTGCGCACTGGACTTGACTGGTTCACCCACGTAGAGTTAGTGACCTGTTCATGAGTTGGAGGCTCTTCCTCACCATGGCTTGTCCAGAACCAGTAGTACGGTACAAATCCTTTTTGGTACAAATGCATTTTAACCTCATCTGGGTGAAGGTATTTGGTGTTCCTGCATTTAGCACAGGGGCAACGGTACACTCCGTTTCTGATGAAATCATGTTGGGTTCGAGCATGCTTATCAAAATCCTCCACCCCATTAATGAATTCGTCCCGCAATTGACCACTGCGTCTGTCTCTACGGTGATACATCCACAACCGATCATGTGGTACGTCCATTACAAATGTGGTGAGTATCAACTTTTCTGAAGGTCATATCGTACGTGTCATGGCCAAATATTAAAACATAACGGCACTTTAACATGCTACTGGTAAAAGGCAAAGTTTGGGCAACGCACGCACAGCATCAACTAAAGTACATAAACACTAAGCATGTCTTCACCAAAGTTATGCAACTCACATAACAGCAACTGCGCACAAGGAAAAAAGTGGTACTTCATTAACACCTACCTGGTGACACTTACAGCAACATCTGCGAGAGTTAGTTGCATCCATAGTGAATTTTCTTTTTTTCCCCATCCTAAAATCTAAAGTCAACCCGCACAAAGGATTAGTACAAATGAAAGAAGACATGCTAATACACAGCATTACATCATATACATATTTATTTATCACACTTCCTGCTATTATGTTCGGACATAACACGCAATTTATAAAGATGTACACATGAATTTCAACATTACCAGTTCAGTGTTTACAGTTAGGCGTTACGGTTTAGGGTTTGGGGTTTAGGGTTTAGGGTTTGGGGTTAGGGTTTAGGGTTTAGGGTTTAGGGTTTAGGGTTTAGGGTTTGGGGTTTGGGGTTAGGGTTTACGGTTTTTAGGGTAAGGGTTAGGGTCTAGGGTTGTAAGGGTTAGGGTTTAGGCTTTAGGGATTAGGGTTTAGGGTTTAGGGTTTGGGTTTAGGGTTTAGGGTTTAGGGTTTAGGGTTTAGGGTTTGGGGTTAGGGTTTAGGGTTTAGGGTTTAGGGTTTGGGGTTAGGGTTTACGGTTTTTGGGGTAAGGGTTAGGGTGTAGGGTTCTAAGGGTTAGGGTTTAGGCTTTAGGGATTAGGGTTTAGGGTTTAGGGTTTAGGGTTTAGGGTTTGGGTTTAGGGTTTAGGGTTTAGGGTATAGGGTTAGGGTTTACGGTTTTTGGGGTAAGGGTTAGGGTGTAGGGTTCTAA
>JACYFF010031952.1:714096-736918 GCA_017589665.1 Selenicereus undatus
GGGTTAGGGTTTAGGGTTTAGGGTTTAGGGTTTTGGGTTTAGGGTTTAGGGTTTAGGGTTTAGGGTGTAGGGTTTAGGGTTTAGGGTTAGGGGTTAGGGTTTAGGGTTTAGGGTTTAGGGTTAGGGTTTAGGGTTTAGGGTTTAGGGTTTAGGGTTTAGGATTTAGGGTTTGGGGTTTGGGGTTTGGGGTTAGGGTTTACGGTTTTCAGGGTAAGGGCTAGGGTTTAGGGTTTAGGGTATAGGGTTTGGGGTTCAAGGTTTAGGGTTTAGGGTTTAGGGTTCAGGGTTTGGGTTTAGGGTTTAGGGTTGGGGTTTAGGGTTTGTAGGGTTTATGGCATTTAGGGTTAGGGTTAGGGTATAGGGTTATAAGGGTTAGGGTATCTACGGTTTAGGGTTTAGGGTTTACGGTTTACGGTTCGGGTTAGGGTTTAGGGTTCTAAGGGTTAGGGTATCTAGGGTTTAGGGTTTCAAGGGTTGAGGGTTTACGGTTTACGGTTTACGATTTCAAGGGATGAATTCTGAAAATAGCCGAATTAATTTTGCCTCTATTTTTCCCATTGGGGGGGGGGATAAATTCTGAAAATCAAATTGTAGATACTATTACATTATTTTTTTTGTACTTTTTAGTCGTACTCCTAAAATGGTACAAATTCAATGACATTACTATATGAAATTACTAATCCAAATATATATCAATATTAATACCTTAATTGTTTGCAGAATAAGTAATTCAAACATTTTGATGACCAAAATCCCTTGGGCATTAATTAGTTAGCTTCTTTGCAAAAATGACAATTTTTAGTGGATACAATTTAGTTGTGAATATATGAAAACTTTTAACACACAGAATTGAGTTATAATGTACAAGACACATGCTCCCCAACCATTCACTCAAGATGAAAGATATTCTCCTCCACTTTCACCATGACAAGTTAGCGCTGTACAGATAATCATCCACTAAAACGTTGCTTATTGGAGCGAATCTTATGTACATGAATGTAATACAAAGGCCCAAAGGAAAAAAAAAAGAAGAACTCTTGTAATTAAGTCTTAATCATGCCATCAACCAACATTACCCACTTGATTAAAGAAAGCAATATGACCATTACAGAAAGAAATCAAACAGACTTTCATTATCATCTAACTCCTAACTTGCGTTGATTGCATGCCTGAACTAGCGACTAGCCAACCACCAATTAAGACACAAGCTTGAAGAGTACTTGCTCACAAAATCAAGTGCCCAGAAAATCATTTCTCACACACAACAGGCTTGGTCACAGACATTATAATGTTCCCAATCAATTCTCACAAAATCAATTGGCCATAGAAACTGATTTACCGGCACTTGTCGACCGTTCACCGTCCACCGGAGCAGGAAACCTCCGGCCACTCACCCACCGTCACCACACCGCAACGTCGGTACCCACACGCACCGCCCAGCCTCCGGCCACGGCGCCCAAAACCCCAGTTCCGCCGCCAACTGCGAAGGCCACACCAAAAACACATCCATTCGAATTACAATGGACACACCAAAAGCAAACCCAAGCAATCGACTACAAGATTAAATTGCAGGTACTTACCGGCCAACTGATTCGAAGAGGAACTCAACCTCAATGCCTTTCACAGTGTCGATTTCGCAGAACCTCCAACTTCGGAATTGCCCAAATCCGGTTTGGCGAGGTCGACTTCAGCGACGCACCAACTTCCAATTTGGAATGAAGAACTCGAATCGAAGGTCAAATTTATGGAGGGGTGGGTGTCTTCACAAATTGGGAGGGTGTGCTTTTGGGAGGAAGACGACGCAGTAGCTAGGGGTTCTGTACGCGTGCAACTGAAAATGGGGGGGAGGGGCTCGCTTCAGGAACCAGAAAGGGGGGGGCTCGCTTCAGGAATCAGAAAGGGAAGGGGGGGGCCTCGCTTCAGGAACCAGAAAGGGAAGGGGGGGCTCGCTTAGGAACCAGAAAGGGGGGGGCTGATTTCGGGAAGCAGAAGGGGGGGCCTGAAGTCAGGAAGAAGAAGGGGGGCCTGCTTTCGGTGCTAGATTAGGCTGCATATTTTGACGGGCCCGTCAAAAAAGTCCAATGCCGTCAAATTCGACTTCAGAGTTTTTGACGGGTCCGGTCAAAAATTACATTACACCGTCAAAAACACTCTCGAGATCCGCGACAAATGGGCACCCGTCAAAAAACTCTACTTTCCGTCAAAATTGACGTTGCCCCCTTTGACGGAAAGTAAACCCGTCAAAATATGCCGTCAAAAAAATTAAATGGAACTGTTGTGTCTGGTTAAACCCAGCACAGCCACTTTCCGCCATGCATGGTGAAAGAGAAGGAGTGTGTGCATTTATTCATATTTATGATAACTATTAGTTGGAATGTTCAAGGTGCAAAAAAAGTCCAAGCACTTGAGGAGATTAAAATCCTCAAACGCACCAACCAACCAGATATTCTTTTCTTACTCCAGCCTATGACCAATGAAAAAAAAACACTCGTAATACTATTCAAAAAATGGGTTTTGATCATTTTGATTATGTACTTCCAATTAACCTCTCAAGAGGAATTTGGGTGCTTTGGAATAATCGTAATAATAATTGTCATGCGTCAGTCCTTGCGAAAGGAAATTGTGTGATCCACATGCTAGTCCATAATCCTGGGAATTGTAAAAATATCATCGTCTCTGGAATTTACGGGCCCACTCAGGCACGGGATAAAGATCTTTTTTGGGGACGACTAGTCTGGATGAATTGTGTTGTTGACTTGCAATGGCTTTTAGTGGGGGATTTTAACGAATTAGAATCATGAATGTATGTGTTCATATCTAATTCATTCTCTAGTTACTTCAGAATAGCTCATTTTAAGGAAGAGATTTTATTCACAAAATAATAGTGGAGTTTTTATCCCAACGAGATTAAAAAGTGTCTAAAGAAATAGTACTTTTCAGCTAATTAAAAGAACTAGAAAATCATACGTGGGACTCCAAAGAGATATTGAAATATGGCTGCTCGTTCTGATCAGTTAAAATTTTGAAATTGTGGAATGCTGTAGAGGCTTGGGCCCTTATTTTGTTGACACAATTTTTGTATCGCATATATGGCTCCTGTCCCTCGATGTCCTCCGGGTCAACATTAAATGTAATAGGATCCATGTCAATCAACTAGAAAATTAAAGTGTTCTTAAAAATCAATATCAGGCTACTCAATTGAACAACTAAATAAAAAAGGCAATTAACTGATTTAGTTTTTCTTAAAAAAATATGTATACTCAATTGGAATAATTCTCATCTCTCCTTCAAAAAAAAAACAATCACAATCTCAAACTTAAATTTGATTTTTGGTAACCAGCTATACAACTCAGAAAATACAGGGGGGGGGAAGCACTTTAATTGCCCCATACATTCCAATAAGTGCTCCAGTTACTAGGTAAAAACACACACACACACTCTCTTTTGTAGGGTCCTCCCCTCCCCAACCCCCCACCCCCAAAAAAACTGCTTTAGCTTAAATTTTAATAACTACTCCAACTCCATGTTTAGTAACTTAACCCAGCTAGCATTGGCAGACTCATTTCCAATGAGGGTCACCACAGTGAAGGTTATAAACAGAAGACAACATGGATGTGGTTAGTTGAATCATCAGGTGATTGGGTTGTGATTAGATTTAAGGACAGGACGTCTTGAGTTAGTCTTGGTGGCAGGTTTCAAGGGTTAGCACATTTTTGTTCAACTTTACTGTCTTTTTTGGCTCCTCTTATTTTAGTTCCATCAATGAAGTATATATCAATTTTTATTGATAGATGTTAGTAACTGTTATTTTTATGTTTAATTTGTTCTAGTTTCTAAGGCATTTACCTCTGAATACTTCTAACACAATCTGACTATCAAAATTCTAAAATTCTTAAGATGTAATCTCTCTCTCCCTCTCATTCTGCAGTGTTTGGTCTCTAACTTCTTCAAAGTCACGAGGAGTACTGCATCACGAAACACATAAAAATGTTAAAGCTTGCTCTTCGTATTTATGATTGCCTGAAGCCCGGCAAGGCAACTTCATCCTAGAGTGTTACACCTCATGTCAGCCAATGAGCCAAGTCCCTTCCGCGATGAAGAATTCACGAATGTTGCAATGAGCATGCTAGTGAACCCAAAATGGAAAAATATGCCTTCAATGATGAGAAGGCATTGTGTCTATGAAAAATAGAGATCATCCTGATAGAAGGAAGAGTTTAGTGATGAGAGGGGTACAGTTGTGTATAGTTTGAAGGATCATGCAAGCATACACGTTCCCGAAGCAATGTTGGCAAATGCGAGTTCTATTCGTCCTTTAATACTCCAACTACAAAGAACGGATACTAGACCATGGCTATTTTTTAATGGTGATCTTACGTTGAAATTCTCTTACCACTTCGTGAGGGGCGGTAAGCTTGGTGAGTCCCTTTCCTGTGGCACCACTCAAATGAGCGAAGGCTGGAAAGCTATATGGAGAATCGATGTACCCTTTAAGAATCGAGCTTTCTGGTTGTAAAATGATAAGCGAACACCCTCCCTTCAGCATTGAGGCTCGCCAAGAGTCTCTACCTTCTCTTCAAAAGCATAGCTAATGTTTGTGGAGCCCTTGAGGATGTATCAAACAATAGAGACAAAGGGCATTGCCATTGAGTATATATATACACCAACAAGGTGAATGTTGTTTCCTTGACTAAAACTATTCCTAGTGAAGCATTCAAACCTCATATATTGAGTATAGGAATTCGTAAGGCTCGATACTTAGGGTATACCTTATTTTGTGGTGGACATATTTCTTTTGTAAAGAGCATTTATGTAATGAAGATTGATGTTTATTTTTCTAAATGCCCATGATTTACTTGTGTGTTAGGCATATTGAAATGTCACAGACTTCTGATTGGCCTAATCACACAGGCAATCACCCTGAGTCTTGGCGCTTTAGTAGCCGATAAAATGAGACTGAATCATATTGATACTAGGTGTACAATAGTGATTGATTATGCAAATGATGTATGAATGAAAAAATATAGTCATCATAGTAAGTCTAAGATGAAATTCAAGGGAGTCGAATATGAAATATCGAATTTCATATTAGAGCTTTAAAAGTCGAATCTTGAGTGTTAAGATTAACATTTAGTATATTACTCTAGTGGCTCAAGTTAGATTATTAGGTGAAAATCTAGACTGGTGATTCGCATGAAATATAGAGTGACGCGCCAAACTTAGTGGGAGCTATGTCATGACACGCATGTCATACTATGTGGGCTTATAAGACAACCCATATATAGAGCGATAATATAGTTTCCTATCTTTTGTCACTGTATGACTCTATGAACGATAACCCTTCGACTTAAAACTATTATATGAAGTCGAAGCTTGATGATGCTACCTTAATGTGTTTCTTACGGGTCATAATATATACGGTTCAGCGAGAACGCATTAGGAAAGCACCTAAGCTGAGATGAAATGTCATAAGTGTTTAAGAAAAAATCTATCTATCTTCATCATATGAGCACAGACGATTATATTGAGTATCCAATCATATAATATATCATATGACATGAAGGGACTAGGTATGTCATTGGTGATCCTTTGGATGATTTGGGGCATTGTACTTTGTGAAAGAGTAGAGATTCGTGGAAAGACATCTAATTTGCATCTCACGTGACCTAGTGAGAGTTGTTGGCTTGTCTTAATTATATTAGGACTGATAGCCACTTAAACCGCCTAAGCAGTGGTAAGTTGGTAACTGTAATGTAATAAACCTATATTTAAAGGTTTTAAGAGGGAATTATTTGGAGTGAGTCACATTAACCCTAAACAAAACCCCTTGTCTCTCTCTCCCTCTCTCTCTCTCATAGCTACCTTACCATCACTCGACGTTCGGGTTGGAGAAGTGGATTCAACGGTGACTCTAGTAGCCACCACTTGATCGTTCATATTGACTCGTGGCCGATTCCTAAGAAATAGAATCATACTCTTCCGCATTCCTAAGGTATGTCCTTTAACTACCAACAACAAGAATAATATCCGTATTTCATATGTTTTAAGAACTATGTAGAAACACATGTATGATGTTTTAATTTGAGTTCTCATTTTAGCTCATATTTGTCTAATAACCTTTTAAAAAACAACTTTAAAAGATAAAATAAGCTCGAATGAATTAGACTTTCAATTCCAACATCCAGATCAGTTCAGTGTGTGAGATATGAGTTTGTAATTTGGTATCTTGGATCAATTTTGCGAGTCCTGGAAAGCAGAGAGCGGGTTGCCTCCCACAATGATGCAATCTTATGCTTTCTTATTGAAATTATAAAGTTAGTAGCCAATAGCTGCTATTGTGTGTATGCATACGAGTTACTTTGATGGAGAATTTCTTAACTGTTTGCAGCGCTTTTGTACATCAAATTTTACTAAAAGGTAGTAGACAATAGTGTAATTTTAGGATCTGAAACGTCATCATTGAATTAACATCTCCCACTATATATCCCAGTATCCCTGTATGTTATGACACTTACATTAATGTTCTAGTCTTGTTGTATTGCTTTGCTTTGCTTTGTTGTTCCTCACTTTTAAACATTTCAGGCTGAATTGACACTCCATGCTTAGGATCTCCCAACAACTCTTTGTTAGAGGGCATCAATGTTAGGCATGATCCCTGAGATGGAGACTACTGCTTCCAAACCGGATCTATATGAAGACGTTTTAGCAGCCCCCCCTAGTTCAAGTTTTCTCTGTTTGGATCCACACAAATTTTGTTGATGGAAGACCATGTGAGATTTATGGTTCAATTTGCGCAACCGAAGGTCCAAGTACCTCTTTTTTATATCGTCGAGAGGCTGATGAGAGTGAGACTAGACAGGAACTTGGTAAATTATCCCTGATTGGCCCAGTGAGTGATGCTATATTAGGCTCTACAGGGGTCACTATGGATCTTTGTCTTAAAGATAGGACTAGGGGCGGTGAGCTCATTAAAAAGCAGCACTATTTGGATTTTGCAACGGAAGGGATTGAAGATACTTGTGACAAACTCAGGATGGTGGTTGTCCAAACGGAGAACAACTTTGCGTATTTGTATTACGTGGCATTCCAATGTGCAGTTTCTGCTATTGTAGAGGTTACAATTATCGAAAGGGCCGATGATGCAAGGAGCTGCTTTGCTAATGTTTATGGCAGCCTTGTTGCTTCCTACAACGACAACAGACGATTCTGCAAGAGTGATGATGAATTGAAGTATTTGCATACTACACTTTTTGAGAAGTCATCTGATAAACCAGTGCGGACGGTGGTTGGGACTCCTACTATATTGTCCAGATCTGTGGTGGCCGTGCCAGCCTACTCCTCCCTTGTAATTGAGGTGGATTTATTTGATTCTCAAGTACAATTAGCTAGCAGCCGCATGGAATTCCCTGCTCGTTCCTTTGGTGAGCGGACTAAACTTCTTCAGTCTGAAAATGGATCTGTTCAAGTAAAAGTAACTTGGAGGAACGCGTATCAATGTATGTACAAAGAAAGAGAATCCAAAAGTGGCAATGCTAAGGATAGTGAGAATGGAGGAAGGGAGACATCAAAAATGGGTCGGGTAAGTGCAACTCATACTTGGTATCTCCTTTTGTTCGTATCTCTTTTCCACTTTGCTTTGCACGTACAGTTCTTTCGACGGACCTCTCTTTTCCACCTTGTTATTTTTTCAAGCTGAAATTTGAATTTCCAGGGGTGTTTCTCGAACTCAAACTGCTCCTGCGTTGAAAATTTGGGCAAGTTATATGGTTGAGATCTTGTCAGTATACATAAGTAGCATCAGTCGTGATATTTCTGCCCTTTGCGGCAAGATCAAAGTTTATGAGGAATGTCGGTCTGTATACATGATCGAGACCCCAATGATTATGAGGTGCTACCAGATGATAAAATTGCATGCAAAGAGGAGCATTTTGCGCTTGAAAATCCGGAGTTGCTTATGGCCACAGATCTCAAGGATCCAACTGAAGACCTTGAAGCCAGCCGGGGGGAAATTTCTTGGAATATTGCAAAACTAAACCGTGCATGCGCAATGTCATGGTTTAATAAGCGCATTTGTTCCATCATCCGAGGTGCAGATGGCTATGCAGCACTCCATTACATAGTATTTGACTATGCAATCATAGCCATTGTGGAGGTGGCATTTTACTGTGACAATTTTACTGATGTATTAAGTATATACGAAACTCTTTTTGCTCGTTATGCAGGGCACGAATATTCCATAGACTACGAAAAGAAGTATTATCGGAGCAGACTCTTTAGTAGGCCACGAAACAAGCCAGTGCAACTAAGCATGGGTTCTAGAGTTCCATTGTCAAAATCAGTGGTGGCTGTGCCTGCGGAATCATTCCTAATTATTGATGGGGACTTAAAGGCAATTGGTCTTGGCAGGAGGTTGTGTATGGCAATGTACCATTCGTGATTGATGTGTCTTACACAACTTGCAACGAAATTCGAGTAGGATCTCGTGGCAGTACGGTATCGGTCAAGTTCGAAAATAAGTAAAATTTATGCTGGATAACATTTAACAGCCTGCCATTATTGATTGGACATTCAAGTAATAATGGGTGATGGTTTTTGTATACAATTTTCCCTTTTGAACTTTCACTGGAAATCAATGGACGATCATTTCATGCAAGAAAGTAGACATCCCCAATTCCAAATGATTTTGATTGCCTATAATACTTCGAACACTTCATGCAGATTGAGTTAATTGCTTACAAACTCTTCCCAAACCCCACGAAAGTGGGATCCATACGGAAAGGTGGTGGTGTTGTATCTAATCACTCACACTCCTGAAACAACTTGATTGATGAAAGCCTTCAAGTTCCTATATGAAGAACCACCCTCCTCGCTAGCTTGAACAGCGAAATCCCTCCACCTCTTAGCATTCTCCTTGGTCTCATCGCTCTCCATAACCACTTCCAAACATCTCCTTAGCTCCTCCCTCTTCACCAACCCATCTTCTTCACTTGGCTTCACCCTAACCCCAGTTTTCCAAACATCTTGCACGAGCTTAGCGTTTGTGGTTTGGTCGGTCCATTGGGGGAATGCAACCATAGGGACACCAGATGTTAGGCTCTCTAGAGTTGAATTCCATCCACAATGTGTAACAAAGCACCCGATTGAGGGGTGGGACAAAACCTCCACCTGGGAGCACCAGGGCACTATAAGCCCTTGCTGCTTCAGTTCCCCCATGCAGCTAAGCTCCTCCTCCTCTTCCTCCGCTTGTTTTGTCTCTTGATCTTGTTTCTCCTTCTCTTTAGTCTCTTTCTCCCTTATGACCCATAGGAATGGCCTACGAGTTTGGATCAGTGCTCTTGCCAGCTCCTCCATTTGGGGCTTGGACAACACGGACAAGCTCCCAAAAGACACATAAATTACGGAGGATTTCTCTTGCGAGTTAAGCCACTCCATGTAATCGCCATCCTTTGATCGTTGGAATAAGTCCCCACCAAAGGATTTGTCTAACGGATCCTTCCCATCTAGGAACGCAGAGGGCAGGAGAGGACCGATTGGAATGAGCTGGAACTTCTCGATAGACCTCAACATGTCCGCCTCCAATGCCTCGAACGTGTTCACAAGGATAGTCGCCTTCTCCTCCTTTTCAAGCTCCTCCATTTGCTCTTTGAACGAAGGGAGGAGGGCACAGATGTAAGGATAAGAGTTCGAAGGAAGAAGGAAAGATGGTAGGTCACGGGCCTTTAACTCAAATGGCAAGTTTGGTAATTTCAAACACCATGAGGGGTCTTTTTCACACTCACTGATAACATCGTTATATTCGTTAAAGTAGTAATAATATACATCAAACACCGTGGCAGGTTGGATCCAAATTAGGGCCGATGGCACGTTCAGCCCACGAGCCACCTCAGCTGCCCACGGAAGAAGTATAGTGTACACCAAGCACGTGATACGGTTCCCCTCGGCCGTGCTTTTCTGGAGGAGCTCCCTAAGGGACTCGGACATACGTTGTCTGAATACAGACAAGTAGGTTCGGCCATCCCCATCAACGTTGGGCCGGTACCCATCGTCATAGCCATCAGAGAAGGTCGTAAATGTCACATCTTTAGGGATAGAATTGCCCCTTTCCATCTTTCGATAGGCCAAGACAGTGGTGGAAAAGGTAACACGGGCTCCAGCCCGGAGGAGTCGCTTGGCGAACTGGAGGGCTGGGTTGATGTGGCCTTGAACCGGGTACGTCACAAGGAGGAAGTGTGGCTTTTGCTCCGCCATTCACGGTGGCGCGTAAGAAGCAAATCGGTAGGAATTAATTAATGAAGCAAATTATATGCAGAAGGAGAAAATTTTCTGTGCGAGTCTTGTGGGGATTGACAGTTTGTGTGTTGTTCTGATAACAAAGGATCTGTTAAGTTAATTTATATGGAGAGTTTGGTAAGGCGTAATATGAGTGACGTTTGCGATGACGTATGTGGGAGGGAAGGTGGCAAATGCTTGCTTCAAGACTCATCACACGTGAGGTAATTCCTATCCCACTGAGAATTTGATTGGAAAGTTGAAGCGGCTTAAAGAACAATAATTGTTTGTCACGTCGCTTTTGGAGTGGCAAATTCAACTTGTTCTTTGTACTCCTTGCTATGATCGATAAGGCCATTGTTATATATAGTAATAGATTTGCTTAATTAGATATAAATTTACACTTATGATTTGTATCTAAAATTATATAAATTTTACGGACTCTTCTCATACAATGATTATTTTTCAAATATTATTATTAATTATTTTTTGATTATTTAGTTGAACATAACCCTTACATTAATAAATAAATATAATACAATCACTATAGATCTAAAAAACAGATGGTACATCCCATAGACTATAAATCATAAACAAATAGCCTCATACATATAGGTCGGTAGTTGCGAACATAGACATCAATTAAAGTACCCACCTAGTTGCCAGGAGATAACATAGAAATTGAACGTAAATCTCTAGCCTACCGTTTATATTGTCCAACTCTTTTCTCAAACTTCTAAGATTTTGTAAGTAGTTATTACTTCAACTTTTTTTTTTTAAAGTAGTATATCAATTTAGGTTCTATAAGATATCAAGTTCTAATAGTCTATTGTAACTTTTAAAAAAAAAAACACACATATATGCATGCATGTACAATAACTTTCTCAACAATCTAGACAATTGATGTTATATTATCACAGTACAAAAATTAGATATACAAATTTGAACTTTTAAGTCGAGTTTAAAATGAAATATAATAATCTTATGGCCCCTTATTACATGAAGTACATATAATTTTGTGGAACATTTGTTATAGTGCACTATAATTTGAGTAGTAAAAGTAATTGCACAATAATTTTTCAGCTATTATGTCTTCCTTCAATTAAGAAAAGATAATTACATTGCCATTAAAATAAATGGCAATCACTAAAATATCTGTTTCTTGGCATGCCTTATTGTCAATTGCTAATAAGAGCATTCTCAGTCAGAGTTTCAATTTTTGAAACTCTTGCCTGCCACGTCAGCAAAGTTTTATAATTTTGGAACTTGCATTCCATCACTTCTCCAACCTATGGAACTCAATTTTAATCATCCAATAAAAATATTTATCATAGACCCACCTTATAACACACAACCTATTTTTTAAATTATTTAAGAACTATATACTTATCTCAAAAAAAAAGGAAAAAACAACAAAAATATTAAAAAAAGGTAAAAGGTGGCCCGCGGGGAGCCACGGGCAGGCGTTTTCCCTCGCGTGGCACACCTCCCTCTCCCCTCTCATGTGATGACAAGTGGCCATGTGGGGGCCCGCGTTTTCATATTTTGTGTACGCTGCGAATGCTCTAAGCACTCCCAATCAGAGTGTCATTTTTTAGAACTGAAGCTTGCCACATCAGCAAAAATTTCATATTTTTGGAACTTGCATGTCATCACTTCTCCAACCCATAGAATTCAAATTTTAATAACCTAATAAAAAAATTTATCATGAACCCACCTTATAACACACAATCTATTTTTTTAATCATATGAAAATTATAAATTAACTCAAAAAAAAAATCCAAAAGTTACACACGTGGAGGAATGCCCACAGGTTCCTCCATGCGTGCCCCTCATTTCTCCTATAACTGCCATCTGATAACTCCCACACGTGGAACACACAGGGTCCATTTGCCCCCACGCGTTCCCCACATTGGGAGTGCTCTAATACACCACACAAAGTAGGCAATTTCGGTTTGTGCCTGCCTTGTTTGATAAGACGTTAAGTTTTGTTCTGGCAACGTTTTGCCTGACACATATGTGTCGTATTCAATATAAACATTATATCACAAGAAGAAAGAAGAAAGAAAAAAGAAAGCCAGACATTGGTCCATTTGAATTCATTTCAATCTTCTGATCATTAATCTCTCTAGGCAAGATGAATTTCAAATTAAATCTAGTTGTTTTTTTGTCTCAAAATCAAAAATTTTATGTAAAAATATATCTATATTAAAATTCTATACAATTTTAAAATTAAGTACGATCACAGAGTGCTATTTATAATGTTCGCTCTTAAAATTTTTATTCATATATAATTTGATTAAAATGACATGCGTTCCTCCTTGATTTTTTAACGGATCATTTCGTATGAACCGATGATGCAAGGAGCTGCTTTGCTAATGTTTATGGCAGCCTTGTTGCTTCCTACAGCGACAACAGACGATTCTGCAAGAGTGATGATGAATTGAAGTATTTGCAGACAAGCACTTTTTGAGATGTCATCTGATAAACCAGTGCGGACGGTGGTTGGGACTCCTATTATATTGTCCAGATCTGTGGTGGCCGTGCCAGCCTACTCCTCCCTTGTAATTGAGGTGGATTTATTTGGTTCTCAAGTACAATTAGCTAGCGGCCGCGTGGAATTCCCTGCCCGTTCCTTTGGTGAGCAGACTAAACTTATTCAGTCTGAAAATAGATCTGTCCAAGTAAAAGTAACTTGGACAAATGCATATCAATGTATGTATAAAGAAAGAGAATCCAAAAGTGGCAATGCTAAGGATAGTGAGAATGGAGGAAGGGAGCCATCAAAAAAGGGTCGGGTAAGTGCAACTTTTTATTTTGGGGTTACTTTTGTGAGGTAGTTCGGATTTTTTGTCCTGTGGCATGTGTTTCATAAAATTGCATGTATAGAGGAGCATTTTGCGCTTGAAAATCCGGAGTTGCTTATGGCTAGGGCTGTCAAACAGGTCAGGTCGGGTCGGGTTCGTGTTCGGGTCGAAGTTAAACGGGTTGAAAACCCCCCGACCTGAATCTGACCTGTTTAATAAACGGGTTGAAAAATCCAACCTGAAACTGTTTAATATTTAAACGGGTCAACCTGATTTTGACCTGTTTAATCCGTTTAAGTTAAACGGGTCAAAATCAGGTACCACTTACATGTTTAACCCACTTAAGTTTCAAACTTTAAATGAACATGTGTGTGAGCCCGAGACTGCAGCTGGACACTTTGTAAACAATACATGATTACATGAATTCTTGGTATACCAACTACTAAACGAACCGGCTTCTGAGGAGATCAGTAAGTCCTAGAGATCAGTAGCGAGGAGATGGGGCGAAGGGAGTGGAGAGGACATGGGGAGATCGGATCAGTAGAGAGGATAAGAGAGGGGCGACTGAAGGCTGAAGCAACTCAAACAAGCTCTAACTCTGTGAGGAGGAGTGGTATTGCGAATGAAAAACTGAAGAAGGCAAGAAGCCTTTTATATCTAGGGTTTTCACTTGATAGGGTGTGCTTTATGGGCTTAGGAACAAAAAATGTGAAAAATATAAAATTTGAACTCCCCACCCCCTAGCCAAAAATCTGAAAATTAAAATTTTAATTGCCCCCAAAAATGTTCAAAAAAACTACACATAATTATATACCGATAGACGGGTTAAACGAGTTACTGTAAATGGGTAAACGGGTTGACCTGTTTATTTAAACGGGTTAAATAGGTATTTTTTCGTGTCGAAAATTTCAACCTGAACCTAACCCGTTTAATTAAACGGGTTAATCGTGTCAACCCATTTAATTAAACAGATTGAAAATCTTTACCCAAACCCGCCTAATTTCGTGTTCGGTTCGGATCGGTAATCATGTCGGGTCAGCTTTTGACAGCCCTACTTATGGCCACAAATCTCAAGGATCCAATTGAAGACCTTGAAGTCAGCCGGGGGGAAATTTCTTGGAATATTGCAAAACTAAACCGTGCATGCGCAATGTCATGGTTTAATAAGCGCATTTGTTCTATCGTCCGAGGTGCAGATGGCTATGCAGCACTCCATTACATAGTATTTGACTATGCAATCATAGCCATTGTGGAAGTGGCATTTTACTGTGACAATTTTATTGATGTATTAAGTATACACGGGAGTCTATTTGCTCGTTCTGGAGGGCACGAATATTCCACAGACTAAGAAAAGAAGTATTATCAGAGCAGACTTTTTAGTAGGCCACGAAACAAGCCAGTGCAACTAAGTATGGGTTCTAGAGTTCCATTGTCAAAATCGGTGGTGACTGTGCCTGCGGAATCATTCCTAATTATTGAAGCGGAGTTAAAGGCAATTGGTCTTGGCAAGTCTGATGAGGAGGTTATGTATGGCAATGTACCATTCGTGATTGATGTGTCTTACACGGCTTGCAAGGAAATTCGAGTAGGATCTCTTGGCAGTACGGTGTCGGTCAAGTTCAAAAATAAGTAAAATTTATGCTGGATAACATTTAACAGCCTGCCATTATTGATTGGACATTCAAGTAATAATGGGTGATGGTTTTTGTATACAATTTTCCCGTTTGAACGTTTACTGGAAATCAATGGACGACAATCATTTCATGCAAGAAAGTAGACATCCAATTCCAAATGATTTTGATTGCCTATAATACTTCGAACACTTCATACAAATGCAGTTAATTGCTTACAAACCTTTCCCAAATCCCACGAAAGTGGGACCCATACGGAAAGGTGATGGTGTTGTATCTAATCAGTCACTCTCCTGAACAACTTGATTGATGAAAGCCTTCAAGTTCCTATATGAAGAACCACCCTCCTCACTAGCTTGAACAGCGAAATCCCTCCACCTCTTAGCATTCTCCTTGGTCTCGTCGCTCTCCATAACCACTTCCAAACATCTCCTTAGCTCCTCGCTCTTCACCAACCCATCTTGTTCACTTGGCTTCACCCTAACCCCAGTTTTCCAAACATCTTGCACGAGCTTAGCGTTTGTGGTTTGGTCGGTCCATTGGGGGAATGCAACCATAGGGACACCAGATGTTAGGCTCTCTAGAGTTGAATTCCATCCACAATGTGTAACAAAGCACCCGATTGAGGGGTGGGACAAAACCTCCACCTGGGAGCACCAGGGAACTATAAGCCCTTGCTGCTTGAGTTCCCCCATGCAGCTAAGCCCCTTCTCCTCTTCCTCCGCTTGTTTTGTCTCTTGATCTTGTTTCTCCTTCTCTTTAGTCTCTTTCTCCCTTATGACCCATAGGAATGGCCTACGAGTTTGGATCAGTGCTCTTGCCAGCTCCTCCATTTGGGGCTTGGACAACACGGACAAGCTCCCGAAAGACACATAAATTACGGAGGATTTTTCTTGCGAGTTAAGCCACTCTATGTAATCGCCATCCTTTGATCGTTGGAATAAGTCCCCACCAAAGGATTTGTCTAACGGATCCTTCCCATCTAGGAACGCAGAGGGCAGGAGAGGACCGATTGGAATGAGCTGGAACTTCTCGATAGACCTCAACATGTCCGCCTCCAACGCCTCAAACGTGTTCACAAGGATCGTCGCCTTCTCCTCCTTTTCAAGCTCCTCCATTTGCTCTTTGAACGAAGGGAGCAGGGCAAAGGTGTTAGGATAAGAGTTGGAAGGAAGAAGGAATGATGGTAGGTCACGGGCCTTTAACTCAAATGGCAAGTTTGGTAATTTCAAACACCATGAAGGGTCTTTTTCACACTCACTGATAACATCGTTATATTCGTTAAAGTAGTAATAATATACATCAAACACCGTGGCAGGTTGGATCCAAAGGAGGGCCGATGGCACGTTCAACCCACGCGCCACTTCTGCCGCCCACGGAAGAATTAGAGTGTACACTAAGCACGTGACACGGTTCCCCTCGGCCGCGCTCTTCTCGAGGAGCTCCCTAAGGGACTCGGACCCACGTTGTCTGAATACAGAAAAGTAGGATTGGCCATCCCCATCAACGTTGCGCCGGTCGCCATCGTCACAGCCATCAGAGAAGGTCGTAAACGTCACACCCTTAGGGATAGAATTGCCCTTTTCCATCTTTCGATAGGCCGAGACAGTGGTGGGAAAGGTAACACGGGCTCCAGCCCGGAGGAGTCGCTTAGCGAACTGGAGGGCTGGGTTGATGTGGCCTTGGACCGGGTAAGTCACCAGGAGGAAGTGTGGCTTTTGCTCCGCCATTCACGGTGGCGCGTGAGATGCAATCGCTAGGAATTAACTAATGAAGCAAATTATATGCAGAAGGAGAGAACTTTCTGTGCGAGTCTTGTGGGGATTGATAGTTTGTGTGTTGTTCTGATAACAAAGGATCTGTTAAGTTAATTTATATGGGCGTTTGGTAAGGTGCGATATGATCATATGAGTGACGTTTGCGATGACGTATGTGGGAGGAAGGTGGCAAATACTTGCTTCATGACTCATCACATGTGATGTAATTCCTATCCCACTGAATTTGATTTGAAAGTTGATGTGGCTTAAAGAACAATAATTGTATGTCACTTCGCCTTGGGAGTGGCAAATTCAACTTGTTCTTTGTACTCCTTGCTATGGTCGATAACGCCACTATTATATATAGTAATAGGGTTGCTAAATTAAATATAAATTTACACGTATGATTTGTATCTAAAAATATATAAATTTTATGGACTCTTGTTATAACAATAATTATTCTTCAAATATTATTTTTTATTCGATTATTTAGTTGAACATGACTCTTACATTAATAAATAAATATAATACAACCGCTATACATCTAAAAAACATATGGTACATTCTATGGACTATAAATCATAAACAAATAGACTCATACATATAGGTCGGTAATTGCGAACGCAGATATCAATTAAATCAGTCATCTAGTTGCTATGAGATAACATAGGAATTGAACGTAAATCTTTACCCTACCGTTTATTGTCCAACTCTTTTCTCAAGCTTCTAAGATGTTGTTAAGTAGTATATCAATTTACGTTCTGTAAGATATCAAGTTTTTATAGTCTATTGTAGCTTTAAAAAAAAGACACACACATGCATGTACAATAACTTTCTCAGCAATCTAGACAATTGATGTTATGGCCCCTTATTACATCAAGTACATATAATTTGAGTAGTAAAAATAATTGCACAATAATTTTTCAACTATTATGTCTTCCTTCAATTGAGAAAAGATAATTTCATTGCCATTAAAATAAATGGCAATCATTAAAATTTCTATTTCTTGGCATGCCTTGTTGTCAATTGCCAGTAATACACCACACAAAGTAGGCAAGTTCAGCTTGTGCCTTCCTTGTTTGATAAGACGTTGAGTTTTGTCCTGGCAATGTTTTGCTTGACACAAATGTGTGGTATTCAATATAAACATTATTATATCAGAAGAAGAAAGAAAAAAGAAAGCAAGAGATTGGTCAATTTGAAGTCATTTCAATCTTATGATCATTAATCTCTCTCGACAACATGAACTTCAAAATAAATATAGTTGTTTTCGTCTCAAAATCAAAAATTTTATATAAAAATATCTATTTTAAAATTCTATATAATTTTAAAATTAAGTACGATCATAGAGTGCTATTTATAATGTTCGCTCTTAAAATTTTTATTCATAACGAAAATTTTTCGATTAAAATGACATGCGTTCCTCCTTGATTTTTTAACGGACCACTTTGTATGAACCTGTCACTTACTAGACTATAAATACAAATATTTCACCATTTACTATTTGGGGAGCGATATCAGTTTCCTTTCTAATCTCTCAAATTGTCTATAAATTAACCACACAACAAAATTAATTAGGCAGTGGGACTTAAAAAAAAAGAATATAACATTTTATTAGCAGCAATAGACAGAGCATATAAAGAAATTAAATGTAATTTGATTTAAATGGTACTAATTAATTTGATTTGCTCATAATTTGGGACACAAAACCAATTAAAGTATGTGAACCACCCAGAAGTTCTTGTATACATCATATATATAATACATTCTCTCCATTTCATATTTATTATCAAAAACATCCAACACAGTTTGATTTTATTACATTGTCAAAATTTTCTTTTCCGTATAAAATATTTTTATTAGTTGAAAAATTACTCCCATAATATAAACTACATTTATTATTTATTTTGATATATTTGCAAAATTCGACTACGTACCAATATAAAATGAAAGGAAGTACAATACACCGCATTTTTGTATTTTATTAACTGTTTACATTATTCAAAAAGAACATGTATGGTATGTCTTATCTACTATTTCTTGGGACAAAGAAATTGTGCAGCCATAAGTAATATTATATGGTATTTCTCGTTTCACATTTAAACAATACATTCAGATTTGTACAGGTAAAAATAAATAATATGACCTTTGCTTCTCGTATATAACTTTTCAACATGTTATAAATAATCCGTTCTCATCTTAACAAATCGTAAAATTTAAAAAAGTAGTTAAACATATACAACAGAATAAAAAAAAGGTTGTCTACAGAATTTATCCATCATTGATTGTATTTTTTTTTCTTTTTGGTGTAAATAAGGCATAAGCTATTATAGACGAGATTCAAATCCAAAATTCTACTAACAATTTCCATAAATTTTATTAATTAAGCTAATTAACATCAATTATTATAGATTGTATTAATTTTAAAAATGTAAGTAATAATAATGATTAAAAAATTACTGCATCGGGGACTTGTGTCACAACTCTCAAATCAGCAAATAATGTATAGTTTTTCTTTTTTATTTAATTTTCCCCTTTTCCTGAATAATACCTTTAGTTAATAAGAAGATAAATTAAGGTAACTAAATCAGTGGTGTTCTTAATTCTAGCAAGGGAAGGCTTTATTCATTAACTGAATCATTGCAAGCGTCATTCATCAATCATTGCCGTACTCTATATTATTTTGTCATTTCTGCATTAGTTAATTTTTCTTTTTGGCCACTGTCGATCCATTCATATGGATGCGGTGGTAGATTGGCTGGCGGAATATGATTGTCTATTATGTAATTCTTTGTATTTTTCTTTCCTTTTTTATGAGGGATTTTCTTTTTATTTTAATTGATGACAATTTAGGTTGAATTATTATAAGAAAAATTGTCCAAATCTTTTATACTTAACCTCTTCCCTGAAAAAAAAATAAATCCTCATAACTCTATACATCTCCAATTCTCCATGCGAATAATGGCCTATACTCAAGCCTATGCATCCTTTGAGTGAGATAACATGCCATTTTTTTAATATAAGCTATTGCATTTTTGTAACAGCTCATGACCACCCGTCATTGAGACATTGTTCGCTTTGGGTAGGCGGGACGCTACCACCATCCCTGCCCTCACGGTTTTGTCATCAAAGGGCATCTCAATGGATTAAGGTATCCCTACCCCTTATAAGGTGTGGTTCGTTCTCCTCAACTACCGATGTAGGATACCTTCATACCTCAATGGCAGGTGGTCGTGGACTATTACAGATGGTATCAGAGCCATGGAACCGGACCGGTGTGCCAGCGAGGACGTTGGGCCCCCGAGAGGGAGGGTGGATGAAGGTATCCCACATCGGTAGTTGAGGAGAACGAACCACACCTTATAAGGGGTGGGGATACCTCAACCCATTGAAGCGCCTTTTGAGGACAAAACCGTGAGGGCAAGGATGGTGGTAGCGTCCCGCATACCCAAAGCGGACAATACCACAATGGCGGGTGGTCGTGCACTACAAAAAAACAAGTGTTTAGAAACCGAAAAAATCGGTTTCTAAATAGCCAAAATCGGTTTCTAAACCCAATTGGAAACCGATTTGAAACCGAAAAGGATCCGTTTCTGGAAGTTTGGTAGCAAAATAAATTTGAAACCGAACCAACTTCGGTTTCTAAAATTGAGACCAAGATTTGAAACCGACACCCTATCGGTTTCTAATATTTAGAAACTGATTGAATACATCGGTTTCTAAATGTTAGAAACTGATTAGAGCCATCAGTTTCTAAAATTTAGAAACTAAAAAAAAGTATCGGTTTCTAATATTTAGAAACCGACTACAAGTCATCGGTTTCTAATTTCGTGAAACCGACTACAATTCATGGTGTCTAGTTTTGTGAAACCGAACCTATGTATCGGTATCTAATATATCGAAAACCAACTGTGCATTTCCATGTCTAATTTTTAGAAACCAATTAAAAGCATCGGTTTCTAATATTTATCAAACCGAGCCTACATATATTTAGAAATCGATCAAAATTATCAGTTTCTAATTATTGGAATGTATTGGAACATTCCATATTTCTAGGACAAAATGCAATGTCCAAATTGATAACCCTGTCATAATTCATAAAATTTGGCAGCCACACTTTCCAGCAATAAGTATTAGCTTGTCGATTTTAATCCCTGTCGTAATTGATAATACTTTTGATATGAAAACATCATTAACAAGTCTACAAGATTTTCCATTAAAATACAAAATACATAGTTGTAAAAGCTTTCCAGCAAGATTCACAATTTGCCAGCCACACTTTCCAGCAAGGTTTACAGTTATAGCCACCCCACACTTTCCAACAATGTTGATTCCAAAAGATGTGGAGCTATTTTGATTAGAGCTGGGTAATAGGTCGTGTCGGGTCGGGTTCGTGTTCGTGTCGAACTTAAACGGATTTAGAATTCCTCAACCTGAACCTAACCCGTTTATTAAACGGGTTGAAAAATCTTGACCTGTACCCATTTAATTTTTAAACGGGTTTACCCGCTTAACCCGTTTAAGATAAACATGTCAAGTTGAATCGCTTAATTGACTATTTACGCATTTAATATTTTATACTAATACGTAATTACAGTGTTAAAAATTAAGTTTACATATCACATTAAAATTCCCCAGATTCATCATAATTCATAATTTCTAAACATTTTTATATTTTTAATTATCTAATAAAAAGTAAATGGATAAATAAAAAAAAAAATGAGTTGACTTATTTCACTCATTTAATTAAACGGGTTAAATAGGTACTTTTTCGTGTCGAGAATCTCGACCTGAACCTAACCCATTTAATTAAACGGGTTGAACGTGTCAACCCATTTAATTAAACGGGTCGAAAATTTATACCCAAACCCACTTAACTTCGTGTCGGGTTCGGGTTGGTAATCGTGTCGGGTCAGCTTTTCCCAGCTCTAATTTTGATAACCCATAGTCCTACACTAACATCTGAATCAACAAGGACATTTTGCGTATCTTCACCAATAGTTCCTCTCCTTCAATCTCGGCCAAATATTGAATGGGATTGTATTTGTGAATCCGATGCCATCTATGAAACCATTAAAAAACAATTAGTCCAAGTATATTGCAATAAACAACGGGTCCTATGGAGAAACTAATACTGCAGCTACTGCTAGAGAGTAAGAAACTAATACGCACATACAACAGCAGGATTAACTGCATAAACTCTTAAACCAAGGCAGCAAGCTCAGAGGGAGGTGGCATTTGAAGTAAGAGCCCCAGAGGACAGATACTCGAATGTCACAAAGTTCTATGTCCTCAGTAACTCAAAGACAGGTTACTCGAGGAAAGGTACTTTAGGTGCCTAATAAAAGATTAAGACCCCACAATGTACTCAATGGGTTCGACATCCCACTTCATACATAGGACACAGTTTTATTCTAGCTCAAGAATAAGTGGAATATAATGAAGCCAGTTAGTTACTGACTGAGACTAGAGGCATTCATTTTCTTCATTTGAACTGATATCTGCATTTGAACCATAAATAAGTCGAATATAGTGACCCAGTTCATATGTTGTGTGAAAAACAAGTGGGTAACCTTCAATTTCTACATTTGAACTAATATCTGCATCATCTGCATGTGAACTACCAAACACATACTGCTGCCTTTTTTTTTTCAGTTTCAGTTTCTACAAAGGTTTCTAAACTCAATGACAATATTACTTAATCTTATGTGTGGAAAGATACAATAAAATGTAATCAACAGCGCCAAGTTCTTCATTGATTTTCTTCTTGATTCATTGCATTACACTACAGTCTGCACTTTACTGGATTGCAATATACAGAACACATCATAGCATAATGTTACTAATGTATAGAGGGTTTTGACATCGCAATCAAACAACAACACCTCCCAGAGCCACTTTAACTTGCATCAAAAACTTAAATTTACAAAAGTACTCTACGCATTCCTAGAGTGACAAACAATATGTCAAAACCCAACTAAAAATAATGATTACTAATGAATAGCATGTAATTTGGTTTTAACTGTGGTAGCTATATTCTGGACTATGATTTGTGAAGTTGTTTGCTTTTTTCCTGATGTAATCTTGTTCCTTTCCTTCCACAAATGGTATATGGCTGTAGTTATAGTTGTAACGGCCCGAACCTAATATTCATTTAACTCGGTTCGAATCATGTTAATCTTCAATTAAGTCGGTTGGGCACCGCATTTCACTTCAGCATTTCATATACATGTCTATATGTATACATAATTGTGCGTTGCAAGTTGAAGTGACGATGTGGCCTCGAATCAGACAATATTAAACTCATTAACAATAATAATAATAATAATAATAATAATAATAATAATAATAATAATAA
>JACYFF010031952.1:746478-757690 GCA_017589665.1 Selenicereus undatus
GAAGATGCTTTGGGTAGAACTTGGTCACGATTTATTCGTCAATTTCTTCTGGATCTCTCCAAAAACATTCGATAAAATTGGAACTAATAAAATTCCTTTTTTTTTTTGTTTTGGGGGGAGGGGGGCCTTCCTCTGTTTGCACTTAGAAAAAATATCATATCGTAGTCAACGAAGTTCAACTGTGATGGCGGCCATATGTCTCTTTTTATTTAGATAGCATTGGTCTATAATAGAATATATTACGAGTGTACAACAGATGACATGCATAAATATTGGACAATTGGGTTGGAGAAGAAAATGGATAGTTTTATTTAACGAAAATCATAAGTCAAACATCCAATATTTGACAATACTTAATTTTATAAAACGAAGGTATTATGAGGAAGGAATTCAAAATCAGATATCCATCCAAAACAGTCCCACTATATAGATTATGGAGTTCTCTTAAATTTTAAACCGTAAACAAAACTGTTGTTTCTATCAATATGCTTTCGTTATTGTAAAATTAGAAAATAATCGACATTTCAATTTGACAATGTTACGACAATTGTAGTATATCTAAAAAAATCACAATTACTTGATCATACAATTGTCTGAGTTACTACTACGTATCTATTTAAATATGACTTATAATAAGTATTGAAATCAACCCTAGTTTGTTTTGGGGGGCTCTAGAAGTAATACATGAAAATCACCCCTAATAATCTAATATGATATTCTCAAAGTACTTGATAATTCTCCCCCTGAGATTTTCCACTCTTGTTGTCCAATGACATTATTACACGTGTCTAACATTGTAATAAGAAGGTGCTTAAAAAACCCATTGTAATAAAAAGGAGGGGCAAAATAAAAAAGAAGAGAGAGAAGCTGAAGAGGAAGAAAATCAACAAAAGAGGAAGAAAATCAAACGAAAATAGAATGGAAAATTAAATTGCAAAAATGAAAAAAAATGATGTATTGGTAATATTGCTAATGCTATAGCTAACTCGCTCTCGTCCTTCGCCACCAACGCTTTGGGTCCTTTCATCACCAACAAAGCTTCGGCCCCTCTCTCTCCTCTCTCTGCTTCGGCGCTGATCTGGTACTCTCTCTCTCTCTCGCTCGCTCGCTCTCTCTCTTCTAGACCTAGTTCGCAATCGCTTTGTTCATTTCTGAAATTATTCGATTTGTTTGATGCAATTTTTGTCAGCAATCGGTAAGATTCTCTCTATTTTGATTGTATTCAATCTATTGCTTTCGATCAGTGTTGTGTATTTGAGTATAGAGTTTTCAGAATCGTCATTCATCAGTTTGATTGTGTGGAAAAAGAGGAAAGTGAGATGCTTTGATTCTTGTGATTCGTTTGGTCGTATAATTCAATTAGCTGCTCCTTGTTTGGTTCGGTAGATGGTTGTATTGATTTGAATGCTTTGTAGTGATTATTGATGGTTTATTTGATCGATTTTCAGAATGAATGATTGTCAATAGTGAGATTGGTCTTTGTTGGATTATTGTTTTGATTAATGCAGCGGTTGCCGTTTCTTTTTTGTTCACGTTGTTTTTCCTGTCATCAATTGTTCGTATGTCTCTCTTTGCGGGACTGCTGATTTAGTATGTCATTGATTGTTAGCTATGCTTGGGTTGATGGGGCCTATTAATCTGATCAAATGTACTTCCGTTGGTGTTGTTTTTAATGTGGGTAGGTGAATGATGGCATCTATGGTAGCAAATAGTAGTTGTAATTTGTCTCCTTTTCCAACTCAAGAGAAAGGGAGTAGGAACAAGCGGAAATTCAGGGCTGACCCTCCTTTAAGTGACCTCGGTAAGGTCTTACCATCAGCAGCTAATGATGGTCCGAGTTATGAGTTTTCGGCTGAGAAATTTGAGATGGCCACTAGTCATGGACAGCCACCTAGCCTGTGTGACTTTTGCGGTGTTTATCAAGACCATTCAGACACTTTGAAACTTGATCTTGGATTGTCGTGTTCTAGCATGATGGGTTCATCTGAGGTGGGTCCTAGTCATCTCACAGAGGAAGAAGAGGCCAATGAGTTCCAAGATGCTGATTGGAGTGATCTTTCTGAAAGTCAGCTCGAAGAACTCGTGTTGTCCAATCTGGATGCTATTTTCAAGAGTGCAATCAAGAAGATTGTTGCTTGCGGTTACACAGAAGAAGTTGCTACCAAGGCTGTTCTGCGGGCCGGCCGTTGTTCTGGAACTAAGGATGCTGTATCTAATGTAGTTGATAATGCTTTGGCATTTCTCAGGGATGGACAAGATGTGGATGCTTCAAGGGAGCATTGTTTTGAGGACCTGCAACAACTGGAAAGGTATGTATTGGCAGAACTTATATGTTCCCTCAGAGAGGTTGGGCATGTCTTCAGCACTGGCGATGCAATGTGGTGCCTCCTGATATGTGACATGAACGTATCACATGCCTGCACCGCAGATGGTGACCCTTTGAGTAGTATGATCACTGAGGATTCTTCAAGTGTCAGTTCACCACGTGCCTCTCTGCCCCAGTTCAGAGCTGACTCCAAAGCTGCTGATATGAGCCTCTCAAAGCCCTATAAAGCAGTTCCCACCACACCTTGTGCACCTGTGCGTCAAACAGACACAGACCCAGTTGCAGGGGTCCCAAACTTTTCCCAGCCAAAGAACTCCCTTGTCCTGAATGGCCTAACTTCAGTAAAAGAGGGCTCAACTTCCTTGTCTTCTAATCCTGTAGGTAAGCCTTTTAGTGCGGTAGGATTATCACAAACTCCAGCGAATGAGGAGAAGCTTGTGTCGAGCAGGAAGATACATTCTAATAGCTCAAAATCTACACTTCGACAGAAGTCCCTTCATCTTGATAAAAGCCATAGGCCCCATGGGACAAAAGGATCCTCCAGGGCAGCAAAGTTCAGTGGTTTTATCTTAGATAAAAAATTTAAAACTATGTCTGACTCTGCTGGGCTTAATTTGAAGAATGCTTCTCTGAAGCTGAGCAAAGCTATGGGAATGGGAATGGAGCTGGCTCATGAAACTCAAAGTGTCGATTCCTCAGCCCACTCTGCGCTTTCACCTACATTTAATGCAGAAACAAGTGTCACAACCACATTAACAAAAACAGCTCATGGCCCTGCTTCATCAGCCACACCAATGATCAAAACCAAATCAATGTCTGCTGCAGATACTGAACTTTCTCTCTCACTTCCTACAAAAAGTAATCCTCAACAAATGAATATAAGCTGTGATAGAAGTGATAGTGGGATTTCTGGTGCTTCCTTTTCTGGGACGTCATATAGCAAGTCACTGGCACAATGGGCTCCACAGGATAAAAAGGATGAGATGATAGTGAAGCTGGTTCCAAGGATCCGGGAACTGCAGAACCAGCTTCAAGAATGGACAGAGTGGGCAAACCAAAAGGTTATGCAGGCTGCCCGGAGGCTGGGCAAGGACAAAGCTGAGCTTAAGACTTTGAGGCAAGAAAAGGAGGAGGTAGAACGACTCAAAAAAGAGAAGCAGACTTTAGAGGAGAATACTCTAAAGAAGCTTTCTGAGATGGAGAATGCCTTGTGTAAGGCCAGTGGACAGATTGAACGTGCCAATGCTGCTGTGAGAAGGCTTGAGGTAGAGAATGCAGCTTTGAGGCGGGAGATGGAAGCTGCCAAATTACATGCAGCAGAGTCAGCTGCCAGCTGTCGGGAAGTCTCAACGCGTGAAAAGAAAACTTTGATGAAGGTTCAGTCGTGGGAGAAGCAGAAAAGCATGTTCCAGGAGGAGCTTGCAGCTGAGAGACGGAAGTTGTCACAGCTGCAGCAGAAACTCGAACAAGCTAAAGATCTGTACAGTCAACTTGAGGTATGTTCATGCTGAGATAGGGATTTCTATTTTTGCGTCCTTTTCCTTGCTTTCGAGGGGACTTAAGCTGTAGACATCAGTATTTGGTAGTTATTGGCTCGATCTTCTCAATAGAAGAGTCTGAATGAGAGTGAATGTAATATGATGTGAAGTTGGAAGTTGATCTCTGTTAGATTTAAGAATGTGCTAACTAAACCATTTGATTTGATTTGATTTATGTTACACAGTTGGTTAGTATGTCATCACAAATTTGCCTTTTTTTCCCTTTAAAGAAGTTACTGGAATTGAGAACCTGAATGAAGCATCCTCCAACAAAGATTAACAGGAGCAATTTCTTGAACTTGAGGCTTAAATCCTCCTTCCATATTAGTCATTGATTGAAAGATGACTCTAGCCTTGTTCTAGATGAGGCAAGGCAAGTGCAAGTTCAACAGTCATGGTCATTCTAACAGGGTTGTCCAGTTGACCATTAGTTTTGTCTCCAAGTGAGTTGTTATCTCTTGGAACCACAAGGACCTAATACTCTGAAACAATGTTTTGTGCCTTCTGTTTCAATATAATATGTGTTCTCTGCTCCAAAGCCTCCAATCACCGTGTACCCTTGGATTAATTCGCTCCAAGCAGTACCTATCTTGCCAATTAGGATGGGCATATATGATGGTCTTGTTAACATTCCAGGCTGCTTCAAAGTGATGTACTGCATCTCTTCCCTCAGCATTATTCAACGATTATAGGATCCATCAAGTTAACTATTGGTCGATCAATAGTCTGACTGGGATTCCCTTTTTCTGGACCAAAGGGACAAATATCAGTCTCCCTATGCGTGTTGCTCTCAGCCTCATCTTGCAGAGCGAACTCTGGTAATCTCTTATCCTTGTCTCATCCCATCTTTCATAAACCGTCCTCAGCATTCATCTACACCTTTTAAATCCCGTTAGAATTGGGCGACTTAGGACTGTTCACTATGTGATATGGATCCTTTCTTATTCTGTCCAAGGATTTGGGCTTCCATTTTATTCAGTTATACCCCTTCTGGGTGATTCTGTGAGCCAAGGCCTTCTTCCCGTAGTATCTGGATTCTATACGTCAGCTGCACTATTATCCCACTTTGCATATCGCCTCATATATATATCACACACCTAATATGAAAATGCGTAATGTCTTACATTTATTGTAAGCTTATACATCATCTCCATTCTTGTGACCAATTTTCTCTGTAATTGCTGGAGCATCTTTGGGCAATTTACTATTCATTGAGAGATCATTACCTGATTATTAAAGGGAAAGACCGCAGGACTCTGTGCCTTCAATCTCTGTAAGGACTAGTAAATGTAGATAGTGAAACCCATGCTTAGCCTAGTGAGGATTCGAAGACAAAAACATAGACACAGGGAAAGCTGCATCCCCCCCCCCCCCAATCCACATTCCGGGAACATGCAATCCAAACTAAATTTGTGCAATAAATAACGATTGACATTTGAGACTAAGTGATCTAGGAAGCATTCGTGGTAACTATGGACAAAAATGTCTCTTTTACTGGCTTTAAAGCGTCTTCTTGAAAAGATACCAAACTTGGTCCATCATTCAAACACTTCAAGCCAAAAAGAGCTACGACTTCTTTCTACTTTACCGATTACCTATTCTCGTAAGTTCATGGAAACTTCGATTTCATATGTGATCTTCTGTGTAAATGTCATAAGATCATGGAAATTCATTAACCACTACAGCTTGTACACAACATTTGGAAAGACTCCAATATGGCTGGAGATGAGGAAGAGAATCATAAATGAAACACACCTTTCACCAGGCATTATCCTAATTGAATCTTTCTCTTGATGGTGATAAAACTTGATCATAATTTCTAAATAGCATATTTGCATCATATATTGATGTGGAGATTCTGAAATCTTCAGATGTTGTGGTTGACTGTGGTTTTCCAAAGTTGTTTTCTTATATTTAAAACTTACTATTAGTAAGTTTTGCAAGAAATAATTGGTCAAACCATCAAAATTGGTGTGCAGGCCATACAGATTCCATTATAGGACCACGACTTCTAAATAGCATATTTGCATCATATAGTGATGTGGAGATTCTGAAATCTTCAGATGTGGTTGGCTGTAATTTTCCATAATTGTTTTCTTATATTTATAGCTTACTATTGGTAGCTTTCGCAAGAAATAAGTTATCAAACCATCAAAGTTGTTATGGAGGCCATACAAATTACCTGATGGGACAATATCTTGTGGCCAAGGAAGTATAGATTTCCTTAGGGACTCATCAATTGTTTTTGAAGATGGAGTTGAAAGACTTGTTGATCTCGAAAATTTAGGCCATATTTGATTGATTTTTCTGTACATAAAAACTACCTAGTCATTTTGGCTTGTATCATAACTGCATAAACCCGTCCATATGTTTAAATTTCCCCTTGTCACATTAAGTGCATGCTTTTATTTCCTATGCACAGCTTCGCCGCTTAAAAAGCATGGGCTACATAAGTGATCATCTGGGTTTAACTTTTGAGATTTGCATCATATTGCCTTCTCTTTTTAGCTCCACATGTGGGTGAAATGCTTTTCACTTATTTTAATCTAGGTTAAAATGAAGAAAGAAAGCTTGATGATGTTTCCATTTTTCTTTTTCTTCCCATCTAAACATACTTATCCGCCCTTGGTTGCTTGCAGTCTGATCAGCTGTTTTGCTTTATCCCTTTCTATCTCCCACCCTTTTTCTTCCCTGTCCTCTTTCACTTCTGTTGGGTAGCCAATTCTTAGAAATCCCTTTAGTTTAGTTTAATTTGTGCGACAATTGATAACTTTCCTCCTCTGACCCTCTCCAGTAAACATGCCATGTCTGAATCTAAATTGGGTTTCAGGAATATATTCTAGATGCGTTGATTTTTGAGAAGAGCATAATAGTGTCCAACAGATCAGGAATATAGTAGTGTGCATATGGGATGTGTCATGTGTATAACCTTTTGTAGGATGCTAGCTTTGCATCCAACCTTTGGCTAATGAAATATATTTATTCTTCTCCTGATAAAAAAAAAAGGTAAAAGTGTCCGACAAATCGTTAATTTTGGGACCTAGCATCTGTTGTTTGACAGTGGACATAAAGAGGCTGAATCCATCACCTATTTTATCCTAAAGGTTGCCATAAACTCATATTTGTTGCCTGCAATGTGTGATAGAAGTACACTTCATTCTTCTTCTGCATCCTTCTCTGTCACATGACACAGGTGTAGCCTTATGCAATCTGTTATTCATTGCATCTCTACCCTCTTCGATGTTCAGATGCAAAGGTTCCTGCTGTCTAGTGGGAGAATTCCAGGGTTATGATTTGCATTTTACTCAATTATTGGCATTCGGGATTGCTTAAAATGGTCTTAAGTGAGATGATATCTTATTATTGTGACTACAAAATGCCTTTCCTTTGTTGTATTCTCATGATTCATGCTTTCTCGAATTGAACCAAACAGAGAAAATTTATGATGCTAGTGCATCCTTATTAATTGATAGGTCAAGTTTTATCTATTCAGACATGCTATCTGTGCTTCTAGATATTAATTAGGCTTTTGGATGCCAATGCGTCAACGTGATGTTCTAAACTGCATTTAGCTTGCATCTCTTTCATCATATTTGTTGTTTCTGCATACTTTGTTATTATTTTCGATTGCATTGCCCGACAATATTGGGGAAGATAAAGGCATATGGCTGAGATATACACAATGACTTGTACCTTTAGTTGGGCCACTTTCTTATTCACAAGCAGCTCCTTCTTTTAGATGTCTCTGGGGAAAAAAGGCATTGCTGATTTCTCTGCTTAATGTTGAACCATTTTTAGGTCGGAAAAGTCCTGCATCGACTCCTCCTAGTATGGCTCCTGTGCTAGTGGATAGCCTTATTACCCCTACAAGTCGAGGGACCAATTCCAAGAGACCCATAAAAAAGTTTTTCCTATGAAGGTTTTTCTATTAATTTTGTCTTTCGGGTGGGGGGCGTTGATAGGCGAGGAGTTGGGAAAAAGTTTAAGGGAGCCACGGCTGAATTGATGTAGCCCTTATAACCATGGATTTATTTACCATGTGGGCCAGACATATCTCTATTCTCTGGTATAGAGATCTCAAATCTATGCCATGGTTCTTGGGCTTGCGCCATTGCTATAGCTTGGTGGTGTTGTCTGGATTACATCTTATATTCTTCTGTAGTGGTGCTAACATCTGCATTCAAAACAGGCAAAAATCATCTGTGTTATTCTTTTGTCTGCCCTCATATGATTGAGAAATATTCACAGGGAGATTTAGTCCCTGTTTTATTGATGAGAACCTTATCTGTTTCCAAATTTGGTTGCAACTTTCTTTCTGAAAATTCTTTGTGGGTCTCTCTGCGACAGCTTTCCTAACCATATGTTATGTACACATTTGGAATTTCTCAAATCCTTCTGCAGCAGGATCCCAAATGGTGCTGTTGGACTAGTTGGAAACTTCATTCAATATACTAGCGGCAACTTAGTGGGTGTTCAGCTTTCATGGACAAAAAATAAGTGGACTAAGGATTGATTCTTGTTAAGGGAAAGAATAAGATCATCCGTACTGTCTTCTACTTTGCTTGCCTTTTGGAAAACATTAAGGTACTTCCTATGGAATTTTCTCTCTCTTATGCTTTCTGATACCAAAAAGTTGAAACTTTATAGGCTCGGTGGAGGCAGGAGGAGAAGGCAAAGGAAGAGCTAGTAACTCAAGCAAACTCCATACGAAAAGAAAGAGAACATCTGGAGGCATCTACTAAGCTGAAGGAGGATACAATTAAATCGAAAGCAGAAGCAAATCTTCAGAAGTACAAAGAAGATATCGAGAAGCTTGAGAAAGAGATCTCTCAGTTGAGACTGAAGACCGACTCATCCAAGATAGCAGCTCTAAAGAGAGGAATTGATGGGAGCTATCCTAGTAGCAGGCTTACAGACTCTCAGACCCCTCCAGCTTCAAAAGAGTCTCGGAGTTCTCTCTCCCAGGAGGCAATCGGCTTTGAGGAGTTCTCAGGAGCTGGGGGTGTGACGCGTGAGAGGGAGTGCGTGATGTGCCTCTCTGAAGAGATGTCTGTCATCTTCCTTCCCTGTGCCCATCAGGTGGTTTGTAAAATGTGCAATGAGCTCCATGAGAAGCAAGGCATGAATGATTGCCCTTCATGTCGGAGCCCCATCGAACGCCGCATCTGTGTACGTTATGCTCGTCCTTAAATTCAAAGTTTCGGGGATACATGGCTACACACATACAGCTCTCAGATTCTCTGAATAATGAACAGGGATGAACCTTGTGAAATAAATATATACTGCTGTGTTTTGAACCTCTGAGTTCAAAAGTTCTACCAGAACTTCTTACAATATTATATTGTGAAATGAAAAGGTTGTTTTGATGGTTAATGGTTATGACTGATGAGTGCATTTGGTGTCATTTGAAGTTGGAGCACAATTCATTGGAACTTTTTACTTTCTTTCAATTGTAGGGTCTAACTGAAACTTTTTTGCAGTTTAATTAAATGGGTTGATCAAACTGCATTTCCCAGTGTGCACTTTGATGATTTTAGAGCAAAACATCTGTCAAAAGTTACATATTCTCAAAAGTCTCATTAGCCAAATATATTAAAATAGTGAGAGTACATGCTTCTAAGAGCATCTAAATGAAACTATCTGGCTAGTTCAGCATATTTTATCAGTGGTTCAGCATAAAATGCATTTGGGAAAAAAAATGAAAATACTCAAATCTTAGGTTCACTGAGATTGATTCTTTTAAAAAAAAAAAAATTGTTGAGAAAATGGTGATTGCTATTCATTCCATCCGAACTTTTCGCTTACAAGTTACTTTGGGTGTACCAAAGGAAATAAGACAAAAACATAAATATTTACGTGATTCGAGTTCATGGACGAAGTTACTACATGAGTTATATCGGCAATCTTTATCATACTGAAATGAGCACCAAAATTGGACTGAATTCAATCCACGTTGAGAAATCGATCGAGCGAGAAGGAACATATATAGATGGGCAGTTTGAATCCATAAGCCCGTAAAGTGATGCAACAAACGACAATCAAGTACAAAGAACTAAAATTGAACAGTAAAGAAAAAGGTATCAGAATTAGGTGATAAATTCAAATGAGGTGATCTTTGATAATTAGACTGTGTTCAATACATATACTTGCACAACATCGATTATGAAGATTTCCCACCAATTAAAATGGCATGAATACACAATGCCATCACACACTCCCCCATAATGCAAAAGCAGATTCTACCCCTCGAAAGGCATCATCACAGCCCCATGTCATTCACTTTGCAGAAGACTTAATTTGTGATGGAGCAGTTGCAGCTTCAAAACCAGGTGGTACGAAGACAACATCATCCCAAGTTGAACACGAACCATCCTGCAAATTGATCCGCAGAGGTTATTAAGAAAACCAGCGTGCATAAGTGGGCATAGAGATCCAAAAGTTTTGTTATTAGAAGTCTGCTGAATATATTGCCATGAATCCAGTCCTTAAGATAGTGCCAATTTCGGGTGGGGTGATGTTCAAGGTAATGGAATTGCAGGTTTGGGACTAGATCAGCCGGGATCAGCTTGAGCTCAAATCAAAATCGGGGTTCAACCTACTTGGGTCTTGGATCAAGTTTGGTTCCAGCTCTTTTGGTTGAGTATTGACTAGCACTAGCTTTTGCCACAGCCACCTGCTCCTTTAGAACTAACATGTAAGTTGTTCAGATTTGGGAGTGTTGAGCAAAAATTTAAAAAAATAAATAATATGCACAACACAATTTTCCGACGTGCAAAAATGTACATCGGTTTATTTTGAGTACGACCCTATTCAAGAGGATAAACCTCCTTAATTACGTCTCCCGTCTCGGAGACCACCTTTTGATTCCGATTCGCTCTATTTTATTATTTTCTTTCTTTGTTTGTTTTATTTTGTATTAATAAGACTTTATACAATTTGGATCGACATGTATATTATATGCCGGGTCACCTGTTATCCAAACTTAATTGCATCAGATAGTGTCCGTATAGGCACCTTCTAGGAAGGGTACTATACGTACACATTCTTCATGTGCAGGTTAGGAAACGGGCGATTTAATTTAATTTGGAATTTAGGTTGCACTCACTTATTTATCGTGAGTTGCCTACGTACCTCTTTTGTAGAGGATCAAACCAATCGTAGTTCTTTGATGTTATTTGATTCATTTCGGTTATGTTATATTCATAATTTAATTTTGAGTTTTGATTCTGGACTTTATTACATGTGGACTAATTTATTATCCACAATTTTGGCTTAATTTTATCATTATTATATATTTTTTTAAAAAAAAAAAAAAAAAAAAAAAAAAAAAAAAAAAAAAAAAAAAAAA
>JACYFF010031952.1:757700-845433 GCA_017589665.1 Selenicereus undatus
AAAAAAAAAAAAAAAAAAAAAAAAAAAAAAAAAAAAAAAAAAAAAACTTTTAGTGGCTAAGTTATTTGTATTATTATTTTTAACCGTTTGCAACCACTTTTTTATTTTCTGACTCGCACCTCTTTTTTTTTTTAGGTCGGTCCTTTTATTTTGTTTAACTTGCGACTGCACCCGAAAATTTTTTTTTTTTATGGGTTTCCTACGTACCCTTGGTGGGATCAAATCGACGTAGTTCTTGAACATTAGACTTAGCGACATGTCTCATGTTTTCTTTTACAAACTTTCTTCAAATAGATGTATAAATATTATTTACATCCACTAAAGAATTATGATTGGTAACTTTGTGCTGTATTGACTTGTTCAACTTTGGGTAATGTTTTGATTTCAATCTACATACACAAATTCATGTACATGGCCTTTTCAAAACAAATACTTTTTTTATTATTATTATTATTATATTTTTTTTTTTAAGGGAATTGTCACTTGATTGGTGCAAAACAAAAGTTCTACACGTACTAACGCTACCCCTGTTCATTTTTTTTTTTAACTTTAATTGCTTTGTTGGAAGACTAGAAGCCTAAAATTAAGGAATTTAATATCCTTCCTTCTTTACGTCACCTTTTGTTTGTTCTTTTATTTATTATTTTATTTTATTTTATTATTTTTTTTTATGAACCAAAGGCTTATCAAAAAGAAATCCAGCAGTTATTGGGATTCTTATGTTAAGAGTCCTAATTGATGTGAACTTGTGCAGGACTATAAAAGCGATAAACTCATTCTCTGCTTTTCAACTCTTAAAACCCATTAACTTTCATCCTAGTGACTTTGCTATAACACACCCGGTTGATTTGACCGAAGTATTACGGAGCCTAATTCTTTCATCTTTCTGCTAAAGGTTTGTTCATGACGATATCATTAGAAGCTCTTCGCTTTTTCTTTTTTTTTTTGAATGGAACTCGTAATTGACGAACTTAGATCCGTAAGGATCCACACTACATGAGTTCATGAGGACTCAAGATCTGCAAGGATCAATATTCCACCAACTCATAGGGGTTGGATGTCCGGGATCGTGGGAATTAGACTTGGATCTCTTCAAAATCGGAGAGTAAATAAGAATTTAATTTATTATATCTTCGTTTATACTCCCGAAACCTTAATCAATGATTCGACATCTTTTCCATGAATTTATGGGATTAGAATGAACGAATCGACTTAAATCAAGCACACACATTTTTTATCATGTGCACAAAATTTATTTACGCCTACCCATAAAATTTGCATGCAAACATGTTTGATTTGCTGGAAAGCCATTCAATAAGTAACAGGACAATTTTGTGTTCATTTTTTTAACATTATTGTGTTTTGCGTTTGACCACTATTCTGACAAAGTAAAAGCTGGAGCTTTTCTTTTCAGTGAACATGGGTAGGAGATAAAGAACAGGACACATCAATTCCACAGTCCCCACATTAAGTTCCATAATTGCCCTCAATAATATCTCTATTTTATTTCCAAAGGTTGAAAGTGAAATTGTTAACTCTCTGTCATTTCGAGGCTTGTAGTCATAGTTATTTTCTCATAACAGAGCAAAGCATGTCTCAAAGCAGAGGCTTGTGCAAAGCATCCTCTTTTTTTTTATCTAGTTTTCACTGTTAACAACTCCTCTGTTTTCTTTTAGGCTCTGGTTCTTTTTTTTTGAAGAATTCATGGTTTGCCTCGAGTCTTTACGAACTCCACATTTTAAGGGTCTTTGCAAACCCAGGATTCTTACGAATCCAAATTCGTGAGTCCTCACAGACTTAGGATCCTTGTGGGTCCAAATTTGTAAGTACTTTCAATTTCCGATTCATGGTTATCCCGTTTTAATCCTTTCGAATTCGTAACGGGATACCTATTTGTTATCATATTTTCAGTGTTGATAGAGATATGGGAGATTCTTCAAATCTTCAACCTTGGTTTACAAACAGAACTTACAGTATTACCTTTGAATATATTATTCCTCCTGGAAGTGCTTCTCCTTGCTTTTCTTTTTTTTTTGGTCTTTCTGTTTTTTTTGGAACCCTCTGTTTTTTTTTGCTCTGCTCTTCTCCTTCGGACTGATGGCCTCCCCCTTCCTTTTTTTGTTATTCTGTCATTTATAGAGGATAGAGAAGGAAGGAAGTTGATTGAGCAGTTTTTTTTTAATGGCTGAACGTGGGGGAAAATGGAGAAGCTGAGGGGTGACCTGCACAACTACCACTCATGGCATAACACATTTTTTTTTCAATTTGGTGCCTCCCTTGCATTTTAGTGCCCTAATTACAAGCAAGGCCCTTTTTTTTGGGATGATTGGTTTCATGTGGTCCGCATTATCCACGGCCCATTATCACTATTATTTTTTTTTATTTTTTTTTTTAACTTTGATTCCTATTTTCATTTTCTTAATTTGATATTGCTTATTATTATTAGTTATTGTTTTGATTGATAACTTCCTCGACTAGATTTACAGGCTTTAATTTTTTTTGCAGCCCATATTTTAAATTTAGCCCATAAAAAAAATTCTTCCTTTTTTTTTTGGTGTGGTTGGGATTACATCGACTTTACGAGAGTTAATTTTGATAACTCTCAATCTATCGAAATTTTACATTCAACAGGGAGGACTTCATGCAGGGTTTAGATAACTAAACTTCAGTTAGAATCGACTTGCCCTGTTTCAAGAGCACGCTAGATCTCATTATGGTCTCTAGACACAGTTTAACTTTGCCATGTTTATTATCAGTATAATTCTTAAATCCCTCAAGGTGAGGTATGATACACGAGGCAGCGGCCTGATATGGAGGATCCAGTGAAGCAAGCATTGGAGAAGACAAGATGCACGAAGCCATGGGAAGAAATGATAAAAACTTTTTCATACCTTCATTCCTTTTATAATGTCCTCAAGATCAGCCACCTATGAGATTGAAAAGATAGAAAAAGTAATTGGAAGAATCACAATACAACCAATCTAGCACGAATGGTGAGGGCCTAGAACTACACACCTGTATATTCCCTTGTCTGAAAGCAGGATTCAGCATTCGTTGCTGCCGAGAAGCTTTCAGTAGCGAATTTTCCAGGTCTTCCTAGAAACACACAAAATCAAATGTTCAGCTTTAGAACATTGAAAATATAACTGAAAAAAGGGCCAACTAATTCATGCCATTGAATAGCTTAAAGCAACACTGCGTATTCCCAACCTTTCTAAAGAAAACTGGGCGATATCTCTGGTTCCGGCTTGTCAAAATCAGACTTCGAGACTGACCACAAAAGATAAAAGATTCTGAGCATTAAACAACTGATAAATGATTCAGCAACCATTAAAATCAAAGATCCCAAAGAGCTGGTACCACACAGTTTATCATTCAAAATATCAATTCAAAAGACCCATAAATATAAAATGCCCCGTGAAATATATATCCCTTTGACCCAGCTGTAAAAGGATAATCTGCTCCACTCAGGCTTGTCACACAAGAGCTACTGCAAACTAAGATGATACAGAATATGCAATACAAAAGGGTCGGGGCCCTTAGCTACAAATTATTGGGGAGGATTTAAGCGAGATCCAAGCATCAAAATCTAACAACAAAATCTCAGGTATTCTGTGCCATAAGCTCAAAACAATCAAACATTCAGGCAGGAAAGGACATGCTTTCAGATAATCTTCTGCTCGGCAAGATATCCCTCGTGCATCTACCAAGGTGTTGCTTATTAGAGTACAGGAAGAAATCAGATTTCAGTCCATCTTTTACAACATTTAGAAGCCAAATCATTTTGTGGATGACAAAGCAGACAGGCTAAATGATCCAGTTTTATTTCTCAACAAAGTCGTCCCTCTCCAATGTAGTACACAAAAGTATAAATCTGACCAGTTTCCCCATCAGTAGGAAGAAGATGCTTAGATTTGGGGGGGGGGGGGTGGACGAGGAAGGAAATTCATCACGTTGAAGGGGCCATCTCATATTCACAAAACAAACAGCTCCACATTGAGCGTGAGAGTAGTCTCCCTTAAACCTTCTCTAAGGAAGCAATATATGTAATTATATAAATTTTTCAGGACCAGGTCCAAGACTTTTCAGTATGGGATGCTGGGACATCTCTCAACTATAATCTACAATTTACAATAATCAATAGTAACTAATATGCAGCAAGTCTAAACGGTTGCAAATATATTTATGCTAAGCAAACAGAAAGACAAGGTGAGCAGAAAAATAAGAAATATGATGTCAACATCAAGGTGATACCAGCATCAGAATTTTCAAGCCACCTAGCCTTCAACTAGGAAGTTAAAAAAATTATGTAAGAAATAAGTAGGTGATAACCTGGAAAACTGGTACTCCCACAAACTCCTCTTCTGAAAGGCCAGCCCTTTTCTTCTCCTGCAACTCACAAACAAATTACAGCTGAGATTGGAGTGCAGAAACCATAGAATGCATAACTAATTGATCAATATGCCAGTAATTGAGCCTACATTCAAACCCAAAACAATTTGCAGAATCACTTCACAAATGAGATTAGAATGTTAGCAATATGAGATAAGGATGCTAGCAACATGACCAGGCATGCCTAATTGCAGACCTAAGATACCCAGCTGTGTCAAAAATAACATATCAAACTACTACTAGACTTACTTCCAGAGCATTCTTAATCTGTGCAGCCTCCGGTATTAATCGAAAAGCCACCCCATTCACCTTGAGCTGGAAAACCTGAAGTGACACATCCCAGACCCAGATTACTCACTAAACAGCGCAAAAACATGCACACACTCAATATACTCATATAAATTCACAAATTCCTAAAAAGAGGCCCCTAAATAAGTAACAGGGAAACCAGGACCCAACTTGTCCACAGCAACTGCACCAACTGCAATGGGTGGTCGATAAGGAAACACCCATTACTGCACCGCTAATCAATCATAAACAAGCAACCCAATTCATCATAATCCATGACTAACCATTCTATCAATCTTAAACGAGCAGCCCAATTCTTCATAATCAATAACTAATCACTCTATCAATCTTAAACAAGCAACCCAATTCATCATTATCCATAACTAATCATTCTGTCAATCTTAAACAAGCAACCCAATTCTTCATAATCCATGAATAATCATTCTATCAATTGAAAACACATAACAGAAACCCACCTTGTTGAGAGCAACAGGAACAACTCTGGACCCACGTCGCATGGTGGGGTCCATCGAACTCATTTGTTCACGAATGGTATCAGCATCCTGCTCCTTAAAACAAAACAATCCAATTGACCTGCCAGTCTTTGGCCCAGAAATCAACACAAATTCACCATCCGCGTTAGCCAAAGCATAAACAGGCACCCCAGCTAGTCGCTGCTCAATCTCTTCATTCGACATCGCAATCCCTTGATGGGCTTGAACCGTTTTAATCTGGGTTTCATTCAAATGAGGAATTCGGGCAAAAAGTGGAGATTTTGTTGAAGAAACAGCAAAGTTTGAGAGGTGGGCATTGAAGTGGTTTGTGATGTTTTGCAGCAAACCATTGCAGCTGTTCTGGAAGTTGACAAAAACTTGCTGCAAATGGAATTGGGGAGGTGGTGAAGATGATGACAATGGTGGTGATTTTTTATTGGATTGTAAGAAATTCATCTTCAGTCTTCACTTCTTCTCCCCACCGAAAAAAAAAAGGGATAAAATGTGGTGAGTTAGAAAGGGGGCATAGGGTTTGAGAGGGTTTAAGGTTTTCGAGAAAGCTGTGTTTGTGTGCCTTGCTGGGTCGAATGTATTGGGCCAGGTCCTCTATCCTTCCATGGCGGCAAAATTTGGGATGTGGGAAAAAAAAACCCATATTATCTTTTTCTTAAGATGATGTTTAGTTCACATCTTTTAACAGTGCAAACTCGAATTTTGAGTGTGATTATAAACAATAATACAACATATTTTGTGTTTAAATTATGTGAATGAAGAAAATTCATATTGAGAGAGTTTTATCTTTTTCATAAGTTAGTAGTTATTTAGTTCTTAATTAAAAAAATTAATGTTCAAAAGAAATCTAATTATATTTCAAAAAATAGTGTAAATGGGCCCATTTGATTATTCATTTTACCTATTTCATAATTTATTAATATTTATGTCAAACTATTCCAACATCACCCTGCTTATATAATTTTAAATAAGCTCAGTTAAATGGATTTATATTTGAGTCAACAAAAATTTGGAACATTGACAATCCCTCCCCTTCTAATAATATAACGGAGCTTATTTAATTTATAAAAATAATAATTTAATTATGACATCACTTATATTTAATTATACATAATGTAATTATTAAGTATTGTTTGAGAAAATTAAAAAAAATTACTCATGCGGTGTAAGTTTCTGTACAATTTTCTGATTCAGATTAGAATGCCAGATTCCCATTGCCCCACATGTTACCTTTGCTGACCCCAATTTTTTTATTCAATAATAAAACAAGTTAAAATATTTAAAAATTCAATTTTTCAATCAAATTTGTCATTTGTCAAATCCCAAAGAAACTAGAATCCAAAGCTCGCACTTTGGTCCGGTTGATGCCCGATTCTGATAACATGCGCTATGGTGCATATGATAAATTAACCATTATCCTCTCGCCTGCCCCTGTCAATCAGGTGCATATCAATCTCTTTCCACATTCTAGCGACTACTGTCTCATTTACTTAGTCGCCAACAACACCCATCAAAGGGAACGAGATTGTGGAGTGGTCTGCATTTTCTCGTTGTCTTAGTCCTCTCTCTCTCTCCTTCTCACTTGTTTGTTTCTGCTTTGTTACCTTATTGTCCATTTTCAGCTCTGTTTAGTCTGTCATTTTCTTTCACTGGTTGGATTAATGGAGACCCAAGATCACAAAAAGGCCAATCAATCAGGTTTGGTTTATGGGTCTTTGGATTTCTTGCTTTTGGTGTGTGAAAAATAGAGACTTTGATGTGTTCGTCGGTTGGATTGCCTCTGGGTAGCTAAATATTTGGGTGATTAAATGTGGGTTTTTCGTTTCTATGGATTTTCTGGGCTTACCTCTGAAGTGTTTATCTTTCATATTCCTGCTTGGCTGGGATTCATCCTGGGATAGTGGTGGGATTTTGTTGTTATTCTTACCTGTGAAGTGTTCCTGGAAATCAGGAAATGCCTTAATGACTTATGATTCTTTCTTCTTGATTTGATGCTTGGAAAAGGGCATGAAGGGCATAGTGGGGTTCATGTTTGTCATAAATGTGGATGGCCGTTTCCCAATCCACATCCCAGTGCTAGGCATAGGAGGGCTCACAAGAGAGTCTGTGGCACCATTGAAGGGTACAAGCTGGATAATTCTCAAGATAAGGCCCATTTGGATGGTTCTGATGGTGAGCATGTCTCTGACGATGACCACAAAATCACAAGTAACTATCTTCTTTTCCTCAGTTGATGCACAATTGTTCTTGTATTTTGCTTCAATGATGATCGGTTTTAAAAGTGGTTCAAATTTGCTGTTGAAGGTGATAAAGTCATAGAGAGGACTATAAGGAGGAAGAGTAGTAGTGGGGTTGGTAGCAGATCAAATAGATCAACCAGATCGGAAGATGAAGTGTTTGCAGACGCTGCCACTGAATTCATTGATGGTGCGGCCTCTGAACTTGGCGCTGATGGTGTTATGTCACGGGGGAATTCACTGCTGGAAAAAACAGAAAACGACCCAGAAGTCTTTAAGCTCTCTGTGGAGAATGTTATCTGTGGTAAGTCCATTCTGTCTTCCATTCGCATGTATTAATTGCTTTTCATCTGCCTTCTGATTGGTAGGAATAGATTAGTAGCTGATTGAGGTTCAGTTTACCATGATCCAAGTAGTAGCATTCCTGTTGTTTGTGTTAGCTTATCATGCTTGTATGTTTGTGTAGAATTGTAGTGGTCCCTACAGAGCTAAACACAACGAATGTGAAATAGGAAAATGTTGGGTAGTCAGATACTTTCCTTCTTTCGTGATTCGCTTTGCAACTGTACTGGATTCTTGGAAGGATTGAGCGCTAGATAGCTTTAAACTGAACAAAGTAATTGAGTATTGGGGAGGAAATGTGCTTGTGGTTTTTTTTTTTTTTGGTTGTGTGATATGCATGCTTGCACAGGCCTTGAAGCTTGAATATCATAGTACGTGCTAGTTTAGCTTAGCTTCACAATTATATGAAACTGGTCCATGGTAACCTTGTCCTTGTGGGATTGAAAAAATTGAATGGATATTATACATGATTGCTTTCATTCGAAAATAATTTGCAATTATAACAGGAATAGTTTGATTCCAGATTCCCCAATCAACTTGGTAGTGTAAATTCTGGTTATTACAATGTTTTTGCCGATTCCTGTTCTTGATTGACTTGTAATATTGATGGTTTAGGTCTTCCAATGTTTTATTCTGGTCTATTTCTATTTTGAAGAATCCATTGCCTACAATTCACCCCTTGGGGTGCGGCCCTTCCTCGGACCCTGCGTGAACGCGGGATGCTTGTGCACCGGGCTGCCATTGGCTGTATTTGATCTATGTTGAATTCAAAATCTACAATATTGTATCTTGCAACTATTGCCTGATTGATTTTCACAGTATACTGTTGGTAGAGTGATTGGCTTTGTTATCTTTAGTCTTTCTCAAGAAGCTTGGGTGAGTAGCTTACCTGAACTTGTTTTCTTATTAATTATTCGCCCTTGTTGAAAAATATCTCTCTCATTTGCTATGTGAAGCATCTGAGTTTGGTAGTTGTCAAGATATGAGCACCAGTAAATGCATTTTCTTTCTTTTATCATTGTTATTTGAGTGAGCTATCTCCATTAGATAATCAAGTAAATTATTTTTATGGCATTATTTCATTTCTATCTAACTAGTGGGTGGGTAAAGGAAGCTACATCACACATATGTCATCTTTGTTTCCTGGCAATCAAGACTTGTATATTGACTATGGTAGTTGCCATAAGCCAACAATAACCTCATTAATTTACAATGTCTTCACAAAGATAGAAATGCCCAAGGAACTTGGTCTTCAGATGTATGATTTAGCTTCAATGGTGTCGAGATTATTTCTGCTTATTGGGAAAGGAAGTTGGTTTGGTTTGGTTCGCTCTGACAATATGATGGCCAAAGTGGCCTAGACCACTTTCACCCTGTTAGAGATTTTGTAGTTGTGATCACATGCTTGAGCAGCGTCACGGTGACATTTGTGGTTGTCAGTTCACGTGATTCTGTATTTGCTGCCTCTTGAAATGATTGGTTCTCTCTAGCTATTTGCTTTGGTTCTTTTTCTTCTTTTCTGTGTGGTTGATTGAGGCTCTTGTGGAGTATGATCATTTCTTATTTCATGATCCAAATGCAGATGATTCATCTGCATCAAGCATTGGTCTTGAGGACAAACTGGGGAATGTTCAAATGTTCGAAGGCAAGAATCAAGATGTCAAAGGTGGCATCCCGTTGCAATATCAAATCTCTAGCTCCGTTAGTGCTCTACCTCTGATTTCTGCTTCTATAACAAGAGAGAATGAAAATGCAGTTGTGCAAAACTTGATGCAATCCTCTGGAGCATCCAGTGGACTAGGTAGTACTGGTGATGAGGAGGAACACAAAGATGTTGCTGGCAACCATTCAGATCTCAGAAGCCCATGTCGTGGAACAGCTGAGGATGTTTCAGAACAAGTTTCTCCTTTAATAGGTGTGACTGAACTTCTGAATTCTGTTTCTGCTGGTGGAATAGAGATGCAGAGTACTGGATTTGATGATAGTGTTGAATGCTCCCACACAGTTGATTCTCCCGCAAACTTTCGTCACTCTTTGAATCTCACCCAAGAAGTTGACACTGCAGCTAGAAAAGCCAGCAAGTCTTTTCATATGTTTGAGGAGCATCACCCAAAAGTTGAGGCAAATTCTGATGTTTTTCTTGTGCAAGAGCATCCGAAGATAGAACCGAAAGATTTACCCTACAAAGGTGGAAATTTCAACATTCCTGTGGCCGTAGAAGCTCCTTCAGCAGTTGAGAGCATGGAGGACAAGCTTAGACAGGAGGCAGGACAAACTAAACCTATAGCTGAAGAAGTCACTGTTGGAGGGCTAGATCTAGCATCTGTTCTTAAGGCCTCTTATGGTGATATCACTAGACAGCCGGGTGAAGAAGTGCATGAAGAAATAAGAGACGAGGCTTGGGAAGAACAAGAAGTTAGCAGTACTGAAGAGCGTAAATCCTCTGTTTCATCAGAGAAAGTATTTCCTGAGGTCAGTACTACTAATGGTGCTCATGATCCAGAAAGTGTGTATGGAGCTGCCAATGCAATTGGTGCTGTTAATGATGATGACAAACATCTTGTCATGCATGAAAATGACGGCAGTAAAGTTCCAGAGGGACAACTGCCTGTTATAAGTTCAGAACTGGCTTCTGTTGATGATATCATACCCCAAGTTAAGAAGCCAACGAATGCCAGTGACAGCAATGATGGTGGTAATGTTGAAAAGGTTAGAGTTAATGAGATGACAGTTAGAATAGAAAATGGGAATGAACCTCCGAGTGCTGAACCTAGAACCGGTTGTGGATTGATTGTTACTGTATCAAATGACGATGATGAGGAACCAGTCATATCAGTGATGACCCATGACTCTGGCAAGTTGGATAAGATCATAGATTCAGGAAATTTGATGGTGGATCATTCACAACCAGAGAGTGATCTCACTCCAGAAGGTGCTAGAGAAGCACAATGGGACAGCAACAATACTGGAGGTGGAGAATGTATGACCAAAGTTGATACAGTTCCCGTTGTGAAAACTGATGATAGTCCATGCTTGAAGACGAGTGAAGATGCTGCATCCTTTTGCCCAAGTTCTACAACTGCTGTGGGTAGCTGCACTGAAAAGCTTGTGGAGCATGCTTCTGATGCTGAAACTGATGAGATAAACAAGCAGCACACTGGTGTTTCAGCAATTGACATAACAGATTCAAGCAGGCAAACTGATAGTCAAGAAAGCATCTGTCAATCTGTTTCTGGTAAGTTACCTGTGGAGGTTTTGATTGAATACTTCATACGTTCTTGTAACTTTTCATGGATCCTTCGCTATAAAACAAGGTTCTTATGATTCACCATGCTGACTTTATACCTGTGCTTGCATTTGCTTGCACTGGATACTATTTTTTAAGCCCATAATTGAAATGGAATTCTATGTCATTACACAATACTTTGCATGCCAATCCCCCCGCCCCAAGTCTGGCCCCCACTTTCAATTGCATGAACTAGATGTTGCTAATGAGTTATTGCTCGTTCAAGTCCAGTTGTAGCATGCCAAATCAATAGTTGTAGCCTGTTACCACTTTGTTATAAGCTTAGCTAGAAACTGCACCAAATATTCTCCATGCAAATTTCAGTTTGGTTTCAGCACGATTCAGGTTTAGGTCAAAATTTTTGTCTTTGCTTGTGGTCTGGTTTTGGATTGGTGTTGCATTCTAATTGTGTTTGCCAGGGCTAGAATTAAACTTGCTTATCTATTTGAAGTATGCTGATGCTTCTAGCTGTATCTCCTTTACATGCTGACGCATAATCAAGCGTAAAATGCATGCATGATCATGTAGATTTATTTAAAATTTCTTTTCCATGTTTATGTTTGATGCAGTTCCTTCTGCCATGCTAGATACCTTTCCCGCCAACGCAGCTGTGTCAAACAGTTCTCGAGCATCTTTTGAACAAGAAGCTATCAGCTTGGAGCCAATGGCTACCAAGGAAGTTTGGTACTCTGAGAATAAAACATCTATTGAACCACGAGTGCTAGAAAATACAGCTGATACATCTGAAATTCAGACATTTAAGAACCAGAAACAGACTGCTCTAAAAACCCTGTTAGGAGAAGCCATTGCCAAAAGCAGAGAAGAATCGCCAACTTATAATGAAATCCCGGCCAAATGCCCTATTTCCGAGGTTTCCAAGGAGGAGATGGGAAAGGAATGGAACTCCCCCGCGAGGTATCCGGTGAAGATCAAGACAGAGAAGAGGAAGGCGAAGAGTAAATCGTCATCCTGGGTGCCATTTCTGTGCTGTTCTACTTCTTCGGTCAATGCTAATGGTCCATAGCCTATGGATATGCCAAGGAATCAGTAACATATGATTATATGAACAATGAAGAGGGGTGTACAAGACTAGGAGTGAGTACTGGTGTACAAAGTTTGCTTTCCCTTTTAGGTTTACTAGATTCCAAAACTACCCCAATTTTATAGGGGTTAGGGGGTTTGAGAGGTGTCTATGTGTGGAATTTGCAGGCTCAAGCACTGGGTTTTTTTTTTTTTGGAGGTAACTGTTGTATGTTAACTTGTGAGGGGGTAAGACTGTTCATTTCACAATCTTCGCAAAAATGGTCTGATATGATTATGTGCAAAGCATGGGATGTTCATGCTTTATTCTATATTTACATGACTAAATTCAAGCATCATGATCAAAGATGTAAACCAAGTGAAGTTGTTTGGTCGTTAACAAAAAAAGGCGGGAAATATATAAGGACAAGAAATATATAAAGACAATTTGGTCAAGTCTGATTCTTCAACATGGTGTATTTGAATTAAGGGTAGCTGTGGAGGTTTTGACGGATTTTTTTTAGTTTTCATCTTAATTAAATAGCTTATCGTTAACTAAGTTGTAATTACCATTCCGATAAGATTCATAACCAATTGATTGTGCACCTAAGGATGTTTTGAATTTGCTTGAATATGATCATGTTTTTTAAAACTTATTTCGATTCAAAAAAGATAAAAATGAACTTATTTATATTAAATTCTTAACTTATTTTTACTAAACTGAACTTATTCAAAAAAATAAGTTGATAATAGAGTGTAATCTGGCTCTCCCCCCCCCCCCCCCTCTCAAATCAACAAAAAAAAAAGAAGAAAAAAAGACGAAGGGTAGGTTTGTATTTTACCCTAGAAAAACATTCCGAGTACCGAATTTCCATTCAACCGCTAGAATCGTTCTTCCCACAATTGCTGAAGGTTTGGCGGGATTTTCTGTTATTAAATGAAGGGGGGAAAAATTTTAAAAGGCAATCAATCAATTAAACCAAAAAAAAATCTGGTCTGTTCTGGATCCTTCGTCACTTGCTCAGCATTTTCGCGAGATTTCGAACTCTCCAGACTCTCTCTCTCTCTCTCTCTCACTATAAATCCCTAACTAAATCAATCCCACCGTCGCGATCCATCCTCGCAATCGAATCCCGCCATTGCCAATCATCCAATTGCATTCGCATTCTCCAATTCAATCCTTGCTTTTTCTCTCTCGAGCTTGATCGTCGATTGTCGAAGGTTCATCAATGGAGGACGATTTCGAGTTTCCGACTAGTTCCGGCGCACTCGACAACGACGAGATGGACATGGATATGGACAATGATGACTTCGCTGGTGGCGATGATGTTCCTGTGTTGAAGGTTGGAGCCGAGAAGGAGATCGGAAAGACTGGTGTTATGAAGAAGCTTCTCCAGGAAGGTGAAGGCTGGGAAAGGCCTTCTAAAGGCGACGAGGTCGAAGGTACATACACATTTTCTCGCTCTCTCTCTCTCTCTGATTTTCTCAGATTTTGAATGTTTTTTTGTCTCACTGAATGATGAAAATGAATCGAAGTTGGTTAATTCTAATAAGCAATGGGGGTGTTCTTGCTGGGATTGCAACGATGTTTTCTTGACTTTATTTATTAGTCCTTAATGGTTGGTTTGGTTCATTAGTATATGATTTCGTTCTGAGTATGCCCTTAATCTCGACAATTACTCTCAAGGACAACATATGCCCTGTTAATCCAGACAATTACTCTCAAGGATTTTTTAATTAATAAAAATATTGATAAATCTTTGAAAACGTGAGCTTTGACAATGTAATAGGATTATATAGATGGATTTTTTTACACTAAATATGGGATGAAGATTGCAATCTCCCCCCCCACCCCACCCCAAAAAAAAAATTATGTATATATAGGATTCATACATGGATGGATATGCTAAACTGTCTTGGTAATTGTGGGCAGTTCACTATGTGGGGACATTGCTGGATGGAGCTCAGTTTGATTCAAGCCGAGACAGGGGAACTCCTTTCAAATTTAAGCTTGGTCAAGGTAACTATCCAATGTTCTTCTGAAATATGGTATGAATTTTAATATGTGAGAAGTGTCATGCTTTTGGCTGATTTGTGATAACAATCAAAATTAATTTTCATTGGCAGGTGAAGTGATTAAGGGATGGGATGAAGGGATCAAGACCATGAAGAAAGGGGAGAAAGCCCTCTTCACCATCCCCCCTGAGATGGCTTATGGAGAGTCTGGTTCCCCTCCTACTATCCCTCCAAATGCAACTCTGCAATTTGAAGTGGAGTTGCTTAATTGGACTAGTGTTAAAGACATCTGCAAAGATGGAGGTATCATGAAGAAAGTACTTGTCGAAGGTGAAGGGTGGCAGAATCCAAAGGATCTTGATGAAGTGTTTGGTATGCTCTTCCTTGCTCCGATCTAGACTTATGCACGTAATCAGTCCTTTTGTATGTTTTCCGACACAGATAATAACACTTAATTGCTGCTTCTCATATCTGCAGTCAAGTATGAAGCAAGGCTTGAGGATGGAACATTGGTTTACAAGTCTGATGGGGTGGAGTTCACTGTTAAAGATGGTTAGTTCAGACCCATCTGTTGTATTTAATTCCAATATATTATGGATAATTTGTTCGGGTTCTTAAAGAAAACTGTTTGGTTGACAGGGTACTTCTGTCCTGCATTGGCCAAAGCTGTGAAGACAATGAAGAAAGGAGAAAAAGCACTTCTGACAGTGAAGCCACAATGTGAGTAATAAGTACATACCTTGTGAGTTATGGGTTATGACCAATGGTTTAGTGCTTGTTATATTGGGGTCAAATTTGATATTTTAAGCAATTAAACCTTCGATTTACATAATTTGCAGATGGCTTTGGGGAGGGTGGCAAGCCCGCAAGTAGGGATGAAGGGGCCGTTCCACCAAATGCCAACCTTCAAATTACTCTGGAGCTGGTGTCCTGGAAAACGGTTTCAGATGTAGCCAATGACAAGAAGGTTCTTAAGAAGATCCTCAAGGAAGGAGAAGGCTATGAGCGTCCAAATGATGGTGCTGTTGTTCAAGGTCAGCATAAAATTCCTTTAATTTTGCAGGTGCTTTTTTGTGGAAATGTAACCTAATTACTGACTTTTTTTTATTGCTTCTGTCAGTGAAACTGATTGGGAAGCTCCAGGATGGAAGTGTATTTGTCAAGAAAGGTCATGATGATGAGCCTCCATTTGAATTTAAGGTTGATGAAGGTAATATTACAATCTCCAGTTATATCGTTTCTTAGGTTGATCTCGCATGATACTACTTCTTGTGCTGAGATTGTGAATTTGTTGGGCAGAGCAAATGATTGATGGGTTGGACAGAGCCGTCAAGACTATGAAGAAGGGTGAGATTGCTCAGATAACAATCCATCCAGACTATGCATTTGGTGCTTCAGAATCACAGCAAGAATTAGCCACTGTACCAGCCAATTCAACAGTTATTTATGAAGTGGAGATGGTTTCATTCACAAAGGTGAGTGCCACAAATTGGACCTTTGCTTGTTGCTTGGTCTCCTCACGACAAACCAAAAGAGGGTTCTCTGATGGCTTTATGGAATCTTTGTGTGTAGGAGAAAGAGTCATGGGAAATGAGCACAGCTGAGAAGATTGAAGCTGCGGCCAAGAAGAAAGAAGAAGGAAATGCCCTCTTCAAAGCTGGAAAATACGAACGGGCATCAAAGAGATACGAAACGGTATGCTTATGGACGCAAATGTCATTTGATCTTATGCTTTGGTTGTTATGAATTTCGAGTTATAAATCTCCAATCTTTGGGACAGGCTGTGAAGTTCATAGAGTATGACTCAACATTCAGTGATGAGGAGAAGAAGCAGGCCAAAGCTCTGAAAATCACATGTAACCTTAACAATGCTGCCTGTAAGCTGAAACTGAAGGACTATAAGCAGGCTGAAAAGCTTTGCACTAAAGTGCTGGAACTTGACAGCAACAATGTCAAGGCACTCTACAGAAGGGCACAGGCATACATTCAACTTGCGGACTTTGATGTTGCTGAGAGGGACATTAAGAAAGCTCTTGAAATTGACCCAGAGAACAGGTACTCATATCAAGTTCCGACCAACCAATATGTGGCATTTTGCTTCTACGATTAGAATCTCCATTGTAGGCCCTGCAAAGACTAGATTTTAAAGTGATCAACCCAAAATATGACTCTATTCAGCCACAACTGCCTGTGTGGGTTTTGCTTTTGTAAAGTCTGGAAACTGGACTCTGCCCAAATCTGAGCAATTCATTTGAACTGAACCAATCTACACTAAACGGATCCATACATTCCTGACTGATATCTTCAAGATTGCTATGTTAGATCGACTGATAGTAAGCTAGAAGTTACCCCAAACTGGACCTGGACCTGAACCTGAACCAGTCCCAGCATTTCTTAACCTACAACTGACCTAACATGAATGAACCATTTGCCATGTGCTAGTTCAGTACTGTGCTGACAATTATCGCTGATACGACAGGGAGGTGAAGATGGAGTACAGGCTGTTGAAGGAGAAGGTCAAGGAATACAACAAGAAAGATGCACAATTCTATGGCCAAATCTTTGCAAAGATGAGCAAGCTGGAGCAGGTTAAAGCAAACGTATGTTGAGCATGAGCACAATGCCCCTTGATTGAATATTTGAATGTGTATGACTTTTGGGCTTTAAGCTTTGTCTAAATGTCACTAATTGATTGTTGTATGTTTCATTTTTGCGCAGAAAGTCTCAGCAAAACAAGAGCCGATGCCAATGGCTGTCGATAGCAAAGCATAATTCGATGTTCAAGTTCTTAAAGCACTTACTAGTCACTGCTTTGTTATCAAGCATGGTGTCTCCTGTCATGTAAATTAAACTCGAGTGTACTGTTTATGAGCAATATTGATTATTGAGTCCATCAAACCCCGGCCCCCCAAAAAGCAAACCCAAAAAACTGTAACGGATGTGGCTGTAGTGTAGCAAGCTTGCAATAAACGGTTTGCAGACTTACCTTATTTTTGTTTGCATTTTGTTTGAGTTCTGCATATTTGTGTGTCAAAACACCAGATTTGAAACATGATTGAATGCTCCTTTACCATTTGTAGTCCGTTGGCAAGACGCTGTTTTCTCACAAGATTGACTGAAAACAAAATGAAATTTGGCATGAGTAATCTCAATCTCTCTCAGAATGTGGAAAGAGCATAAGCCAACTAAAACTAACGATGAATAAACCAAATGGTGATTTATATCCCTCAGCATGAGGCAGCATTTCCCTTGCCGCTGTTTCTGTGGAGATTCATTTTGTTGCCCACCAATAAAATGTACCAAAACAAGAGAAACAAGACCTGTCAAATACCTGAAAAGGGGAGAACCAATATACTTCAGAAACATTGAAAGAAACTATGGATGCCCCCCAAATTGCTTTTCAGCATGAGTGTCTATTTGGTGGTGTTCTTTATTGTTACAATATTGTCTTTATGGTGCAGTATTCTGGGATGAACAATAGAAATATCATTATTTTTTTGTTTTTTGACCCGCCAGATTAGATTTGTTAAATAGGCTGTGGGTTAATAACCTAAAATTCAGGTCTTCTTCTCAATCGAGCTAGGGGCTATGATTGACAAATAAGCGTTGATTTGTACTTTTATCAACATTTTTCTTATTATTTTCGTGTTAAATATACTAAGTATCTTTATTTTCAATAGCCTCTTTGTGTCCTCTTTTGATGGATGATCTTTTTCTTACTCTTATAGGTCCTGTTACTTCTATTTTGCGTTTTTTAGAATTTAGCCAAGAGTATACATCTGCTTACAGTTTCTTATATGTCCTTAGAACTCTTTACATCCTTAAATCTTCTTACATCTCCTTACATTTTATTACATCTCCTTACATCTTCTTACATCCTATATAGATTTTCTATAATATTCAACAACTCCTTACATTTATCCTTACAGCTCCTTATATCTCCTTACGGCTCCTTATATCTTCTTACAGCTCTTTACATCTTCTTACAACTCCTTACAGCCCCTTATAGCTCCCTACAGCTTCTTACAGCTTCTTATATCTCCTTACATCTATTAGTTGTATCTAAACGCAAAATAGAACAGGCGCAAATGAATCTATCAGTTTCGTTTTAAAACTATTCTAATAATTTCGAGTTGGATTGTTGATTGATTGGAATGCAGACTTATAATGAATATTAATTGTTCAAGTTTCGATTGCAATAGTAGGTAAACTTTCTCAATAAAAAGGTTAGGTAGGTTCGATGGATTTCCTTGTTGAAGACTATACTATAAAACAACAATTAAATAGAATATGGGCGTTTAGCAGTATAATAATTAGTTTCTTCTATAGAGGATCTATTTTGTAATTCTAGTGATGTACTTATTTGACTTAGAAATCTATTGTAAATGTTGTATGGGTTTTAATTCATGAGTTCATCCTTTATTATCAAATAATAATAATAATAATAATCATCATTAACATAAATTCAAGACAAAATTCCATCTCTTCACGCTCATTGCGGCTAGATTTTATTATTTGCAACATTCAGATCCTCTTAGAGAAAGTTTCATGTTATAAAACCAATCAAATTTTTAGGAGAAGTCAATATGACACCGAATTAGATGACACATTTAGCTTGATCCATATCCATCTCTATCATTTGGTTCGGTAAAATTAGTTGTTTAGGTAGCGGATAATGGTTCAGGTAGCGAATACCGGCTCAGATAGCGGATAGCGTTTTTAATTTAGCTATTAGTGGACAACTGTTTAGATTAGCGGTTGAAATTAATGTGTTCGGTAAATTTAACTATTACGCCAGCTAATTAATGTAAACTAATATAAAATGATGTAGATAATTTTCAAAGATAAAATTTTTGCAGGATATTTTTTGGCTAAAAAATATGAAACGCTACTTTTAAATGTCAAACGTTAATACTATTAGCTTTTCAAAAACGCTGTTTAAAACACTAAATATTACTTGAAATGTTAGTCAAAACACTAATTTACCGAACACTTAAAATTAACTAATTAGTGTATTGACCTAACCAAAAACGCTAAATGCTACCCAAAACGTTGTTGCCCAACACGGCCTTTAGTTTTTCTTCTGTATTCACTGGTGGATAGTGTAAGCATGACACTTATAAAACTGATTGTCTAAATTAAGTGAATTGTCATTTGTTTCCTTAAGTGAGGTGTCGAATTTAATTTTTGTGAATTGAAAAAGTTTGTGATATATTTCTTAGGGACAAATAGTAACGCAACTATTGTAAAACAGACGCCCCCCCCCCCCCCCAAAAGGCCTATACCACACCTTGAAGGGCAAAAATTCCATCTGCGTGAAATTTACGTCTCCTTTGTTGCCGAGAGATAAAAATTCAAGAAATGACAACTTTATGAGTAGTGGAAGCAATGAAATCCTTATCTATTTAATATCCGTAAAACTCGTCTTATTTAAAATCCAAATGGATAATGAAAATGGATTTTAAATGAGTATAGATGGGTATTGGAAAACATGTATGGGTATAGCCATCACCTACCTCATACTTCACCCGATCTATACCCGTTTTTATAATAAGATGAAAAAATTATTTTGGCTTAACATTTTCTCAATTTAAGTCAAATCCAAACTTTTCTAACAAAAAATTAGTCAATAATGTATTTAAGTTCACATTTGTAAATAATATATTTTTAAAATATCACAATTTTGCAGTTTTGTAATGACACCAATATATATTGTACTTGAATATGGATTGCATATTGGTATCAATTTTTATTCTCTATGTAAACCCGAATAAAGCCCGCACAACAACAACAACAATAACACCTCCCAGTGTGGGTCCTGCTTCTGCGAGGTTTGGGGAGATCCAGCTGTAAGCAACCTTACTTCTACTGGCATTCCTAGCCGTAGAGAAGCTAATTCTAAAAGACCCACAAAAAGGATTTTGTGAAAATATGTTAAAGAGAAAAATTTTTGTGAAAACATTTAATGGGAAAATTAAGGACTCATGTCAAGATATGACCAAGATATATTAAAAGGGTCAGTTGCCGGAGCTATGAATCAAGAACAAACTATCAAAGGAACATGACATACCTTAACAGCCCGTGGTATGTAAACGATGACTCTTCCTAGAAGAGAGTACTACCTGCATACAAACACGACAAGCAAAAAAGCACTATGCTACTGCACCAGAAGACAGCTACGGAGCGGACTCTCTGCGATCCACGATCCTAATCCTATTTCGCCATAGCTTTCTATCATGAGCCAGGTCATCCGTCAAACCGACAACTTTCAAGTCCTCTCTAATCACCTCGTCCAAACTCTTCTTTAATTGACCCCTCCCCCTTTTGCCATCAGGAATGTTAATCATCTCACATCTCCCCACTGGAACGCCCTTACTCCTCCTTTTCACATAGCCAAACCATTTGAGTCTTGTTTATCTAATTTTATCTTCTATGGAAGCTACTCTAACTAAGTTCCGAATAACTCCATTCCTAATTCTGTCTATCCTCGAATATCCACACATCCACCTAATCATTCTCATCTCTGCTATCAACAACCTCTGAACCTGTGTCTTCTTTAGATGCCAACATTCTGAACCATAAAGAACAACCGGTCTAACTACCATACGATAGACTTTTCCTTTCAATCCTATGAGCACCCTTTTATTACACAACACACCTGAGGTAGACTTCCATTTTCACCAGCCAACTTTTATTCGTTGGTTAATATCTCATTGATATCCCCATTTTGCTGAATGATCGAGCATAGATACTTAAACTTATCGACCTTAGTCATCGACCTCTCTTCCAGGGTGACTTCTCCCCCTGCATCTACCCTTCCATTAAAATAGCAATAAAGGTATTCCGTTTTCGATCTGCTTACTCTAAAACCACTAGATTCCAGAGTGTGCCTCCAACACTTCAACTTGTCATTAACTCCATGTCTAGTCTCGTCAATAAGAATAATGTCATCCGCAAAAAGCATACACCATGATAACTCATCTTGAACCCCTTTTGTCAACACATCCATAACTAGAGTGAAAAGAAAATGACTTAAGGCGGAACCCGGATGCAAGCCCAAACCAGCGAAGAAGTCATTGGTGACCCCTCCTGGCGTCCCAACACTCGTCTTACCTCCCTTGTACATATCCTTAATAACTCGAATATACAAGGGTGTCACTCCTTTCTTTTCCAAGCATCTCCAAATCACTTCATGCGGAACTCTGTCATATGCTTTTTTCAGGTCAATGAATACCATATGGATCTCCACCTTTCTATCTCTATACAAACCCATGAGTTTTCTAATGAGGTAAATCGCCTCTATAATCGACCTGCCTGACATAAAACCAAATTGGTTCTCTGAGATCGAAACATCATTCCGCAACCTTCTCTCAACCACCATCTCCCATAACTTCATATAGTGACTGAGCAACTTTATACCCCTAAAATTATTACAATCTTGAATATCCCCTTTGTTCTTGTACAAGGGATGACTGTACTAGACCTCCATTCTTTGGGCATCTTAGCAGTCCTAAAAATGACATTGAGAAGCTCCGTCAGTCACTCTAATCCTTCTTCACCCAAACATTTTCACACTTCCACCGGTATCTGATATGGACCCTCTGCCTTCCCTTTGTCCATTTTCTCTAAGACCTCTTTAATCTCGTCCTTGCTGATATGACCACACACTCGCGGATCCATTCACCTCTCACTAAGCTCTCTTACCTTACAACGGGAGTCTTCCATCCCTTCACCATTGAGGAGTTTGAAAAAGTATCTTTGTCATCTATCCTTGATTTCTGCATCCTGATACAACACCCTACCATTTTCATCCTTGATGTACCTCACAACACCTAAATTCCTTGATTTTCTATCCCTAGCCCTCACCAGTTTAAAGACTTTCTTCTCCCCTTCATTGGTCTCTAATCTATGGTATAACTTATCGTAAGCCTTGCTCTTAGCTGCCGCAACAACTTTCTTGGCTACCTTCTTAGTTGCCTTATATATAACTCGACTAATCTCTGTCTCTTCAACCGCTTCACTGTTCATGAAAACCACATATGCATCTTTTTTCTCCTTGGCTTTCTCCTTAACCTCATCACTCCACCACCAGACACCCTTCATTTTGTTACCACATCCTCTAGAAGTACCGAGAATTTCTTTAGCCCACCTTCGAATACAATCTGCCATTATCTCCCACATTTTATCTACATCCTCTGCTTGCCCCCAAGCCCCCTCCTAATAAATCATCTCTGATAATAACACGACGTTCTCTTTCGTGAGGTTCCACCACTTAACTCTAGGGTTCCCGACTCTCATTTTCTTCCACTTATAACATTTGAATTCCACATCCAACACTAACAACATATGTTGAGTTTCTAAATACTCACTAGAAATCACCATACAATCCTTACAAAACCTCAGACTATCCACCCTCACTAGGAAGTAATTAATTTTGGTCTTTAAGGAGTCACTCTTAGAGGTTACTAAGTGCTCTTCCTTCTTCTTGAAATAGGAGTTTGCCACCAACAATTCATATGCTACCGCGAAGTCCAACATAAAGACTCCTCTGTCGCTTCTCTCCCCAAAACCGAAACCCCCGTGGGCCGTATCATACCCGTTTGCGTCAACACCAATATGACTCAGACACTGTTTCTCTCCCCAAAACCGAAACCCGATAAAACCCGTAAATTTGCAAAACCCTATAAATATGCATGTGAGGTTCATTTTTTAATAACCGATAAATATAAATATAAATATAGGTACAATTTTTAAAAATAAATACAAATATGAGTCATCACCCGTCGCATTACCATCCGTATTTATGAGATACAATAGATTGGCGAAAGCTCTAAATGCAGTTGATACGGTGTACCAATTACGCAATGGCCGCCCAAATGGGCGTTGGATTTTCAGCGACGTAACTATCGTCAAATTGGGCCCGTCAAAGTGTCACATTTATGCACCCTAGCTAACCTAATCCAACCACCATTTCCTTCTCTCTGTCTTACAAAAAAATTTAAAAAAAAAAGAAAGAAAGAAAAACGCGGCCCAAACCTAGCCTGCTTTTCACGCCCAGTTGGCGTACCTAATACGTGTAAAATGCCCACTTAAATAAGGCATGATCCATGACTTAATTTACCAAAATTGCCCCCAGTGTTTTCCCCCACTTTTGCGAGATTATTATTATAGTTTGTCATATGATTTTTACAACACAAACTTGACTAATACATTTGATCTTCACTGTTGAAATGATATCTTCATGTTAAAGATGCTACCTTGAAACAAATTATTTGCTAATCTTTTTATTATTGTTGTTTCTTAACATAATATGAATAAAAGATTTCTAAGTCTATTAAATTAATTGCTGACTTTTTTAACTGTATTGCAGTGAATTGAACTTAATTTAATTATGTTAAATTTTAAATTTATTTTTGTTGAATTAACTTGAATTAAAATTTATTTTTGCTGAATTAAATTAAATTATCATATGTTTATATATAAATGTGAGTGTGAAATGATACGGTTGTGACACGTGTCTCTAAAATATTTATTAAGACATTATTTAAAAATAAAAATTTAAATAATATGTGATCTAAAATCAGTATGATGAATAATGCTTTTTCAGCTACTTCTATGAAGAGAAAAATAACATAAATTACTGGTATGTTAACAGTGTTATTTATAAAAATTTAAATTATGCGATTAATTATAATATTTTTAAATATATTTTACCTTTAATAGTCCATGGGTAACACTCATTTGGAAGTTAGTATTATATTAAACTTTGATAAACTATATTTACTGAGCTAAACCGGATTAAATCCATTCTTTAGCAAAGGAGGATAATATGCCTTTAAACATAGTTCAAGGCTCTGTTCTTTTCGTTAGTAAATCCTAAATTACCAACTTTAATTCACTATTTTAATCAATTTCCTCACTTCATATAAAAAATACACCAACCTCAACCTATTTCAACAAAAAAATACCCATTTCAACTCACTTTTCAACCCCTATTTTCCAATGAAAAAAACATACCCTAAATGTTAAGATCATAAAATATCTCAAATATACGCCAGTAATTGAAACTTGAAATTTAATTTGATTAATTTTAATTTTAAAACTATTTTTGTTGAACCAAACTTACTTAAAATTTATTTTTGTTGAATTAAATGAAATTATATTAAATTTAATTTTGATCAAATATATTTATTTGACTAAACTGAACTAAATTAAATCCATTCTTTAGGGATAACATTGAGGAAAACATGCCCTTAACACATAGAATATCTCAAATAAACAACAAGTTATAGTGGTTGACACTATATGATAACCATCACAAGTTAAGAAATTCATAACATACATTTGGAATAAGTTAATCATGACTGTTAATTTTATTTTTGTCTTTAAACATTAAAAAATGTATTATAAAAAAAAATATATATATGGAAACATTCATAAATTTAATTTCTATATGACATTGTTAGGCTACTCTCTAATTACATTATAATGAAAAACTAAATTTTAAAAATAAAAAACACTTTCAAATTTCCAGCGACGGTGACTACCTTTGACTTATCATTGTCTTCCACCAGATGTTCAAGGTCTGGACATGACGGCGAACCTTCACCATTGTTACACGTGATGATAGGGTACATAGAAATGTAACAACGGCCACCCCAATCGCAAGCCATTTCGATGCTTTCGATATTGACTTCAACATAAATACATATGCGTTTCAATCAAAAATTTTAGAAAAGGGAAACAAATCACCGCTCCTCACCCCTTTGACCAAACCCTAACAGATGCAACCGTTGTGGCCTCTCGACCGGAGGACAATAATTGGATTATGGGCGGTACCGTATAGGGTGCCGAACATGGGATGCCGGAATATGGTCATAAGCCACCACAAATACTAGGGTGAGATGAGGGACGAAGACGTCAGAGCACTGTTGCAAGCTTCTCATTGGCAACAACGGTGAAGGTTCACCGTAATGCCCAAACTTTAAACACCCAGTGGAAGAGAGCGGTTCGTTGAGATGGTAATCAGGATGTCGCCGGGAATTTGAAAGTGTCAATATTGAAAGTATTTTTTCTTTTTAAAATTTAGTTTCTCATTATAACGGAATTGGAGGGCAACCAAACAATATCATATAGAAATTATTTATTAATGTTTACATATATTTTGTAATTTTAATAATATATTTTCATTATTTTAAAATAGAAATAAAATCAACGGCATATATTGAGAACCACTACAACTACGCTCCTCAAATAATAGACCAATACTTTGAACTTGAAACTTAGCATTTTCTGGAAGCATCCTTGACTTTAATTCGATCTTTTCTCTCCATAAATCAAAAAATCCAGTCGGTTAAAAATAGGGAAGGCGAGGAGTATTTGGCACAAACAGAAAGATTAAAAAAAAAAAGAAAAGGCCAAAGCAGGAGAGAGAAAACAAAACAAAGCCCATCAAAGTCTGGAAAGAGAAAGAAAAAGAGAGTAGGGACGACGAACAAACGACGAGCAACACCACAACAACAACAGCAGAAAGAAGAAGAACTCGAGGGATTTTGCCGCGTAAAGTCGGTACAATCTTCTCTCAAATCCGCCAGTTTCGTACCTTTGGTGTCTCTCACTTGTTCGTCGATCTGGAAGAGTCTAGAGAAAGAGAGAGAGATTGAGTGAGTGAGGTTGAAATTGATTAGTTTGGAGGGAGAAATCTCTGCGATCGAGCAACAATGTTGTTGCTGCAGAGTGATCCACGGCAGTACCAGCTGCAGCAGCAGAACCTGCAAGAACAACAACAGCAGTTTCAGATTCAGCAGCAATTGCAATTGGCTAGGGTTTCGTTTGTACTCGATCGGAATGACTCGTTCGTTTTCCATTCTGAGCATCAGCAACAAGCGCCGATTCCATCTTCTACTTCTATTGTAAAGGCTTCTAAGCCATTGGACCCTCGCCAAGGTGTGTTGCTCATCTCATTAAAAATTGGAGTTTTTTCTTTTTTTTTTTAATGAAATTGTTTGATTTGCGAATTCTTATGGTGTTATTACATAATCGGGAAAGAAAGCCTGTTATTTACGATCTAATTTATGTTGGAACTCTGTTAATGTAATAGAAAAACTAATTTTAGGCTTTGATTCAGGCAGTTTTACTTTTATGTGAAAATTGGTGCGTGGGAAATCATCCTTGTGGCCGAGAAGTGAAAATAAAAATGAATATCATATCGTACAGAGATTCATAAACTAAAGCGGACGATGAAAGAGAAAGAAAACATTCAAAATTTCAGAAGTGGGTAAAATTGTGATGAAATAGACGGGAACAAATGGAGAAAATGATGGCCAAGGTTGCACCTTTTGTGCAATTTCAATTGAAACTACGTTTTGTCTAAACAATTCTAAATAGTATAATCAAAACTTATTCCTCCAGTGTGTTATTATAGCTTGCAATTTGCATTATTAACTGTAGGAAGTTGCTAAAGGTTGCACCTTTTCTGCAATTTAAATGAAAAATATATTTTCTTTGAATAATTCTAAAAACTATGCGTAACACTATGTTCATGATTGTGGCATCATAGCTTGTAAACTGTATTAACTACTATTAATATGTGCAAAATTGTTTGCTTGGCCATGATGGCCGGGGCAATAGTGGAAGTTGTCATTAAAGTTTTTGCTGCTTTCTTTGTTGTAGTTGATGACAATCTGTTGTTAAGTCTTGCCCATCAAAAGTACAAAGCTGGTAACTACAAACAAGCACTTGAGCTCAGCAGTACTTTGTATGAGAGAAATCCCTGCCGTACTGATAATCTTCTATTATTGGGAGCCATTTACTATCAGGTAACATGCTGCCATTTGGTCAAATCTGAAAGCTCATCCCCTTGTAGTTTGGCAGTTTGGAGGATGACAGCTAACATATTGTTCTTATATTGTTTCTAGTTGCATGATTTTGATTCTTGCATCTCAAAAAATGAAGAAGCAATTCAAATTGATCCTCATTTTGCTGAGTGTTATGGCAACATGGCAAATGCATGGAAGGTATTCTTTGATTCCAGTATCTTGTGCACAGTATCTTTATACTCGGTTCCATTTCCTTGAATCTGCGTCACTTTGAGCTTCCCGTAACTTATCTTTGTTTATTGCAGGAGAAAGGAAATATTGATCTTGCCGTCCGTTACTACTTGTTTGCAATTGAGGTAACTGCTATGGATTGAGCTTGTTTGTCAACGAAAATACTGTGGGGGAGAATTCAGCCCCAACTGATGTTTTGTGTGTTCATTTATATTTTGCAGCTTCGGCCCAACTTTGCTGATGCATGGTCCAATTTGGCCAATGCATACATGCGGAAAGGGAGGCATACTGAGGCAGCTCAATGCTGCCGGCAGGCTCTTGCACTGAATCCTCACCTGGTAAATGTTTTCCCACTGACTTTATGTGGTGGAGTTTGTTGGTGGCATGCTGTTGAACTTTTTCTCTATTTCTGCAGGTTGATGCCCGTTGTACCCTGGGTAATTTAATGAAATCTCAAGGCCTAGTACAGGAGGTGAGATAAATGAGTGAAACTAGACTTCTAGTTCGTTGCATGTTGATTTCAAGTCTCTTGCATGTTAATTTGATGAGAATTGCTCTCGTCGTTGATCTTATAGGAATACCTCGTTAGAATATTGCATGCTAGATGCTTTTTTAAGCATGTTTATGAGTTACCTGGGCTTAAATCTTTAACATTAGCACCAATATGAATGCTTTCTAAGTGTTGACTCATTGATTCTCCTTTGTCTTTAGTTTCCTTTTTCCCCATGCTGAGCGCACCGCTGGGGGGTCAGGGAGTGGGTGTGGGAATTTGAGGATTGTATTTGTGCTGCTTCATTCTAATGTCAATTTTCCTTTGTAACAATGGGTTCCATAGCTGTCTTTCTCTTCTCTCTTTTTTTTTTTTTGGGGGGGGGGGGCGCTTTCATAGCTGTCTTTCCCTTCCTTCCTTTTTTTGGGGTTGGGGTGTTGCAGTTTCTCATAATTCTTATCGTGTGAACTCGTGTAGGCATACAACTGTTATGTCGAGGCTCTTCGCATCCAACCTACTCTTTCAATTGCTTGGTCTAATCTTGCTGGTCTTTTTATGGAGACGGGAGATTATAATAATGCTCTTCAATGCTACAAGGTATTAATCTATTATTTCTGTTGCCTCTATGTGATAGACAAGGATAGTTTCTTCTTAGATTACAGGTTTCCAACTTAATTTTAGTCTGAATTCTTCTGAACTATCTTGCTTCTGTATCCATGTATCAGGAAGCAATCAAGCACAAACCCACTTGCACGGAGGCCTATTTGAACTTAGGAAATGTTTACAAGGTATGCAATTCTCAACGGGATTAAAATGTGTTGATTATTACATTATTTACTGTTCCTCTTGGGAGATAGCGCCTCAAGGTGTCAATTGTCCATGTATCTTACACTGGCCGTAACACGTTGCAGGCTCTGGGAATGCCTCAAGAAGCTGTCTTATGTTATCAACGTGCTCTGCAGGTCCGACCAGACTATGCTATAGCTTATGGTGAGGACGCCATTTCATTGGTCTCTCCTTACGTTGCATTTCAACCTTTAACTTAGGATCTGGATTACTCATTTATGTATGTCAATTTTTAAAAATCCAATCTTGAAGATATTATTCTGTTGGGACTAGTATAGCTGTGTAGGTAAATAGAACTGATAAGAAACTTAAGCAGCTGATTTGATGTTCTCTCCTTTTGCTTAAAAGATTGAATCTGTAACTGATGGTGCCTTGTGGAGAAATAATTGTCATTATGTGTTCGCGAGAATGCTTCTTGTTCCTCTGAACATTATCCATGTACTTTTCTTTGTGAAAGGCCCTGCTTATAGGGACCCTTGTACGTATCAACTGAGATAAATGGAGCATCACAGCAGATGAGTATCCACCCGCAGTGCTTTTTTCTTTGTACGATTTACGTTTGTGGCTTTTTTTGTTTAGAGGGGATTCTTACTGGGTGTTGATGTATGTATGTGGCTGTCTTTCCCTGTGCTGAGCTACCATAGTGCTAGGCATAACTGTCATCATTTTATGTTGAATATTCCGAAATCTGATGTCGCTAATGTGTCTCTAGTTGTGTCTAATATTAAGTCTTAACTGTGCAGCAAGCTTGGCTAGTATATACTATGAGCAAGGACAGCTGGATATGGCAATCCTACATTATGAGAGAGCCATTTCTCGTGATCCCGCATTCTTGGAAGCATACAATAACTTGGTCAGAACTTGACTCCTGTGTTCTTCAGTAATTTTGTCTGTGAACTGTTCACAGTTTATTTTTCAAGTTTGTCGGACGGTCTCATGGTTGTTTCTTGTTTGATGTTCAAGGGAAATGCACTGAAAGATGCTGGCCGAGTTGATGAAGCAATGCAGTATTATCGTGTATGTGCTTATATTCATCTTATCTACAGATTTCATCCTCGTTTTTGTAAGAATGGCATCTGAAACTAAGTGCTTTTGTTGCCACATGCAGCAATGTCTTTCTCTCCAACCTAGCCACCCCCAAGCATTAACTAATCTTGGGAACATATATATGGAATGGTGAGTGTGCTACTTCACCAACAACCTCTTCTGCGCTTTTCTTATGTTGGATCATGGGTCCCTTCAGTTCCTTGTGCTTGGTCTATTGTCCTGTTCTTGAGAAAATATTTTTTGGGATTGTGTAGGAATATGATTGGTACTGCTGCACAGTATTACAAGGCCACGCTTAATGTTACTACCGGACTATCTGCACCTTACAATAACCTGGCAATTATTTACAAACAGCAGGTATCTCACTCTCCTGTCAACTTTGCAAGGTTCCTGCTATTGCATTTATGTTTAATGCTACATGTATGAGTGGTTCTTTCCCGTATTCCTTTCTTATTTTCTTCTAAATTTTTTGAGTTGACAGATGTATTCTGCCAAAACTTTTCTATTCTCCTAGAATTAACTTCTATGCTTTAGGAGATTGCATACATATGGATCTCCGTACCTGCGCAGATGGGATCCAACACTGGAAGTAGTATATCTGTATATATCTGGGTGTTTATCCTTAAAAAGAATACTCTGGTTCACGAAGGGGCATGATTTTGGTTCATTGTCAAACTTTACAGCTTTCCCTGTTCTATTTTTATGTAGGGTAATTATGCAGATGCTATATCTTGCTACACAGAAGTCCTTAGGATTGATCCATTGGGAGCCGATGCTTATGTCAATAGGGGGAATACATATAAGGAACTTGGAAGAGTGAATGAAGCTATACAAGACTACACAAATGCTATCAATGCCCGCCCTACAATGGCTGAAGCTCATGCAAATCTTGCTTCTGCCTATAAAGACAGGTTAATCATTTTTCATCTTTTCTGCCGGAAGTAAAGCGCACTTTGTAGTTTGTTGGCAGTGCTGTTATTCTATCCGTGAATGCTAAGTACTCATAATAACATGACCATGACTGTTGACAGTGGCCATGTCGAAGCAGCTATAAAAAGCTACAAGGATGCATTGCTGTTGCGCCCTGACTTCCCAGAGGCAACATGTAATCTTCTTCACACTTTACAGGTGAGCAACAGGCGGCTGGGTTATTTATCATATTTACACTTTCGGAATTGCTGGCCTCTTTTGTGATCTGAGAAATAGACTCTTTGGATATTTTACCCCCCCCCCAAGAAAAACAAGAAAAATCTGTCTATGTGTGGTTTGAGCTTCTAGGGAAGTTTCCTTGGTTTTGTGTGGAGCTTGTTTTGTATGTTAGTATCTAGTATTACCTGCATAGTATTTGTAACTCAGAGATCATAATGTGGGGCCAGTTTGCAATTAATCTATATTTATCTGCAGTGTGTCTGTGAGTGGGAGGATAGAGATAGCAGGCTTATTGAAGTGGAGCGCGTACTGAGGCGGCAAATACAGGTTCAGTCTGCTTTGCCTTGAGCTTAAGACAATAGCATATTGACTAAAGTAATAGTAACAATAGTTATTATAAGTGTTGCTGCTATTGCTACTACTGGTACGAGTACTAGTATTATTTCTGGGTTCACTTGTCTGTTTTTATCCTTTTGACCTGGATTTCTTCACTCATAAGTATAATTCTCTTTTGCCTCCATCAGATGTCTGTTCTACCAAGTGTGCAACCATTCCATGCTTTTGCCTATCCTCTTGATCCAATGCTTGCACTTGAAATTAGGTGAGTATTGCGCTGTGGATATTATGGCGTGTTCTGCAATTATGGGCTTAAATTAATGTTTATATTCATTCTTGATGTCTCTAACTTGGTTGTAGTCGCAAATACGCTGAGCACTGTTCTATGGTTGCTTCCCGATATTCACTTCCTCCCTTCAATTATCCTACTGCAATACCTGTGAAGGAAGATGGTGGGAGTGGGCGATTGAGAGTAGGGTATGCTCATTTGACTCCACTGTCTCTCCCTGTATGTGGATTCTCCTGTTCCTCTAACAGAAATTGCTGTGAGTTGCAGGTATGTTAGCAGTGATTTTGGTAACCATCCGCTATCACATCTTATGGGTTCAGTCTGGGGCATGCACAATAGAGAAAATATTGAGGTATACTACTCTGTTTAAATCCACTGGTAATACTATGTCTCGAATCTACTTTTTGCTATTCACTTAATGAACTTGGTCTATTGGCAGGTGTTTTGTTATGCTTTGACTCCAAGTGATGGCTCAGAGTGGAGGTTGCGGACTCAGTCAGAAGCTGAACATTTCAAGGATGTCTCGTCCATGTCCTCTGACGCCATTGCAAGACTGATTAATGAGGATAAGATTCAGATTCTCATCAACCTTAATGGGTATACAAAGGTACCGTGTTCCTGAATCCTTGAATTTGATGTTTCAATTGTGGTTGTTGTGAATTATGTAATATTAATGGATTAAAAGTCTAGATTCTTGAAATGCCTTACGGATACTTTTTATTTTATTTAGTTACAGCCTTGAAATGCCATTCAATTGTGGTTGTTGGATCCTTACCCTAGCCTCCCCCCCCCTGTAATCATTTTCTTGTGCACTGGAAAATTTGCACTTCAGGGGAGCTGAATCGTCCCTATAGCCTTTCGATACAGTTTATGTTCCAAGATCATAGCATTTGTTTCTGTATTAGAAAGAAACAGTAGAAATTCTGACAACCTTCAAATTGGTGTTTTTGTGGAAGGAAAGTAAAAATAGGAGAAAAACTGAGAATAAAATGGCTTATACCCTGCACTTAAAGTGTTAATAAGTAGCTTTCAAACGTGAGCTTTTGAAGTCATCAGCATGCATTTTGCTCATGGGTTGTTATGTTTGCTTGCTAGTCACTGTGGGAACTTGTATATAATGGTCTTCTCTTTCTCAATTCTACAGGGTGCAAGAAATGAGATATTTGCTATGCAGCCTGCACCGATTCAAGTCTCCTACATGGGATTTCCTGGAACCATGGGTGCCAGTTACATACATTATCTGGTGACTGATGAGGTCTGGAGAAGAAGTTTATGTCCATCCATCTCCATCTAGACTTGAATATTGTTTTGACTTATTTCAATTAACTGGTCTTTCTTGTTGCAGTTTGTCTCTCCTCGACGTCTGTCACACATTTATTCAGAGAACCTGGTTCATGTTCCCCACTGCTACTTTGTTAATGACTATAAGCAGGTTAGATATTGTACTTGGTATTTTAGAAGCTGCTTGTGTTCTTTTCCCCCTTTGAATTGTTGCTAATGTGGAGTGATGCATCCCATTTCAGAAAAATCTTGATGTGCTGGATCCAAACTGCCAACCAAAGAGATCGGATTATGGACTACCAGAGGACAAGTTCATCTTTGGGTGCTTTAATCAGCTGTATAAAATTGATCCTGATATTTTTGATGCCTGGTATGCCATCTATTATGTAACAATCTTGTCTTCTGCAGCATGAATCCTTGTGGGTGGCATGATAAATCATGTTGTGTTATCTTGACTTTGTTTTCTGCTGTTCAGGTGCAATATTCTTAAACGTGTTCCCAACAGTGCTCTCTGGCTGTTGAGATTTCCAGCTGCGGGTGAGAGTAGGCTTCGTGCATGTAAGCTTTTCGTGTTCTTCAGACGTCTATTTTCAAATTTGTTCATTGAGTTCTCAATATTTCCTAACTGTCCTATACCATGTGATAATTTCAGATGCTGCTGCAAGGGGTGTGCAACCAGACCAGATTATCTTTACGGATGTTGCAATGAAAGGCGAGCACATTAGGCGCAGTTCTCTGGCTGATCTGTGCCTTGACACGTAATTCCTTGGGACCTTGATTCTATTTGCCTTTTTAACGTTATCTCAGTGCACTGAGAAATCACCTTCCTACTGTTTGGTTTTTCCTTCTGAGGCAGGCCATTATGCAACGGACATACAACTGGCACAGATGTTCTGTGGGCTGGTTTGCCAATGTTGACTCTTTCTCTTGAGAAGATGGCCAGCAGGGTTGCTGGTTCTCTGTGTCTGGCAACAGGTGTCGGAGAGGAGATGATTGTGAATAGGTGTGTACTTATACTTTGAGGCCTTTCATTGTCTTTTAAATAGAGTTCACCATACCCTAGTGATGCATATGTGTGTGCCATCTCGTGTTTAGTGTTTCTTGTGGTGTAGTTGCTGACTGACTTTCTGTCATTGTATCTTATGATAAATGTAGCCTGAAAGAATATGAAGAGAGGGCAGTGTCTTTGGCACTGAATAGGTCAAAGCTTCGTGATCTTACCAATCGGCTGAAGGCTGCGCGCTTGACTTGTCCTCTGTTTGACACTGCTCGTTGGGTGAGTACAGTGCTTTTTTCTTGCATGAATTAGCATAGCTGCCCTATTATTGTTCTAGCAATCATTGTCATCACCATTTATGCTGGCTGGCGAGAACATGCTTCTAGCTGTATATCAGTGTCTGGATGCATTTTGTAGTGTATGCTTGAGCTTCTCTTTCTCAGTCTCATAATTGACTTGCTTACCGCTTGAGTACTCACGGACACTGTTCTCAGGCCATTCTCTTAGTCTGTGTTCATGCAGAAGTCATGTATTTCCAGATGCTACCTTTTTAGATCTCAGATTCTGCTTGATCCATCATTGTAACTTGCAGTCATCTCAGATTCCAAGTTTCTCTAGATTTTACCAAAAATGGAAAGGGAAATCTAGAGATCTAGGCAAAGAGAACTTGCCCTGATTCATTTTTATCTTTTGTTTGTTAGCCTTATCATTACAAGGTAGCTTAAGGAGGAACCTTGCTAATTTTTCAGGTTAGGACCCCTGACCTCTCCCGGAGGGGAAGGTAGTGCTTGTCAGTTGTCACTCCTGACCAAGAATCTTTCCTCTGTTCATTCGTGTATTGTGCTAACATAAAGCTTCAAATATGTAATAGGTCTCATGCTGCATATACACAATCTGAGTATTGGTTGTCACGAAACGAATTTCTGACTCCTTTGTTGAATCCTGAATTGTTTCTTATGTACAGGTGAGAAACCTCGAGCGAGCCTATTTCAAGATGTGGAATTTATACTGTGTGGGTCAGCATCCTAAGCCATTCACCGTCACCGAGAACGATTTAGAATGCCCTTATGACAGATGAAAAATACAGCCTTGTAGATAGCCTCATATGCTTAGGTTTAATTTAGGGAGTAGGGGGGTGGGGGGAAGAAAGAGGAGTGATTGGTCATGCTGATACTTATTGTGTTAATAGGGTATTAATTGCTGGAGTTTTCAGGACTTGAAAAACTCAGGTAAATCTTTTGCTTTACAACTGATGGGCATTTGGGGATGTTGGGAGGGAAAGAGTTCTGTTTTGTGTTTCAATTCTGTTTGTCACCTTCACTGATGGGCTTTCTTTTGGTCTGTCTCTCTTCTATTGAGGAACAATTATGGTGTCGTTGATTTGCAACGAAGAAAACCAGCTGTTTCATCCTCCCACAATGGTCGAAGCTGGCATAGAGGGGTTGATTTTACCTGGCTATTCATGGCAATTTAGTTCAATTATTTGATAGTATGTGATGCCAAAGTTGATGCCTTCCGCTTCAGGGCCGTGAACAACCATCCTTTGAAGAACAGAATCGGCAGAAGCTTCACTGATGAGCAAAATCTCTGCGTATGGTATGCTATTTGATCCAAATTGGATCCAAGGGGTTGATGTTGGGGGGGGGGGGGGGGCATGGCACGTGCCTATATATACCACAGAAGTTGAAAGATCATTAGAAAACAGGCGAAGGTAGTCGTAGAGCAGCTTGCCCATAATGGTTTCCCGGTGTCAAACCGAACCCTAGCCACAGCACCAAATTGGGATTGCTCTATTTAGACTTACAACTCAAGTAGATGTTGCCAAGCCAACTGGAGCCTAGTTTTCTGAGCCATAATGCACTTATCTTAAGACACACTTAGTGGACCGAGCATAGGAGACCAGTTTTTTGTCTGACCCAAATTGATTGGACTAGAATTGCCATTAACCGGAACACGACTTGACCCAGATATGAGTGGAATGACCTAGTGGCAAGGCCGTGGGGAATGAGGTGATCTCTCTCTGGTGGTTGATTTGGCCAAGGAATTGGAAGTAGCCAGGGAGAGAGTTCTCGCAGCATAAGGACACTGAGGAGGGTGACAGTATTTCGGGGAGCACATGTTCAGAGAATGTGCAAGGACTAAGGTAGGTAAAACGCAGTGACTCAGACCGTCGCAAAAGTCATGTTACCAATGAGCTTTATGACATTTGAAGGGGGTTGAAGCTTAGGGGAATCATTTTCCTTCATAGGGAAAACGTCTTGAGGCAAAACAAGACCGGCCGAGCTCTTGTCAGGGAATTGATGTATGTTCCCCCTCTCTCGGCTTCTATACCCGATTGGGTTATCCTTGAGTAAGGGTTCAATGACGTAATTTACAGCTTTTTTAAATGGGGATCCTGCATATCTAGGATTTGAGGAGATTTAGATGTGGGCCGTTTTACCATTGAAAACATTTTTACAAATGGAGAAACTGCTTTCAAGAGTTTCAACCAAAAATGAAAGGGTTTAGTGATGTGATTTATCTATCTAAAAAAAAAAAATTACAAACAAAATAAGTTAAAGGGAGTCGCAATTACTACCATTTTCTAATGACAAAGGACTAAATGTGGAACTCCGAGTAAGCTGAGGTGATTAAAGACTTGGTGAGCTGCCTTTTTACGCAAAAAGGGCCCCGGGGGGGGGGTGTTTAGTGACGTAGTCGATAACTTGGTGAGCTCAAAATGGGTTCTTTATGCGAAAGTGAGTTCTCATACAAGAAGTTTAATCAAAACGGTTCGGTCTCATCGTTGAGAAAGGAACAACGGAAAATGTTGTTGTTGAATGTTAACATGTTCTTATTCTCATTCTTCTTATTATTATTAGAGTTGTTTTTTCAATCATGAATGGGGAAAAATCTTGTATAAGACGGTTTTACAATGACAAAATTGTAAGGGCGCATATAATACACGTCAAATAAGTTGCGAGTGTTGTTTTCCGCGGAAGATAGTGTACTTTATTTAAACTCACTAACTCATTAGGTAAGATCGGTAAATAAAATGGGTCTTGACATTTCAACTGTTATTTTTTGTGTGTGTGTGTGTGTGAGATGCAAAGGTGGGTGTAGGCGGATTGAACCCAGGTTTATGATGGAGTAAATATTTTGATATTTCATCTGTGGGGCTTGTCGTTATGAATTTGGATACAGTGTAATTTGTGTTGAAATGCAAAATTACATTACATGTTCAAGCAAAAAACTGGATCAAATTAGCTAAAACATGAACTTTGAAGGTTGTTGAGAAATAGTTTTAACAAATTGTAAATTTTGTACAAAGTATTGTCACTAAATTGTAATTTTACACGTTCATATAGTTTTCTATCTCACATTAAAATACAAAAGCAAACAATAAGTATGTCCAAATAACTAATAGGATAGACTTATTGACATAAAGAGATCTGTAACTTAATTTTTCGAAAAGATAGTTAACTTTATTAGACGTACTTCCAGAATGGCTAATGGTATTGCTAGCATAAGTGATTTAGACTATCAATTAGCGACTTATAGTTGTCTACCAAATAACTCCTTTATATCTTTTGCCTTAATGCCTCAAACTCTAACCAATGTGGTGGGATAGTCCACATATGTGGATGCACGTAGATCGATTCGGATTGGGTCAAATACCCACCCAAGAGTAGTAATACAATGTCGGCCTTAGGAGCCCTCTTCAAAGATTGAAATGTGGTAAGTTTTTTATACAACTCACATAAGATGGCCTAATGGGTAACGATGAGACATCAATATAAATTACTTATTGCACATTAACTATTTCACAATAACTTATCACAACACGATCATACCCAAGAGAAATATATCAAAAGGGGCCAAGAAAATGGAGGAGGATTACTATATGTACTGTCATTTAAATATCTATCAATTTAAACTATTATTGCACATTTACAATCGTTTGTTAATGATTTATTTTAATTTCAATTTCACGATTTCAATAAAATTTTAAAGCTAAAAAAGTTTGGTATAAGGAATTGGGTGCACAATTTATTTGTGGATTCAGGTGGTTTGATATTTATTTTCCTTAGTTGAATGTAATCTTAAACTTGATTTCTATGCTTGGAGAAAACTTATGCTGGAAAAAATCATACACTTATGGTTTAATAGTTAGTTTAACTTCACATAGGTCGACAATCTGATACCTAAAACAAAAGGAAATTTAGACCTTTCATACATAATACTCTTAGACGACATGTGGCAAACTTCACAACTCTTTCATAAATATAGATCAATACAAAATATTTGAGTTTGACTCCAATTAACAGAAAACTAAAGACCAAAATCAAGAGAAAATTTTGACCTTCTCATATGTAAGACTTTGAAATCACCTTTCACAAATGTTACGACTCATAGAAGGTAGAGAGATTCATGATCTTTCGAGTCTCAATAAAAAATATTCTAAAATTACATTAATTAATTTTTTTTTAAACAAAAAGTATATATTCGCAATTTATATGGAGTGAGCATATTCTTTCCTGCAAAATCAATCTTTAGGTTCAACTATGGTATGAATTTGTTTTTTAAACTCAAACCTCAAAAGAAATGTGTGAGATTGAACTTGAGGTTGAAGAAAACCAATTTTAGCCTTTTGGGGGTTTGTGATTGGATCCAAAATTCAAATATTTTCGTCAACCAACCCTTTCCCCCAATCCCACAGATTTGAAATCATTCAACGAACGGCTACTCCCACGCTCTCTCTCTCTCTCTCTGGACTTCACTTCTCTCACTAGAATTTGCAGAGGTAGAAGAAGATGAAGCACTTTATGCTGCCATTGTTGAGGGAGGCCAACTCCAACAACCCTTCTTCATCGGAGCTTTCCACTTCTGCAGGCCCTAACCCTAACTCGCAGAAGCAGAAGGGCAATCGGAAGCAGAAATTTCCACCCAGAGACAAGGAAAACTCCGATCCCAGCAACAACTTTGATATCGTCGCCGGAAAACCCTCGCCGGCCGGAAAATTGAAGAGCCCCTTGCCGCCGAAGCCTCCGAATCCTCTTAAGCGTAAGCTTAGAAGTGATGCAGTTTACGACGTCATTGCCGGCTGTTCGAGCTGTTCATCGTCCGATTCTGGAGTTAGGGTAAATTTGGCTGCTTCTTTGAGCTATTTTTTCCTTTGAAAATGTCCACCGGTAGTTAGGGTTTTTGAAAGATATGTTTGGATTCTGTTCAATTTCTTTAGGTTAAGCTGGTCAATTTTGCGAGTCCTGTGATCAAGTTCTTTGATTGCATTATAGCTCTTACATCATAAAAATATTCCCCTTTTAGCTATGTCATTGTAGTGGAAGAGTTGAAACTGTTGTGCTAGTGGTTAATTGCTTAATTCTATGTCGTTGCATTACTGAAAGGTGGTGGTGAGAATGCGTCCTTTGCACAAGGATGAGGAAGATGGGGAGGTGATAGTTCAGAAAGTTTCAAATGATTCTTTGTCTATTGATGGACAAACCTTTACATTTGACTATGTGGCTGATACAGAGGCAACTCAGGCAAGTTTCAGGTTGTTTTTTTCTTTAAGAAATGAAAATATGGATGTTTATGAAATACTCAGCCTTTAGAATTTCCCTCTTTCAGCAAGATATCTTCCAGCTCGTAGGAGCTCCGCTTGTGGAGAACTGTTTAGCTGGTTTCAACAGTTCTGTCTTTGCCTATGGACAGGTAGTTTCAAAGTTCAGACTTAGTTGTGCCCACACTTACCCATGATTCGAATGTCGATGCATTTGTTCTGATCATATGCTCTTGATTTTGTATGATTAGACAGGAAGTGGAAAAACGTATACAATGTGGGGACCAGCCAATGCTTTATTAGAAGAGAACCTGACAAATGATCAGCAGGGCTTAGCACCCCGTGTTGTTGAGCGGCTTTTTGATCGTATAAATGAGGTTAATATTCGGCCCCCGTTTCTTCTACTAAAAAAATATAAATAGAACAGAGGCTGTAACAATAACGCTGTTTGCTCCCTTCTATTTTATGTCATTTCGGGAACAGATTAAGCATGCAGATAAACAACTTAAGTATCAGTGCCGCTGTTCTTTCCTTGAGGTAGCTTAATTGGATTCACGACCTCCCTTTATAATAAGACTAAGGAACCACTATGCAAATAATTAATCTCTTTATTGCAGATTTACAATGAACACATAACAGACCTATTGGATCCTAGTCAGAAAAATCTTCAGGTTTGAGGCAGATCTATCTCTCTTTCTCTGCTTGAAAAATGGTGTGCTAGTTTGGTCATCGAATACTTCTCGTGTTATCTTCTCCTACAGATCAGGGAAGATGTCAAGTCTGGAGTTTATGTTGAAAATTTGACAGAAGAGTATGTATCATCGCTAAGAGATGTGATTCATGTTTTATTGAAGGTTTGCTCTTTACTTAGCTAAGTCTCTGAATTTTCATACTTATTGAAGGAACACATCTGTCACATGAGCAAATTGTGCTTCTTTCTTCTTTCTTTCTTTTTTTTTTTCTGGGTCCTTTGAAAGCTTCAATTGTATTCCTTGGGCTGTCTTGAGGGAAGTCCATCTAATATGTTACCACATTAGACAACCCTGATGAATATAAAATGCTGCAGAAATTCATATAAAGAACTGAAAATAAGAACAGAAATGAACGTTGTTGCTCGTGCAAATTATGAGTAGGGATGTTGGCTTTGGTTTTTGTGGCACGTTATTTTTGGCGAAAGATGATGACGTTTGATGTTCATGGTTGACAAGGTATTATCAATGTGACTAAAAGTATAAAATGTGTATAAGGAGGCTGTCAATGCACAACGTGCAGCTGAAGATGTGATTTATGTTTCTCTCCAAGCATCAGTTTTATTGCAGCTTGTGGGGAATGATCTGTTGATTGTGAATTGTGTTTGTGGTCTTGTGGATAAATATAAATTATCTGTTTGAGGGCTAGTCAAGTTATAAGTGTAGTTTGCTTGCAGTAAAGATGCTTCTGGGTGGTCAGATCACTTTTGAGCTGTATATTGCAATGACTTGGAGCCTTTGCGAAATTCAATATATGTTTGTACATAAGCCGGTTGTCTTAATTGTGCAGGGACTTTCAAACAGAAGGACAGGTGCAACAAGCATGAACACGGAGAGTTCACGTTCACATAGTGTTTTTACTTGTGTAGTTGAATCACAATGCAAGGTATAGTGAGGCACATCCTAGATTGAGATAGTTAATAGAAATAGTGGCTAGTAATATGACTGAAAAGTGGATTTTCTCTTCCCGGAGTGGGGATGGAGGGTTCTGTTATTATGAAACATATTAGTCTGTAGTATGGTAATACTTGAGGCATTAGACAAATGTTGGTGAGCTTTTTTGGGGGGGGGGGAGGGGGGACCAATGGCAATGTCCAAGGTGTGGAATGCAATCGGTAGTATCTCACTTATAGGTATTGAGGCTAATGAAAACTGTTCATGTTGTAGAGCATGTCAGACGGTTTCAGCAGCTTTAGGACAAGCAGAATAAATCTAGTAGACCTTGCTGGATCAGAAAGGCAAAAGTCGACGGGTGCAGCTGGAGAGCGGCTGAAAGAAGCAGGCAATATCAATAGATCACTTTCACAGCTTGGGTATGTCAATAAGTGCAACATGGTCTCTTGTCAGTGTCTTAAAGTCACTAGGTGGGCTGCTGTCTGTATAGTGATTGATGATTCATGGAGCCACATGTAATCATTACAATCCTCAAAACCATGCTTACCGAACAGATCAAAGCGGCTGAGCGTACTTCTTCATAAATGAATCATAAAACTATACTGTGAATGGATGTTACTGCTGCCAGTGTTGGATTATGAACAGTTCGTTGCTTATTTGCATTTTGATTAGCTGTCCAACTAGAGAAGCTGAGATGATTTAATTGTTTTTTTCCGTGGGTCTTTTTTTTTTAATGGCATTGAAATAGGCTGTAGTTCTCCTTTTTGTTTCCATTTCTTTTTCATAATTGCATACTAATCAAATGGAAGGCCGTTGGCCATTTTGGATGGATGTCAGTCTGAACCACTGATGTGGTTGTTTTCTTTGTGCTTCCTTCCTTGCTTGCCTGCATAACGATTCATCTAGCGGCATCCCATTTTCTGATTTTGAAATGGGGGTAGTTTCTAATGTTTTTGAAGGTAGACAATAGGATCATTGAGATATTAGCTGAACATTCTGACTATAACAAGAACTTGCTGAATATGTTCCATGCACGAGACATGATAAGATTATTCTTAAGGGCTTGAGGGCATGATGATTATTGTAGTTGCCCCTTTTATACATGGATGACGTCCCCTTCCTATCTTCTTAATTGAACCTTTTGATTAGTCATTGATGAAAAAACAAAGGAGCTGGCTGAGTAGGTTTTTTCCTGTACATTACAGAATTCCATAAATGCAAGCAGTGATCATTATAATCTGTAGTGTATTTTTTTCCCCTCATACGCTACTTGCAGAAATTTGATAAACATTCTTGCTGAAATCTCCCAAACTGGAAAACAAAGACACATCCCATATAGAGACTCCAGGTTGACGTTTTTGCTTCAGGAGTCTCTTGGTGGCAATGCAAAAATGGCAATGATTTGTGCTATATCTCCAGCACAGAGGTGATTTACGGTAGCCTTATTTCCCCTCAGATTTTGCTCTTGTTTCCTTTTTTTTTCATTCTGTACTGAAAACGGAGGATTGTCTTATGATTGTTCAGCTGCAAGAGTGAGACATTTAGCACATTGAGATTTGCACAGCGTGCAAAAGCTATTAAGAACAAGGCTGTTGTTAATGAGGTGATGCAAGATGATGTCAACTTTTTAAGAGAAGTGATAAGGCAACTTAAGGTAGGTCTTATTTGGTAAATGTTTTGCTGTCATTGGGGCCTCGTTTGCTCATGGTTAATCATCTTAAACAGGACGAACTGCTTCGGATGAAGGCAAATGGAAACCACGGTGATCCAAATGCAGCTTATACTAGCAGTTGGAGCGCACGTAGAAGCCTAAATCTTCTGAAGTTCAGTCTTAATCGTCCAATGGTAATGCGCCATGTCGACGATGATGGTGATGAGGAGATGGAAATTGATGAGGAAGCTGTTGACAGACTCTGCAATGAAGTTGGGTTGCAGTCATCTGGCACTACAGCTAATCAATGTGCTGATGGAGTAACAAAAGATAATGGCCATTCAGGGACACAATACTTAGATTCTGAAGAGGTGTCCCTACCAAATATATGCATTGAAAAGGAAGCTTCTGAATTATCAGATGTGATTATGGAAGAGGGAATCTCAGAAATAGAAAACAGCAGTGAAACATTGGCAAATGACAAGCAAACCCCATCTACTGACAACAATTTCATAGCACCAGTAGGGGGGAGACTTATGGATGAAGCACTTTGCAAGCAAACTGGGGATGATTCTGCACCTTTGTTGCCTGATTCAGCTAACATCCAGGGTACAGAAGCAGAAGATATTCCTTCAAGCAGTTGTTTGGAATCTGTAGACCCTACCACCGCTCCATGTGACTTTTCCCCTATTTTGCAGCCTGCCCATTCTGTCTCTCCAGAACTTATTAGCAGTAGCAGGAAAAGCCTAAAAACTTTGTCAACCTTAACTGCATCCCGGAATGATATACGAAGTTGTGAACTGGAGGATGCACGTGCATCATCAGCGAAGGGATCAGTGAAGTCCCTCCATAGGAGCTCCAATGCCTTCACTGCACTTTCTACCAACAGCGGCCTTAAAAGTGCTGAACAGTTGGCAGCTAGTCTTCATCGTGGTATGGAGATTCTTAGTAACAATAGACAAAGTTCAGCTTTCAGGAAGTCGGCATTCAGCTTTTCGTTGAAGACTGCAGATTCAAAGCCAATTTTGTCTAATCTGAAGGTTGATGTCGGTATTCAAACTTCACTTGAAAGTACTGAGTTGTCAGAGGAAGATGGTGTGATTTATATTTGTAGTAATTGCAAAAACAGTCCTCTTCATGGAAACCTGGAAGAAGCTACTGACATTGACCCCTCAAACCTTCAGTTGGTTCCTGTGGATAGGTCCCTATCTGACGACAAGCCCAAGAAGCAAGTGCCACAGGTACATTGCTATTGCATGCGTCATCCCCTTTTTTGGGGGGTAATAGTTGCTGAATCTTAAATGTATTTATCAATTGTGCAGGCAGTGCAGAAGGTCTTGGCAGGAGCTATTAGGAGAGAAATGGCACTTGAGGATTTCTGTGCCAAACAAACCTCTGAGATTGCACAATTAAATCGCTTGGTTAGAATTCTAAGGAGAATCTGTTAATGACCAGTCCAGTGTTTGAGATTTTACCAGGGTTTCTGACATACTTAATATTATATACAGGTGCAACAGTATAAACATGAAAGGGAATGCAATGCTATAATAAGCCAGCTGCGAGAGGATAAAATAATCCGACTTGAGAACCTCATGGATGGGGTGTTGCCTTCTGATGATTTTATGGAAGAAGAATTAGTATCTCTTCGTAAAGAACATGAGGTATGCAACTGCTTTCTTGGGATATGTTTCAAAATGGCAAATTGATTCCCAGTCTCTTTTTTATATCTGTCTTTTCTTGGTATGCTAAACCCCTTTTTTTGAATAATATTGGGTGCCTACAGCTACTCAAGGAGAAATATGAGAACCACCCTGAGCTCTTACGAACTAAACTTGAGCTACTGCGGGTTCAAGATGAGCTGGAGAGGTTGCAAAACTTCTGTGATATGGGCGAGAGGGATGTTCTGCTAGAGGAGATTCATGATCTAAGGTGTCAGCTGCAATATTACACTGACAGTTCAGTCAAGACATTTGCACCACGCAAGTCTCTTCTGCAGCTGACATATCGTGAACCAAGTTCATGCCCTCCACTGGACACAGTCCCAGAGTCAACCGAAGAGAATGCTGCAGAAAGACTTGCGCGTGAGAGAAGTCAATGGGCTGAAGTGGAAAGCCAATGGATATGCCTAGCAGAAGAATTGGAAACAGAGCTTGAAGCTAGCCGTGGACGGGCTGAACAACTAGAACAGGAACTCGAAGTGGAAAGAAAATGTTCTGAAGAGTTGAAAGAAGCCATGCGACTGGCAATGGAGGCTCATGCACGCATGCTTGAACAGCTTGCAGAACTTGAGGAGAGGCACATGCAAATGCTTGCCAGGCATAGAAAGATTCAAGAAGGAATTGGAGATGTCAAGAAGGCAGCTGCTAGAGCAGGGGTCAGAGGGGCTGAATCAAAGTTTATTAATGCCCTTGCTGCGGAGATTTCAGCATTAAGAGTGGAAAGAGAAAAGGAGAGGCAGTACTGGAGGGAAGAAAACAGAACTCTGCAGGCTCAACTAAGAGATACGGCAGAGGCTGTGCAAGCGGCAGGTGAATTACTTGTACGCCTGAAAGAAGCTGAAGAAGCTCTTGCTGCCGCTGAGGTGAGTTTGAAACTAGATTCTCATCATTACCATATGTTGTGCCTGTGACCCCCCCCCTCCCCCCGGCCCAACCCTCTTTTTCTCTTCAGTCTTTATTGAATCTGGATGCTCTAGAAAGCAGACTCCAACGTGGCAATCCTCAGTCCAAAAAAGAAAAAGCAAACCAAAAGAAATATCTTTGTCGGAAAGAACCTTTTTTTTAATTACTGACCCAAGAAAATTAGGCTAAAACTGCATAAATGACAGCAATCTTTTGTTTTTCCTCCTGTTTTGTACTAAACTTTGACTGGAACATTTATGGTCTAAATTCAACTCTGATTGGGATGAAAAGGACAGCAAATACCTTTTGGATTCACTTGTATACATTTATATGTATTCTTTTGAAACAAGCAGTTATCTTTGTCATCGAACTTGAAACCAATGTCGAATTCACTGAGTGATCAGTTGAAGTTCCTCAAGGCTAGCTATAGTTGCAATAGAGTTGATGCATGATGGTGCTTACATGTACCTCTCTGTTAGGGTTGCGTAGTTGCATCTGTCAGTGTTGGGTTATTTAGCTGCTTTGAGCATGATTTCTTCATTCATACCAGAGAGAATACCAGTGTAATCCAACATACATGTATGGTACTTCAAGATGATCATGATCCTCAAAGTATATCAGAGACAAAACAATTGAGAAGTAACCCCCAACGTGTCATCAAGGTGCCTAAATACCCAGCAACACTAGGACATCGTATTGTGGTTCTGTCTGGTGATTTTCTAGATTGCTATCCTACAGTTAACAATGCATATTCATGAACTAATGGATGATTGGTATACATCTAGAGTCTAGACCAAAGCGTAGTAACAGACAACAGTATTTGTTGCATATCTTAGTTTAAGGAAGCCATTTGAGCAATATTTGGAATCATTCAACTCATACACCTGTTACTGATTTTCTTGGAACCTGTATATCAAATATGGACGGTGCTAATGCTTCAACCTATTTCAAACTTCTGCAGAAGCGTGCTATGTTGGCAGAAGAAGAATCCAAAAAATCTCTGAAGCAGATTGAGGAACTAAAGAAAAAGCATGAAATGGAAATTAGCAGCCCATGGTTCTCAGGTTATGATCAATGCAACATTTAGGTACGGATTTGAATTCTGTGTGTATACTGCATTTTGTGGTTCGTTAATAGAAATCATAACATATAGCCTGTGTTCTGGCCCTCCATAGAATATAGGTTTGAATAGGCTCACCGTTCGTGAAGGCATTGTGTTTGTATCGCTGTTGTACATTGTATAGGAATCAGCTGAGAGCTATAAAGATACAATTTTTTGAAAATCTGGTCAGCAGTCCTCATGGCAGTATGGCGCTGTATTAGGCCTGAACAGGTCTAGAGGAAATATCTTCTGATAAATAGAATCTTATGCTTCTTCACGGGTCATTAGAATCTAGAATTCAATAGAATTATTCAACCTTTGTGCAGTTTAGGGACACAGATTTTATAGCTAAGCAAATCTGACAACCTCCTCCCTCCCTCCCACCTCCCAAACAAAAAAAAAGAAGGTTGAGGGGGAAAGCGGCCTTTCATAGGCGGAACTCCACGGTATCGATTTGGTTTGTTCATGTGTTCTCTGAATCATTCACTTCTTGCGCATCAGTTCGGTGTCAAGAGGATGGGAAGCATTGAGCAAGTGGATGATAGAGAAGTTGATATCCATTGCCTCTTTGTGTCAAGTGAGAAAAGTTCGTGGGTTAGCTCAAGTTCTCTTATGAATACAAGACAAGGGGCTGATTTTTGATGCAGACCACAGAATAGGAGGATTGTGACCTTGTCTTCAAAGGGAGACATATGCACATCTATGGCCTACGAATGGAACACTTTCCATATACCATATCCACAAGGCCTTCCTAATTCAGATAAGGTGCATATACACAAGACCTTAGCCACTCAATCACCACCTATTTTTGAAAGAACAAATCTCCTTGGAGACATTTTTGGGACAAGGGGGGAGCAACATTCAGCTTGAATGTAAGATGCGGGATGGCATGAAAATAACATCTACACATGGGCAGCCTCATCATCTGTCAAATGTGGTACAAAAAGGAGGTGAAAGCATATTAAATGCAACTAAATGAAATAAAATGACTGAACTAAACTTTCTTATCTACTTTATCTTCTATAATTTAACCTTTCTTACATACATATGGATCAATCTTTCATATTTTTTTGGGTTCCTCTGCCCATTATTCAAGTTGGAGTCTAAAGGGATGTATTTCAATTAGGTTATTCTATTTAACTTCTTAATACTTTAACTCGTAGTATAATAGTATATGTTTATTACCTCAACTCTTGAAAACTCTTTAGCAATGTGCTAGCCATTAGGCATGTGAGTTTGAAACGGTCTTCGATGGTTGGTGTTTAATAATTGTTTATTGAGTGAAGGATCCTCATATGATCCTCCTTGTTATAAGGTGCATAGGCTATCAAAAGTCTATGGATTATAGTGCCGTTCAACAAACGTGGGTCCAGTCTAAATTTAAATTTGAGCGACAATTATCACACAAGTTTATAGAAGCTTTTCTTTTTCTGATGAGGTGTATAGGCCGACACTACACCATGAAAGAAGAGGGGAATGAACTTGATAACGAATTATGCTTATACTACTCGGGCATATCTTAAGAGTATCACAATTCACAGCCAAGAATTGGTTTAAATGTCACAATCAAATTCATAGAGTAGGTATTCCTATAATCATATTATTGAAAAGGCTTCATAAGATATACACAAGTGGTTATAATTAAGAAGGGTCCATCATATCTCTCACAAATGATTAATAAGGTCTTAAAGCACAAAATCTTCGATTCACTTATCTAATCAAAGGATATCTCGCAAGTCTTCCCCCCCCCCCCCCCCTGCACAGTGATTTGTTTTGACTTTCTCTCAACCACGGCTGATTTTGTCCAACATTATTTTAACTTTCTTAATAATGGAAATATTTTTTTTCACATTTGAAAAATAAAGAAAAACCTCAAGAGGATTTTCCATGAATGTATATTCAACTAAACATAAATAGAAAAGGAAATTTAACAATAAATGAAAAAACTAAAGAATTTTATGTTCAAAAATCAGGAGACACTCATGTAATCAAGAGCTCTGTTCATTGTACTAAAAATTTATATATCTGATACCTTTTATCCTTTATCTTCTTTGAAAATGGATGAGGGAGGGACCTTGCTTTTAGCTCCAACTCGACAAATTACTCGTATGGTAGTAATTAAGCTGCATCACATACAGTATCTATATATGTACATGAGTATCTATAATCTCACTAAAAAAAAAAAAAACATTCTAACTGTTATCCAAGTACGTATAATCGAATCACAAATTAAATATTAAGATCATTATTTAAAATTTAAGAAAAGGGATTGAATATAAGGATCCTTAAACTAGATGGGCACCATCTTCCTAATTACAATATGAACCCCAAAAATAATTGATAGATGTTAATGGCCCCTATAAAATCATAGTTAGCAAAGGCTTTTTGTTGTCCTTGGGCATATGATAACCCCATAGAATCAAGGGTGATGTAACACCCCAATCATATACAATAGTGGGTGGTATCCTTTACAAGTTAGTTGCAAATTAACAGTATACTTTTATGACTTTTTTGAGATCTTTACCACCTTTTAATTGCATCTGTCTTTTGCTTTTAATTAATTATCATAACTAATGCAAACAGCCTTCCACTAACCACCTAGCTACTAGAATATGACCCATTAACTGTACATGTCCACTCAACTCTATGCTTTCATTAAAACATTTCTCTTTTCCAGTTGTTGGTTTGAGTACCTTACAAACTAACTCCATTCTAATGAACCCAAATCACCCATGTCCCATTGCAGAATCTGTGAAGATTTTGCGTTGGGTTTCTAGATCAAGATATGGACCTCCATAAATATTTCTCATAATATAATGTAAGAATTTCCTAAATTACTCTCCAGTCTTTACCTCCCCAGACCCTGCAAAAGCGGGACCCACATTGGGAGTTTGTTGTTGTTGTTGTACTCTCCAGCCTTTACCTACATGCTTTTTATTTTATTTTTAATTGTACACATCTTTGCTGCCGTTTTAGTTCAGATGAGATATTTATGAGTATAACTTGCTTTTCCTAGATAGTAATTGAACTACAAAAAAGGGAGAAACATTTTAGGATTAACGCCCTGTTCTTTTCGTGAGTCAATTCTAAAATACCAACCTCAACCCACTTCAACCCACTTCCACTATTTTAACCAAGTTTAATTTATCATATAAAAAAATTCAACTCACTTCAACCTACTTCAACCTACCTCAACCTAGTTCATCCTTTTACCCACTCCAATTTTATAGACGTTAGGAAACAGATACAATAGTAATTTAGTAGACAGCTACAAAGAATTCATCTTACATCTCCTATAATTGCTAGACATGGCCCTATCTTTAAGATGTCATATCAAATCTTATTATTTCCAAGGGCTATTGTAGATTGGAGGAGCACATTGGCTCAACTAAAGTGGTCCTGTGAAAATTCTGAGCCTCAGAAATTAAATAAAAATGCATTCAAGGATTCTTACAGAATGCCTTTATTTCAGGGTCATTATGTGGCTCAAATTTAGCCAAACAAAAAACTGCTGTATACCAAAAAAACTAAAATAAAATGTAAATCTCTTTTTATTTTTATCTCTTAGATATACCTACACTGCATATGCATATAATTGTCACTGAAAATCTGAAACCCAGTTAGCCAATCACAAATTATTTTCAGAAAAACAGATTGGAAATGAATGACTGCAGAATTTTGGTTGTGTTGGGGTCTGAAAATTGGATTGCTCTTGACAGAGTTGATTGTAGTGTTGCCCATCTTTAGACAGTAGTATGGGTCATCATTCTCTCCCCTCCAAACATCCACTACTTTTTATTCTCCTCTCAACATATTTTCCTGTCCATATATTTTTCCAAGACTTCTTTTTTTGGGGGGGAAGGGCTGCAGGGGAAAAAAAATCCCTTTTATCAAGAAAAGAGGGGTAGTATTACATTATATTACATTCATTTTATTTTTTTTTGGGTATTAAATCCTCAATTTCACTGGAATTGAGCTACTTTAGGCTCAATAAAGGGTAAAACTCTCCCATAACAAATCACTGGAACCAACCATGTTGGTATTAGATTATGTTCAATGAACATACTTATATCTTGTTTGCTTAGATCGTAGATGGTAAGTATCTAACAGCCTTTTCGACAATCATCTGATCTTGAAGATTGTACAATTGAAAGTGAAAATAAAAATCTTTGATTTCCTATCAACTATATAACAGTTCTCGATTTATACAACTAACATCATACTATTCCTTTTTATTGCTAAATTCATCCACTAAAAATTTTCTGTTAGTGTTTAAACTAGTAGACTTGAAATTACAGTATAATTATTAATTTATTATTGATCTCTCCAAACCTCACAAAAGCATGACTCATACTGAGATGTGTTGTTGTTGTTATTAATTTATTATTCATTCCTTAAATCAAGTGAGAAACCACCATTGCCAACCTGGGCAGTGCTAACTTTTGGAACTTCAATATTTTCTTTCAAAAAAATCGTCTGAGTTGAAAAGCAGAGGGGGAAGAAAAAAAAAAAGAAAGAAAGAGATGAAAAACAAGAAAAAAAAAAAAAGGTTTGAATTACTTAATCCTTGTTGTCCTTTGATGCTGATCAAAGTGAAAGAAAACAAAAAAAAGGGGAAGAAAAAAAGGGGGTTGTTTCTTAGGATTCCTTTGCCAACTCATAATAATGCATGTAATTTGGACTAATGGGGGGATTACTTTGTCCCAATTAACAGCTGTTTACCATTTTTAAAAGAAACTTTAATTTGCTTGCCATAAGTTATGCCAATGTAGAGCTTCATGATTCATTGCTTCAATTTTGTTCATATGCCATCATTTTCTTTGCTTTTTATCCCTACTAATGAAGAATTTATGACCTAGATGTCAAGTTCAATATGATAACATTAGTACTAATAAATAATACAAAAAAGATCATAACTAGTCTAACTCAACTCAGGTCCTTTTCGTTTTGTGAAAAATGTGTTATTTGTATAAAATGACTTAAATTATCATTAAAAGAAATGTTGAATTTTCATATTGTAGTATAATTGAATATTCAATGCCATTTGCGACTTGGAGCATCGATGTTTTTCTTTCTTAATACAACAATAATGTTGGTCTTGATTATTGTACATGGTTCATCAGACACATCAAGGTTTTTTCAGTATGTGTTCGGCTGGTATTGATTTAACCATACTTAATGGAACATTTATCACTGTACTTTTCAACAACAAACTCTCAGTGTGGATTCCGCTTTCTATCACTGTACTTTTCGTTTTGGGATAATTAGTTGCGAAAGTCAAGACAGGTGTATACATATAACCGACACACGTACAATTCAACTGGGTAAAATAACCAATCAAGTTAAAATCTAGAAGCGACCATGCAAAATGCAACAAACTAACTGGTCTACTTTCAGATCTTAATAGGCAAAACCTTTATTGATTAATCAAGATCAAACCCAGAAAACATAGGCATTAATTAATGCTGTCAAATTCATATTACAAGCAGACATAGGCTAAAAACCTTGTTGATCATCAACCCCTGTAACTTCTCTCTGCTATATCCCATATGGCATATGGTACATAACTTCCCATCTCAGGGATTGTAATTAGTTTCTAAAATTTTACAAATTTTGAGGGTTTTCAACTAAATTACACCCCCAAAAAATGGGGGGGAGCGCCCCCCCCCCCAAAAAAAAAAAAAGAGAAAAAGAATACACCCCATTAATTAGAAATCTCCAAAAATCAGGAGAAAAATGCAATCTCTCTATATATACATGCTTTGCCTCTCAAAAATGGAAGCCAAGACCCAGTAGAATTTCAAAGAATGCTTGATGAATTATAGGGGATCATAGTCATAGCTCAGTTTTCATTTGAACATTTGGCAAATTACCTGCATAATTAGAACACACAAAAACATTTTGTCAAAATCACAAAAACTCGATGATTCGATTTGAAAAGGCCAATGTATTTTCAAGTTTTATCCCACCTCGCATTTGATTGGGCAGTACACATTTGCACAATGCTGTGGAGATCATCCTCCCAGAAACTTGACAGCTGAAAAACAGCATTGAGGGAAAAAAAAATCAGGATTAAGATATACAGCCAAATGATTATATACTAAATGACCATAATTATACAACAACAATGACGACAACCACCCCCAATGCGGCTGCCACTTCATGGGGTCTGAAGAGAGTCAAATGTAAGTAACCTTGTCCCAAGTAGAGAGACCGATAAATGATGATTATTATGCATTAGTATATAGTATAATGTTGAACTTTTGGTGATTACCTGAGTCGTGGAATCACCAAATCCATCCACTGAAGGCAACTGAAGGCTAGGGTTAAGGTTTCGCCGGATTCCGGCAGCACTCAGAGGGTTTAATGAGAAGGGATTTTCTGCCCCATTCGGAAGACCATTTGTGAAGGAGGGGATTGGCATTTGCAGGGAGGATTGCTGGTATCCAAGGGGGAATGCTTGTGCTGAATTTTGATCCAATGGGTACATTGTTTGGGACAATGTTGATCCTCTGCTTGGGAACATCTATGACAACAAACAAAACCCAAAAATAATCAGACAATTTTGCAAACATAGGAAAAATGTTTAAAATGCAAATGACGTCTTTTTTCCCCTTTCGTTTTTGACTTGATCTCAGATAGAGTAAGCCCGGTAAGGTATCGATTTGGCCCAACTTTGATGGGATAGATAGACCCACATGTCTCGTAAGTTTAGAAGACATCCCAGGATGCTCAATTTCGGGGACAATTGATATACTCAAAAGCTCAATATAAGTCCTATCTGAGACTAGATCATGAAGAAGCTTACATGTACACAGTCTGACAATTCATTTCAGTGAACAAAAAGACTTATGTAATGAGACTTAAGTGCTAAAATCAGGCTTTAAAAAAAGAACATGAAACTTACATCCTTGGAGAGCAAAGCGTCCCCATTTAACTCCATCCTGGGGTTAACAGTGGATAATTTCATTGACAGGAACTGCAAAAATCATAACCACATATTATAACCTTATAATCTACAAAAACTAATATCACTAGGGAAAAAAAAGAGAAAAAGAAAAATTGCCAGAACATACCTCGACCTGACGCTGCAAAGATTGCACATAGTTTATGATTTCATCCAGTACAGTTGCTTTTCCTGTCACCTATGACCCAGAAAAAGAAAAAAGAAAAAAATGCAACATTCAATTTCAAGCTCATTTTTGGAAAATCAATTCAACCCAGAAAATTTCTCAAATTTCTACATATGGGTAATCTGAGGGCCAAACACACACACACCCACACACCAAAACAAAAAAAGAAAGAAAGAAGTGGGTACCTTGTTGCAACCAGGAACAAGATCCTGCAGGAACTTCATTCTCTCACTAATTTTCTCTCTTCTGACCTACACATGTAAAAACAGAGAAAATTCAGACAAACCCTAATACAGATCTTATTTTTTTCTAATGAAGAAGATCTAATTTTGTTGGCAAAATAATCCCAATAATATTTGTTTAATAAAAAGGAAAAGATTTTGCTTACTCTTTCAGCAAGACTATGGCTATCAGTAGCTTGGCCCCTTCTAGCTCTGACATGAATGTAGTCTTTTGGAGGCTCTGGCTTTGAAGCTTCCTTGTTATCATTACTATCATTATTATTATTAGTCTGTTTTTCTTTGATATTATTATGTTTAGTATTAGTAATATTCTTAGAGTCCCCCGCATTTTCTTTTTTAGCCACTTCATCCTCTGTTTTGCTTCTTTTGGCATTTGACTCTTCCTTCTCTGCTTCAACCTGCAAAAACAAAATAGCATAAATTCCAAAAACTTAAAAGACCCATAAATTTTTTTTCTCATTTTCCCATTTGGGTTTTCCTTTTCCCCCCCTCAAATTTCACCCAAAATGGCAATTATGCTAGGAGGGGGGAAAAAATAGTTAGGGTTTGTAATACCTTGTCATTTGTTGGAGCAGAAGTAGGGGAATCCTTCACATTGGTCTTAGAAATAGACTTTCTTTTTTTAGAATTTGCATCATTTGGAGACACAGAAGACCGTTCTCTTGAATCCCCAAGTTCTCCATTTTCCGGGGCTGAATCCCTTGAAATCCCACCAAATTTCTTCATTGAAAAATTGCTTGAAACCCCAGACAATTTTCCAGATTCCAAATTATGAACTGATCTATCAACATCATAATTCTTCATTCCCATTTCACCCCCAACAAAATTGTTATTCCCAAAGCATGAAAACTTAGCTGCCCTCTCAACAAACCCAGGATCTGCATTCAAAGAAGCCAAATCTGAGGGGTGATTTGGGAAATTACTGTCATTATTTTGCATTGGGATTGGGACTAAAGAAGAAAGATTGAATCTTTTTGGTGGGGAATTCAAAGGGGTGCTATAACAAGAAGTGTTGGTGCTGTTATTCCCTGTGGCAATGCAGGATTCAGGAGAGTCACAGATGCTTCCTAGCCGTCCGATTAGCTCCCTGATCATCATCCCATCTCCTGGGATGACATCTTCACCGTTTGATGCTCCTGTTGGAGATGACACCATTGAACTAAGGGCAGATTCAAAAGGGTCATTTGGGTCAATTGAGCTCATTTCCCAATTGGGTTGGAAATAGCAATTTGGGGAGATTTCCATCCCAAACAATGTTGAGCAAGTTAGCTTCTTTTCCATTGATTTCATGAACTAGATTGAACAAAGCTGAAATTTTCAGGGATTTTTTTTTGGGTATTTTGGGTCCTTGATAAAAGGTGGTTTCTTTGTGATGAAGTAGTTGGGGGGGGGGTGTTGAAGGATGGAAGCAAAATGAGGGGAGTAGACAGTCAGTTCTTGTAGATCACTCGAATGATAAAGGAAGGAAAGGATGAGAGAAAAAGGGGGACAGAGGGGGCTGAAACTGAAAGAGAGAGTGGAAGGGAAGCAAAGGAATCACTGCTCTGTAATTTTTTCTAGCTTTTTTTTTAACTAAATTAGTATGGGCCGTGCAAAAGCACGGAACATATTTAAATGGATAATTTATAGCTATGTTATCAAAAAAATAAATAGATAGTTGGTGTAGATTAATTAATACTATAAGTAAGCATGTTTAATTAAATTATTGTTCGAATCTATAATGTAAGTGTTACACTAAAAAAAAAAACCCGAATGGTTACATTGAGTTTTTTTTCCTTTTTGTTAATTTTTTGTTCATTGATGGAAGTTAAGCTAATTGGCATATTTAAATCAATTGCTTGGAACATTTGTTGGTGTGGTTAGTTGATTAGTTTTTAATTAAGTTAATTTTTAATTATTACATGGAAAAGAGTAAACGGGTTAATCGATTCACTCAAATTACAGATCATGTGGGTCATATTAGTTTTAAAGAAGCTTGAATCCAGTCTAGTTCAAGTTCAGTTCATTTCGAATTTGATTGCAGTTTCATTCTATTATCAATCTGGTTTAACAAAGGTACATTGCGAATACAAATTCAAGAAGGATCCATATGATTAAAAGTGTACTATTTTAAACTTTAAGTATGGTATCAATTCATTATTTCATAATTAAATATGAATCAGCTTATCAGATAACATAACGATGGCAGTAGGTTGAATTGAATGAAAGAAATGCAAGAATGCAAAGAGCACGTTGGGGCAAAAATGCCGTAATAGACGGTGAGGGTGGTGGATCAACGAAGGAAAACGCCGGACCTTCAACGTCAAACCAGCTAAGCTAACCCCCTTCTTTTCTTTTCTTTTCTTTTCTTTTTTTTTTAATGTCCCTCGAACGCTGAAAATGAAAGTCTCAAAAATTGGAAAAAGAAAGGGAAAAAGGGCACGAAGATTCCAATTACTAAGCACATAAATAAAACAGTACAATTGCAAAGTCAATGTCATAATATCAGACAAAACCATCTTTGCCCGCTTCTTTAAACGCGTGTCATCGGGTGATTTCATGGAGTAAGAAAGGCCCCCACCATCCATCATTCCAAAAAAAAAAAAAAAACCACATCACGTAAAAGTAGACTTGATCAAATTGAAGGTCGGGTCGGGTTGAGAGTCGGGGCTATGAAAGTCGACAGACAGGATTTTCTCAATTCTGATCCTACCCGACCTTTATGCGGGTCGGCATATCCTTAACCCTGACTCTAACCCTGACCCTGTGGGTACCTTTGAGCGTTAGAAGGTTACGATGAGATAAATTGAGAGAGGATGCTAAGGGGAGATGGGAAAGTGAAAGCAAAAAAAGTTCTTAGCAAATGAAACCAAAAGTATCTTATTTTTACTTTAATTTTTAATTTTTTTTAAAAAGTAAGGATCAGTGGGCCAAATCAGATGGTCCAAACCTTTACCCAAACCCAGCCCTCATCATAGTCGGATATCCTCAATTTGAGGGTCAGGGCGTGTCGGAGACAAAAAAAAGTCAACCCTAACCCTCATTTTTTAGAGTCAGGTCAAGTGGGTCCCCTACTCATTGATCAGGTCTGTTTAAAAGGCTAGAAATCAATCTCATTATTAATTGATTTGGTTCTCATTTCTGTTTTACTTTTTTTTCCCTTGGTAAAATATCAAGTTTGTGGAGATTAAGGTCAACTTTTATATAGTGTCAGTCTTAAAATTTTAAGTTAGTAGGGCATAATTATATTATCATATGGACATATCGATCAATTTTAAGGTAGATGATCAATTGACCTATCTCCAATAATACCGGCTTTGTTACTGTTTTATGATGTATTTGTTATGCCTATCTTGCTTGATATATAATCTTGTATCACTTTATTAGCTTATTGATTGGTTATTTCATATAGCATAAAGTGGTTTATAAGAATTTTAAAAATGAAAATCTTCAGTCAACAATAACAACAACAGTAAACTTCCGGTATGAGTCGTGCTAAAATGAAACTCTTCGATATATAAAACATTAAATCAGTGCCAATAACACTTGATTTTTCCAAAAAATTAGATGGATGTAAAAATTATTCCTTGATCCATTGGTTGCAAATTATATACCTTAGTATATATACCAACATAATCAAAAATTTTGCGTCAGATGGCTAGCAATTAGCACAACATTTTCCCATCAAAAGCATTGATCCATGCTTCGCATGCATATAGTGCAAATTAAACACGAAAAGATTATTAATTTAACTAATAACTATCGTAAAATCTTATATAGCAATCTCCCTCAACCCCCTCCTCCCCCAAAAGACAAAGTAATGTGATATATCGAGTCGAATTATTATATACATTCAAGAGTACGTACACCTATTGTTAGATATGTGTATATTTTTCAATGTGTATTTGTCATATAAACAGTTATTAACATATATATTTATGTGACTTTCGGGAGCACATACTCCCGAGTGTATGATATAGGCTTTGATCGAGCGATTCTTGTACTATAACTAGAAAATGAACGTTACATTCTCTCGCGCACTTATAAAATTGAGGTGTGTATAGTCTTTTTTTTTTATAATTTTAACGAAGAATAAGTTAGAGAACAAGAGGAGGAAGTTGCCACGATGAAATAAAAACAAACACACGAAACTGCTAGGAAACAAGCATGGGAAATTACTGGTGTTGTTGCAATTAACTTGTATATGAAATTGAGCTTAACTGGCATACAACTGATTTTGTCATGGACTAAATTATTTTTGTGAGTTGCAATTTTCAACTACTTAAAATTTATTATTTATATATGTTCATTTTATTTTTAATTTGGTTAATTAACAAGTACTAATTAATTAACAAGCTACGAAGAAATAGGGTCATGCATTGCGTGTTTTTTGAAAGATTTTTTGTTTAAAAAATAAGACAATATATAATTTGGCTTGTGCTTTGACTTGATAAAATTATTAATTGTCTTACAAAATTTTCCAGTATTATATCAATTATGAAATTTGCTTAAAAGAAATAGAGCAATTATGAAATGGACCGAGGAATCATGGGATGTGAACATATAAGGAACATCAACGTCATTTAATGGTACCAAATGTCCTCTAAAATATGGAGATTTTTCGAGTGTCATTTATTTTATATTCAGGCTGAGAGAATTGTGTTCAAAATACAAAATTTTTGGGTGGATCTAGGTCGGGTTAGTTTTTGCATGTTTACATATAAGTGTTATCCGTGTTTCAATCTGCAAAGAGATTATTCAAGTTATGATACTTGTTTTAGATTAGGGTTGAAAACATACTCATATATATAATTTATATTTATGTAATACCGAGTTTTTAATTACCTGATTATAAATCTTGACTTAGGCCAACGCTAAGTTTGTGTTTATTTAGCACCTACCATAGTACTGCAAAATATATTAATAACGCGACTCTTATTATTTATTTTAAAAGATCACAAGTTTAATCTGGTATCATATGAGCAATATATGTGACCCAATTTTCATATTATTTTTCTAATCCAGTGCTTATCCTATTAAACTTTGAGTTTAACTTTTCATATATCTTAATTAAAATCAAGTTAATGGTGTTTGACCACATATTACTGAAAAAAAAAACGAGGGAAAAAAAGGTTTTACGTGCATTGTACAAGCTAATAATTAATTAGTCAAGATCTAACCACCCCTATTTGCTTGACTCTCTACTCTCCACCGCCCCCTCTATCCCTCTCTAGACAACACGGAGTATTTAAAAAATTAATCAATATGTTATTTTAGAAAAAGATAAAAAAAATACAAAATTAATTACTTCATTAATTAATATGTTATTTTAGAAAAAAGAGAGAGAGAGAGAGAGAGGAAACTACGAAAGACGTTGCTTCTTTCTTTTTAACTAACGTGATCATCAATCATTGACAGCATACAAATTAATGCAAACTTGATTAGGGACAATTAAGCTGCTAATTGGGTACGTGTAAGATTTTCATTGGCTGGAGGGTACATTACCCAAGGTAAAAAGAATATTTATTTGTTGATTGTTGGATTAATTTTGCAATTAACTGACAAATGAAATATCATAGCAGGGCAACAATAATGTGGCAGGGGGGGAATAATGACCTGGGTAGCTTAAAAAAAAATAATTTGATTTATTATTATAGGTAGATTAATTTTGCCCATTTTAAAAATTGCTTGAATGTCAGAGATGTTTGTCAGAATTTATTGCCATTGTTTATTTTTTTAAAAATTTTAATAATGATAATTGGATGAAATTGGAGTTTTAAAATTGTTGTTTACAATTTACTACGTGTTATTATTATTTATTATACCATTTTATAGATTTTTATATTTCTTGTGCCATGTTTAGCTGTGTAGGAGTCGTGAATTTTGATATTACACTAAAGTGTAACGATATTAACATACTGCAGTTCTTTATTTGTACGTTTTTCTTATTCGAAAATTTCTCATAATTTTCTTACGTATGTTTTGCTATAGTCACAAGCTGGTTTAAATATGTCGATTGTGGATCCATAATACGACAGTTCTTTATTTGTACGTTTTTCTTATTCGAAAAATTCATAAGTTATATTATTATCGATCCACTAATAATAAGCTTATTAGTTTATACATCAGAATTTTCACTTTTGTTTGCTAAAAAAAAAAATAAATGGAAACAAGCGTACTTAACGACTGGTGTTGACAAGACTACTATCCAAATAGGGCACCAATTTCGAATACCTGCAGGGCCCATTAACATCGCTACAAATTGGGCCAACCCAGCCCAAATTGGCCCAATCAGGCTTCATCAATCAACATTCAACAATCAACACCCGTACCCCCGCCAAATCCAGAAAGATGCCCTAATAAAGATGGGTTCCCAAATTATTCCCATTTCCTAATTTCAAAATTTCTATGCTTGCACTGAAGTAGCAGTAGTTGTCAGTCTGATTCGCGGCTTTGAATTTCATTTCCTCTCTCCTCATGGCTCCCAAAGTTCTTATGGTAAGTGAGAATACGACCTTTAATTTATTTTCGGCTTGTTTGTTTGATTGATGATTGTATGTTGTTTCAGTTTGTGCAGTTATAATCTCATGTATGTCATGTACGTTGTAAATTTGTAATGCATGAATTCTTTGTAGGTTGCGGAGAAGCCCAGCATCGCCCTTTCAATTGCAACGGTTCTATCTGGTGGTCATGTATGTTTCCTATTTACCTGCTATTTTTTAGCCTACTTTGATTTCTGTGTATCACTTGATCATCTTTGTATTGGAAGTTATTTCGGCTGATTTGGGTTGGAGGGTATGAATTAGTTGGAAAGATTGCTTTGAGTTGGGGATTTTTATGAGAGAATCTTGTTTTGTTGATATGAGTAGCATGCGGTAATGCAATGGGTACTAGTTCTGTATTTTTCTTGGAGGAGGTTTTATGTCGATAATAATCAAACGAGTGAAGGAAAAATAATATGTATCATTAGAGAAATGCATCAACACCTGAGAAAGCAACTAAAAATTGGTGCTAATGTCTTGGGATCATTGTGAAGTTACATTACATTTTCCTTGATAGAGTAAATGCTTCCCTTTTGAATCAAGGCTATTGCGACTTACCTCCGCAAATGTCAACTTATCCCTAGAATATTAACTTAAGTGATTGTGTAGCTTCCCCTTATAGTTGTATTTTTTTTAGAATCCTTTTTCTTGGGGGGGCCGGGGCGTTTGTGTCAGACCACCTTAGCAGAGAGCTCTTAAACAATAGTTTTTTCACATCCAATTGAGGTTCATTGATTGACAAGGATAAGATTTTGTGATCGAGTTGCTCCTTTCCTTTCAGGATGATTCACCACTTGATCTGCCTCCTGGAAACATTGCTTGTCCTAACAAACCTGTGATGGCTCTAAGCTGGGCTCCTATACTATTTTTTTATTCTGTTGAAACGTGAGTTGTTTTTGAATGAAAGAAGCATCATGTTAACTCAATTACTTAGACCACTCTTCCACGGGGGCTTGATTGGTTAGGTCTAAGGCAGGGGATCCCTCACCCAGACCCCCCTCCGGCCGGCCGATAATGTCATGTCCATACTAAGGATTCGTGTTAAGACATTGTGTTGTCTAGAAGTGCAATTTTCATTTTTGTATTCTGAAAGTGGTTGCTAGAAGTCCTCATTAGGGATTTGAAAGGTTTAGAAGAGCCATTAGTGGGCATTTTTGGTATTTGGTTATGGTGAGAATTGAACTTTTGCTCTTAATTGTCATCTACTGTTATTGTTACAAATTAGTGGACTATTCAATGAATCCAGTCCAGGACTCCAGGGTTTAACAGAAACATCTTTCCTATAATCATAGAGCTTAGCCTCTATATGAGTCTTCCAAAAGGTATTGTGTTGATCTTGTGACTCTTGTCATATGATTTAAAGGGTACTTGTTCTGATCTAAACTAGTCTTATTTTGCTCTGAAAGAAAATATTTTTTAAATAGCTGAAGCTGCTTTTTTTTTTCCCTCCTACGGGTTGGGGGGTGGGGGGGAGGGTTGATGGCACATGATTCATACTGCATGTTGGATACTGCCTAGCATGATCTTTTTAACTGAATCTGTTGAAGGTTGGGAGGACCTTAAAAATCCTTGGAGATCACAGCTTTCTGCATGGTTTGTTTTTAGAATCCATGCAATTTTCCGTACTCTTCTGTTCTTTGTTTGTAACACCGCCCCCCCCCCCCCCCCAAAAAGAAGCAGCATTGCCCTTCAAATTACAAGGCCTGAGACTTGCTGATTCAGATGTCAAATCTAGTTTTCGTTCACATTATTTTGCAATGTCACTTCCCCTGAAAGTACACCAATACCTGCTGTCTTATATTGTCTCCGTATAAGTTGACAGGCTATAGCACAGGATGAGCAGAGGCTCGCTCCTTGTTCTTGTCATGTTTCTGTAATTCCTCTGTGATTCAGTTTCTTTGTGCATTTGTGTGGTCTTACCTCCAGGCTCTAGCAATGTTTAAACTGCTATCCTTGATGTTTTTACCTTGCTCAGATGTTGACTAGGAAGAGCAATACTGATGTGCACGAACTTGAAGGAAAGTTTTTGGGCCTTCATAGTCATTTTAAAGTAACTTCTGTCATTGGACATGTTTTTAGGTTAGTCTCTCTGTCTCTTTCATCCTAGTTACAGAGCTTTCTTTGTCTTGCGTCCTACTCACAGTTTTATCCAAATTCTTTGGGGATCTCCCCTCCTGCCCCCAATCCATCGCTTTCTTTGTCCCTATTTAATGTGTAATTTTTTTTCTAGTGGCAACTTTTATCATTTGATTGATGGGAATTTAAAATTTAGAATGCTTTATTATTCTTGAAATTTCAACATTTTTACACATTCATAATGCGCCGTTGCAAGCTATATCGTAATATTTCACTTGCTTTTATTCATGGGTTATTGTACTTCTCAGAAACTGAAGTTTTCTGTTAGATCTGATGATTAGCCTTGTGCAATTCTAGTGTAGATTTTCCTGCAACTTATCAAGACTGGACCACAACAGATCCTTTGGATCTTTTCCAAGCTCCAATTCTCAAGTCAGAATCCAATCCAAAGGTGCAGAGTGCGTGCTGTTTCATTTATTTTGTTTTTTAAAAATTAATTTCCACTCACCATACATAGCATTCATGTCTGGTCGATCGTTCATGAATCTAGACAGGAACAGATATGTCTTCTCTCGAGCTGTTGCTGATGATTTGTAATGGTTTGGTTTGGTGCCTGTTTTATATACACTGTGGTTTGCAATTGTGGTGGGGTGGTAGGTTTTTATGATATGATCAATGGGCATCTAATTTGTTTAACTAGGAAAGAGAAAGGTAACGGCATGCATCATCAAATAAATAGGAGAATGAATGTTTCTGATTTCATCAAAGGTGGGAAAATACACGCTGTTGTTCGTTGATAAAATTTCAAGTGTCAATGGTGACAAAGTTTTCGATCTATATATCCCTTTGGTTGGGTGATAATTACTCCCTGTTTACTGCATCTTTATTCTATTGCCTACTTGGAAGTTGTGATAGTTGTTGGATGGTTAATGGCTCTACATGTTAACGAAGGTTGAAATTACCAGAGATTCTATTTTTGTATGCTGGAATAGTGCAATTTAGACATTTGGAGTTGGCACAATCTATGTGGAAAAGGGCACATTTCCTTCTTGACAGAGGAGGTTTGCTTGCTTGTAGTTGGACATCTGTTAGAAAGCTATTCAAAATTATGCCTGGTCTGTTAGGTATCATTCTTGCCTTAGTTATAAAAAGCATGCCAAAGCTCACTAAGGCATAAGGCTCAAACTTCATCACCTTGGTTATGGAGGCCATGCAAATATGCAATGAGGTTTAGTAAATTGTGTGCCTCAGTATGCTTATAGTTGAGGCTGGGATTAGGCATCCTTTGTGCCTCGATGATATCTTTACTTTGGCGGGGGGTGGGGGGGTGACACAGTGAACCCATGAAAGCTCTAAATTTCGTTCAAATTGATACTTACCCAGGAGGATTGATGCAGTTTCGAGGAAACACGCTCAAACGATTGCAAGAAATTTCTTCAGACTGAACTTACATGGGAGATTGCATTTTCTTTTAACTTTAATTCCTGAATGGCCTGTCGGGCACCCAGTAGATGAGCGTTGCACCTGATCCAAGGAGATAATTTCATTATTTCCCTAAAGTTATATGTGTCCATTTTTTAATTTTCAAATTTTCTAGTGAGATATGCTTATAGTTGAGTTGAGGGCATGTTGTTATGTTGTAATTGCCTCCTTTGTACATGGGTGACATCCCCTTGGTGTTGCATAAAACAACTATTTGATTACTCATTAAAAAAATAAAAAATAAAATATTCTTGTAAATGGGATCGTAACCATCATTTTATGAGCTAAATGAGACTATTAAAAATTTGTTAGTTAAGTTTTGATATGGACCTCACATCCATGATATGTAGTCTGTGTCTCCTTAGGCCTTGTACTCAGGTTTCAGATCTTGTGCACCTTGTGTTGTTTCTTTGACAAATGTTACTCTATCTACAAAATATCTGAAAAGTTTACTCTAAACATTCGCATCACTCTGAAGATTCTGAAGTGCAATTCTAGTAAACTCAAAATGGGCACTATGGCAATGTACAACACATTATAAATTGTTTCGCATGGCCTTAAAAACTTATAGAACAGTTGGAGGACTTAAGAGGAGCATGTAGTTATCATTTGATGGCGATGCAATGTTTCTCCAAAATCACGCAAACGGTTTATGATAACCTTCAATTTTGGGGATGTTGGGAGTCTGTTACTACTCTGTCTCCAACATCTTTTCTGGACATCCTAGATATACTTATAAACAATTTCAATGTGTGCAATTGCTTCTTTGGCACCACGTTATTACAGGAATTCTCAGGCTATTGAGGTGATCTGGAGCGATAGTGATATCATAGGTGGAGATTTGAAGCACTCGTCCAGCATAGTAGTTACCATCTAATGTTTATTGATGAAAGAGTTTTGGTGATGAGTTGGTGATTTCCAAAATTACTCTCGCTGGGCTCGTAGTTTTTAAATTGTGCCAATGGTTGCAGAGGTGTGGAAGTAGCATAGCTGACATTTCATCAAAGTTGCAATGTAATTAACCATTTTATTAAAGTAAAAATCTTAGATGCAACACAAGTTATCGAACCATCTATTATAAGCTGCTCTAGACTTATGGAAAATTAATATAGACTTCGGTTCTAATATTTATTTCTCCAAGTCATACTATTATCTGGTGTCTCTCTTGAGGTTTTTATTTATTGTGGGGTCATCGGTGGCTCTAGTGGGCAAGAATCTGCTTGAAAGTGGTTATGAGTACCAGTAGCTATCTTTATATGCAGTAAGATAGCATCTTAAGGTGTACCAACTTTCGCTTCTGAGTACAGACCGTGATAGTCAGTATAGTGCTGGAACGGCCGGAAAGAGACATCATTGTGTCATCTTAGAAACTACATACATATTGGCAAGTGCGATCAGGTAACCAAATGTCTGCCCGGCTGCCCCTAAACAGTCATTAAATCATGTAACTGCTTAGATATGGTTTGATTTATACTTGTTCTTGGTTGTTCAGTAAGAATTCTATGGTTTTTAACTATTTATCGGAACTACATTGTACTGTTCAGTCTATTGGACAGAGTTGCATATAAGCAAATACTAATCACCTGAAGCTGTTTGCTGCTATGGTGTAGAATAGCTCTTTCCTGTTCCTGTTTTTTTGGGCGGGGTTGCCCTATGTTTAGATGTTACTGGATGAAGCTTTGTTGTTATCCTGATATTGTGTTGTCAAATATCTGTTTCTTGGTAGCTCTGGTTATAATGCAAAAATTCATGTCTACTTCTGGCCAGGCTCATATACGGAAGCATTTGAGCCAAGAAGCTCGTGGATGTAATCATCTAGTTTTGTGGCTGGATTGTGACCGAGAAGGGGAGAATATATGTTTTGAAGGTGCTTCTTTTAATTTCTGGTGTAATTCTATAGGAAATTGTGTTTTCATTTGTTGCATTTTTATAGTTAATAATGAATGAGTTTGATTATTGACCCTTGAAGTGTAAAATTTGCCTATTCGTATTTGTTTTGGTTGATGTCCCAGTTATGTTAATGTTTGCTTCCTTTTAGATTGAAACTTTGAAAATATCTTTACCTCCAATTCAAGTGCTCCATTCGTATCAGCACCAACTTATATTTGGGCTTGACTGTATTGTCGAAATAACATTAAGTTACTTGATGTTTGAATCCGTGGGAATGATTATTCATGTGTATATCTTGATTTTTTTGACTCATGATCACAATATCAGTTTACAATTTATTCTGCTACCGATTTGGTTGGCTTTCTTCAATTGCATAGGAAAGCAGGACAACATTCATGAAAGAGAGTTCATTAAGTTTGGTTTACTGTTCAATGACAAGCTAACCACATGATTTAATTAATTATTGAACAGCTCAAGTTTATGTCTCAGCAGCTGGGAGGCCAAATTTTGTCATGAGAAGAATAGGTTCAGCTGTGTGTTGTTTCTTTTAATTTTGTACCATTATTTGTATACAATTAGTTATGTGGTGAAGAGGCCATGGAATTATAGGGGGTTGTGGAGCTCCTAATTGAGAAAATTGAAAATGCAGTTCGTATTCTTCAATCTGTATAGAGATGTTTGCCATGTTGACAAACTAAGAATTGGTAACTTATATGATGACTTTGAGACAGAGAATATGATTCATTCCTTAATAACCAAGGTGCAGGTCTAATGTGCTGAACATGACCCCCTTTTGTGATTCAATTCATCGAGACACTGTTGTGCACTAACTACTAGCAGAACAAGGGAGTGGATGAATTAAACTAATATTAGCCTGTATAAATGAGTGACTTGGATTGAATTCATGAAGGATATCGTCTCAGAGGTTCTTGTTCTGTAATATTTAGGCAAGTACGCTTTTCTAGACTTGATTCTCTTGAATATTGAGCTTATTGTGCTTCTAGGATTACGCCGGGTTCAGGTCTAAGAAAACCACCGATTCTTGCTCCAAGGTAGTTCCTCGATAGTGGGATATGCTATTGTGCTTGGCAGTCTTGGTTGGCACTCTGTTGGGATACGAATTTGATTGATATTTCTTTTCCATTTTTCATGGTTTCTCTATTTGTGAGCTTATGGTTCTCGAACGCTTCTAGAGTGGTGGTGGAACTCTAAGTAAATGCTCTATTGATTCCAACCTAAATATGTTGCTTTGTATTTTAGGATGTCTCATATTGATTTTCCCCTTCATTTTATTCTAGGAGGAAAATTTCCTTGAAGGATTTTCTTGACATTTGAGTCCTCTGATAGTGAAACATTTATTTTGGACCAAAGACAGTCTATATATGTTTCTTAATGTGATATTTAGATTCTGGTGGAATATCTATGGTTCCACATCTCTAGTGTCTACTTTCTAGGAGGCTCAAAGAGTCATTTGGAGCAATTCTTTTGGCTGTTAACTATTTTGAACTGATATGAGATGCCTTGTAAGACTTTTGTCTACTTCTTTTGTTTTAGAGTAGTAGGCAGTCAATGATTGGAAGAAAAATGCTCATACATTGATAATAATAGTTATTGGGTGGTTCAAACAAGCCAAATTGTGGTGCACATCGTTCTGCACTTAAGAACCTGCTAATTTAGCAAGTGTTTTTGCCTTGATACCTTCTATCTTCATGAGTATTGAGTTACTAACGGTTGCTATGCCCTTGGCTGTCAAGTCATAGTGGTGGTGGACCTATGCCATTGCTCGTGGGCTGGCTTGGTTGATTCCAACCCTTCTTCAGCATTAACCCCTAAACTCTTCTATATTAACTGGGTTATAGTGGCTGCAGTCCCTTATGGCTGGACCAAAGAAGAGGATTTCTGATTCATGGCTTTTCCCCTTTATCTGTTGTTACAAATATGCCTTTTGTTGCAGTGATATCAGATGTATTAACTGAAGGTTTTCGCCCCTCTTTGCCTCCAGTTATCGAGTGTACTGGTTTTAATGTCAAGGATGGAGGAAAAGGAATTCATCGTGCTAGATTTTCCTCTGTTACTGAAAAGGATATCTTGAAGGCCATGGAAAATCTTGTTCAACCAAACAGAAATGAGGCTTTGGCTGTGGATGCTCGGCAAGAGATAGACTTGAAAGTTGGGGTTGCATTTACACGGTTTCAGACTAGTTACTTTCAAGGAAAATATGGAAATTTGGATTCTCGAGTTATCTCGTTGGTTCTCTTCTCTTTGCTGTAGTTCATTTGTTGGTATTATCTTTTCCTCGTTTCATTCACTGATTGCTTCCATTCATCTTTACTACTGTCGTGTATTTTGCAATTTTGTTTCTTTTCCAGTGTCTCATCCTTCATCTTTTCGTCTATAATTGTGTGTTTATCTCCCCCCCCCCCCCCCCCTGTTTTTTTTTTTTTTTTTGGGTGGGTGGGGTGGGGGTGGGGGGGTTTATGGAGTACAAATGTTCTTGCCATGGAACATTTTCTTTCCCTCTGGCTGCCTGGTAGGCTTGCTGCTTCAGTCCTTGTTATTGATGGAAAAGTTCCTAGTTGTCAGCTTGTTCTTGCCCTAATCCATCTTGTCTCTTTTTTTTAATAAATAATTGACCGCTGTGCATCAAATTGCTGCTACAAGAGTCTTTACTGAGTCCAATCATCTTCGTTTCTGCATAGTCTGATGTAAGTAGTATGTAACATTGATTTTGTCATGGGCCAAGAGCTCATTAGTCCTGTCACATCCCCGTGACTAGCTGGCATCAAAAGATGCTTACTTAGCAGACCTATGGAATTTTTGGAGCATTTTTCAGCCTGTAGGCTGTGGCTAGTAGATCTGGAGCTTTGACTGAAAGTAACTGAGTGTATCTAGACTGATCTAGTTTCAGCTCTCCGTCCTGTTACAGTTTATCTACAATTACTTCTAACATTGTTCTTTTATTTGATATGTGTTCCTGTAATTTCAGCTTGAAGTTGATCATTGATTGCCAGATTTTTCTCTGTTGTTGTTTGCAGTTATGGGCCATGCCAAACTCCAACACTTGGATTTTGTGTACAACGCTATTTGAATATCAACACCTTTAAGCCAGAAAAGTTTTGGGCTGTGCATCCTTACATTGTGCATAGAGGGTATGAGCTGAAGTTGGAGTGGGGGCGTGAAAAGTTGTTTGACTTGGATGTAAGTAACCCTTGTGATGTATTCAGCATGTGCATGTTGTGAATTTTACTTAAATGTCTTTCAATAGGTAATACAAAGAACACGGCATAAGGAAGCTAGTTTTGTCTCCAGGTCTCGCTGATGTTTCAAAAATTGGTGATGGACGATGGGACTGTTGAAGTAATCAACATTTATGAGAAACAAGAACACAAGAGTCGCCCTGCGGGTTTGAATACAGTGAATCTGTTAAAGGTTCCCTCCCACCCTCTGTTTTCTGTTGCTCTTAAATTGAAGTTGGGGATTGCAACACTCTCCTGTATAATTCCCTGGTACTTTTGAGTTTTGATATCCTTAATAAACATATATTCTCTCTGTCTCAAAATATTTGTCCCTTTTTCCTTCTATGGGAATCCCAAAATAAAATCTTTACTACTATTAGTACTAAAAATCTTCTCTTTTTTCTAAAATCAATAGAAAATAGTGCATCCTTAAAAAAAATTCCATTCCCTGGGCCGGACAAAATTTTTGGGATGGAGCTATTAATTATAAACTGAACAAGCTTTTCCAAGGCTGCTCTTGATCTGCCAGGGTTTCGTGCTCCTGTTGATAGTACCCGATATATAACGATAGCGGAGGAATTTGCAGTCGTGTCTTATAGCTGAAGAACCTCGCTAATGTTTGATCTATCCCACCGTACTTCCTTGATTAACTTGGATTCATCCTTGAAGAACCTTCATGTTTGGAAATGATGCTACTAGATGTTTTAGCACGGAATACTCTGCCTCTGGTTTATGGTTGTTGGTAGGACCTAGGATGTGTTGCTTATATATCTCCTCAAACAATAAAACAAAATTGCTAATCGGTGGTTGGCTTTCACTTTGTTGCTTATGCCATGAAAGGGTCTTCTATAGCATGCTTGATTGTGTCAACCTGGATTGGAATGTTGTGATTGTGGTTACATTCCTTTTCAAGAGGACACTTTGTGGAGCAGAAACATAATACATTGTGATGACTTTTTCAGGTTGCTTCAAGTGCATTAGGCTTTGGGCCACAAATGGCTATGCAGATAGCAGAAAAGCTCTATACTCAAGGTTTCATCAGGTCATGCATCGCCTGTTTATTGTTATAGTGTTTATTTGGTTGCAACTTTTGAGTGTGCTTTGATGTCTTTACTTTTTAAACAATGAGCACTACAGAAAGGGTCCTTGCTGGAGGGGGACAAATATTATCTGAATTTGCATATGGCTAGGTGTTGAATGAATTGAGTGTTGATGCCATTAGATATAGGCAGCCAGTATAGAGAAATCCCCAAAGAAGAGCTGCCCTATTTAGCTGCTTGTGATCACCAAATATAAGTAGGAAAAGTTTTTATTTTAATTTTTTTGGGATATGTTCATATATATCGGGTTGTACTTGTACCTTCTTCTGCAGAATTGAAGTGACGAGTGATGTGTTCATGGTTGTCGTTTGTCTTGTAAAATGGTCGCCATTTCCCAAATCTGCATTCTTTAAATGCAAATAAAGTTTTCAGCATTTTGTGCTTGCGTGATGGCTGGGGTACATGCTCTCCCAAGTCCTACCTCTTTGAAACTCCAAAGAAGAAACGGTTTCTAATTCAAGAATGACTTGTTTTGGCGCTAAATATTCTTTTGTGGTGGTTCTTCAGTTATCCTCGTACAGAAAGTACAGCCTACCCTTCTTCTTTTGATTTCCGAGGTGTACTTGAGGCGCAAAAGAGTAATTCTGTATGGGGTGGTCATGTACAAAAACTACTAGCTGACGGTTACCAGAAGGCTCGTCTAGGAACTGATGTTGGCGACCATCCGCCCATTACACCAATGCGTTCGGCAACTGAAGAGATGCTAGGGTATGATGCTTGGAAGCTCTATCAATATGTTTGCCAACATTTTATTGCAACTGTCTCTCCGGACTGCAAATATGTAAGGTAGGAACCTTTTTTGGTCATCCTTTTGATATTCTGAACCTTGTATCCCTTTGACCTCATAACTTATAAAGGCATAATGTGATTGAATGCAACTACACCATGCAAAGATCTAGCCAGCTTGTGTCGTAAAGCATCATGATATATCACTACCTAATGTTGATTCATGTTGATTTTCTTGAGCCACAGTTTACATATATGGTCTACTTCTGTAACATTCCAGGACAACCATTGAATTTTCAAGTGGCGGAGAATCGTTTCACTGTACAGGCCAGTATGTCACTGCCCAAGGATTTACATCCATTATGCCCTGGTTGGCTGTAAGTGAGAAGAAGCTTCCTGAATTTACTACGGCGGAGAAAATTAAATTTTCAAAAGTTGAGCTGTATGAGGTAATTATTGAAGTTTTTAAGGTTTGCTGCGTGCAATGTTTTTGAGATCTGCATGTCATAGTTGAAGTGATAATTACTCTCAAGCACATGGAGGATGGGCAATAGGACTACATTATATTGTTGATAATGGAACAACTTTATATTTATAAAACCTTAACTCCCATAGGTCTTAACCTAGGTCATGTGAATTCCCCTTGGTCTTACCACAAATCAGTGCTTGTATCAAACTTTGTTCTTCATAGTATCATCTGACATCAAGTAGGTGAAAGGATTAGTAGTCAGACAGAAAGTATGTAAAGGACACAGAATACCCTGGGTAGCGAAGGGTCCCAAAAGTCAAGGTGAAAGGCAGAAGCCCAAGGCACGTGCATCTCATATGGAAGCCCAGTACCTTTGTTAAGATGCTTAATAGTTGATATTTTATAATTTTTAGTATTGTGACTTTGCTTATAAAAAGTTGTTATAATCCTGTTTAATGGAAACACGAAAGTTAAAGCAGACATAAATAAGTAAAAAATACGATGAAATCATCCTTTTGGACTAGTCGTAGCTCACCTCTTAGATGCCTTAATGAGATTTGTGAACGAGGGTCTAAATCCACTGGAGTTCAAATTTGGGGTTTAGTTTGAAGAAATTCATGCAATTGTGAGGGCATTTTCTCAAAATTGCATCAATGGTCTTGGTAACTGCCAACTAGTCTAGGCACTAAGAACAGGGAACATTTTTGTTAGTTTTCAAGGTTCTTATTTACTTTCTGATTTGAGGGCTTTATGGATTATGTAAACAACTAGATACTTGGGTCACTGTGCCCTGATTGGTAAAACTTAGTGACATGAGAATGTTCTTGCTTTTAAACAAATGTAGGGAACCACTTCACCCCCTGATTACCTTACAGAAAGTGAGGTAATCTCTCTCATGGAAAAGCATGGAATAGGCACTGATGCATCTATCCCAGTACACATTAACAACATATGTGAGCGCAACTATGTGCAGGTTAGTACCTTGTTCCCTGTGCCATTTTCATACATTTGGTGCTATCAGATTTTCTTTGTGAATGTTTATGCATCCAGAGTTGATGGATGGTAGAGGTTAATGATAATGGATCACTAGTGTTCCTTTTTTCACTCATATGGCAGGTGCATAGTGGGCGGAGGCTTGTTCCTACTGCCTTGGGCATCACCCTTGTTAGAGGTTACCAGTGTATTGATCCAGATCTTTGTTTGCCTGACATCCGGAGTTTTATTGAGCATCAGATTACTCTTATTGCCAAGGGTCAGGCAGATCATTCACTTGTTGTGAAGCATGTTTTGGAGCAATTTAAGCAGAAATTTGTCTATTTTGTCAAGCAGGTCAGTGCTATCATCTACCTTCACGCCAACTTCTCTCTCTCTCTCTCCCTCTCTCCCTATTTTCTTCTTTTTTGTTTGGGGTGGAGGTGGGTGGGAGGTTGAGGGAGACAAGATTATAGACTGAGAAGAAACATGGTAAGCAGCCGCAGGGAAAGGCATCCCTACCCAAAACGAAAAATAAAGTGAAACTAGTGTAGTAAAGCCTCCAACATGTCTGAATGCCAAAATTTAATCCAAATCTGTACCCTAGGAGTCTTGCTTGGACTGGCTTGTGAGAGGGGGCGCCGGGGAAGTGGGGTTGGTGTTGTCAAATTGGTAGCACGGTAGCACCTTTCCACCTGTATTGCTGCAAAGAGGCTGTTCCACTGGACCCCCACTGCTGAATGTCTCTCAAAGAAATCCCATTGTATAGATGGTTAGGAAACTCCCACTGTGAAGCTAAGTAAACATGTGTAGGCTCCGAATATTGCAGAATTATATTCCAGCCAAATGTCCCCAACAATAGCAACTAGTTATTTGTCACTTGTTCCTGACATGCCTAGAGAGGGTGAAGAACATGGATGTTTTTCCAGGTTTGTACATGAATAGTGAAGGTGGTTGAAGTGCTTTATACCGAGTATTCTCTCATGCGCTCATTCACTATGCTACAACCTTGTTTTCACAGGAGTAAATCATGTGGCTTTCTGTGGTGCATCAGAAAATTAGAAAATGTAAGCTTGCTTATGTCTGTTGTCTCCTTCAAAACTTATCTTGGTTATAACTTCTGCAGATTGAACATATGGATGCGCTATTTGAAGCTCAATTCTCTCCACTGTCAGAATCAGGGCGTGCGATGAGTAAATGTGGGAAATGTCTGCGCTATATGAAGCATATCTCTCCTCAACCGCCACGTCTCTATTGTGGCACATGTGAGGATGTCTACTATCTCCCTCAAAAGGGTTCTATCAAGGTTCTTTTACTATTCTTTCTGCTGTTCATTATGCCAGTTATATTTTGGGTTTATGTCTGATGAGAAAATGGTTTCTTTGCAAATTGTTTCCTGTCTTTCCAGTGTTTACTAAAAATAAGGGGAAGATATATTGGAAAATCACTTTTGCCTGTGTAACTGAAAATTAACTGATTCTTCTTGAGTAACAGAGAGGAAAACAATGTCTGATGAGTGATGAGAATTGAGAAAATCATAATGAGAGATGAAGTTTTTTCTTTTTCACCTTATTAGAGATGGGTTGATACTGCAAGTTCATTTTCTCTGGAAAACCATTATTTCCTATCTCTCCCTTGTGCATCCATTGTTTGGTATTCTCATCTTTGAGCCAGTGAATTACCCTCTTGTTCTTACTATCTTTGCATTTCTTGTAGCTTTACAAGGAACTCTCTTGCCCCTTGGACAATTTTGAGCTCGTGCTCTTCTCCATTCCTGGTCCTGAAGGCAAGTCATTCCCTCTATGCCCTTACTGCTATAACAACCCTCCATTTGAAAATGTAGATGCACTCTTTGGTGCCCCTAAGACTGGTGGCCCAGCCAAGCTGGGCAAGGGAGCAGGGATGCCATGCTCTCTCTGCCCACATCCAACCTGTCGCCATTCTCTAATATCCCAAGGAGTCTGCGCCTGCCCTGAATGCAGTGGTACCCTTGTCCTTGATCCAGTCAGTGCTCCCAAGTGGAGGCTTCATTGTAACATGTGTAACTGCCTTGTTTTTCTGCCCCAAGGAGCTCACCGGATTTCTACCACCCAAGACCGGTGCCCTGATTGTGACTCCACCATCATAGAGGTGGACTTCAATAAGAACAATACCCCTTTGGCTGATGGTGCTACTTTGTACTCTGGATGCATTCTTTGTGATGAGCTCTTGCATTCTTTGATCGAGATGAAGCACGGGAAATCCTCTTTCAGGCGATTTGGAGGGAGGGGAAGAGGAAAGGGAAGAGGCCGAGGAGGAAGTAGGCGAGGTGGCAAAAAGAACGTCGATCCCAAGATGAGCTTTCGTGACTTTTGAATTACGCCATGACCCATGGCATGAGCTTTGTGTTTTGTATTAGTAACATTTTCTTTTGTATTTCCTTTGTAGTGCAGAGGGATGAGGTGGTTGTTTGTATTAGCTTGTGTTGTAGTTTGATTGTGATTCGATCTGGAAAGTCCAGGGAATGCTCAGAGTCTATCGCTAATTGAGGTGTAAATTGGCATTGCTTGCTGTTAAATCAGAAGAAAGCAGAATTTTGGGTGCCACTTCTTCTTGAAGTTTTTATCAATTTCAACTTGGCTTCAAAGCACCTGGGATTTGTGTAAGGCTTGATCTTTTAGTTATCTCTTTTCTGAATTTGCAGTATGCATAACCTTTAGATGAGCAGAAAAATGATGCAATAAGTAGTCCATTCCATTAACACATGTACCTTTTTTGGGTTCTAAGAATTGCCTTATCGTTCTAAATATAACGAGCTTATCTAATTCCGCATACTAAACTTTTTTTTAGAATGTTAGCTAACTTAACTGATAAAATAACACGTTTAAAATTCATAAATTATATCAATTTATGAGAATTTTTTGAAGGGAAAAATAAACCCTCCTTGGGAAACAACTTGAGCACCTATAAGTCACACCTCTTTTGGTGGACTTCTGAATTCAATAATTAATAAATAAAGAAGACAGGCTAATAACATCTTCAATATGACCTGCAGTCCAAACTTTCAATTTCCAACCATGACAATAACTGGCCTCACTCCTAATTATTGCCAACAACATTGTTGTTCCCCTCACATGAATTAGCTGTATCTATTATTTTTGATCATTCTGTATTCCCAACATCTCTGCACATATAAAAGTATAAAACAATAAAAAATTTATCATATAGAACAATTTGATCCCCCTTATCAGGCAAGAATTCTTGATGTTTTCCACAAAGAGTTCATCTTTTATAACCAAACCATAATAATAAAGTGATACTCATAAGAATATATGAAGTCTTGATTTACCCAAAAAAAAGAAAGAATATATCAAATCAGAGTATGTGTAATAGTATAGAGATTGTTTGTATTCGGCGTAATTTGAAGTTTATTATTGCTTACTAGTAAACAAAATAAGAGAAATATATCAATTTGAAGGATTACCCAAAGATCAAAAGATCGTCCAATACGAACTTGTTCAATTAACCAATGAGTGAGAGATCAATAACTGGGTATTAATACGAAAAAAGAGCAAATCTTGAGGGTCCGAAATAAATTTAGAACAAAGTTGAATTTACAAAAAAAAAGAAAAGGAAGAACACTATGGCATGAAGATGTGGAGGGATGTCATCCCCTTTTACTATATCACATTAATGTGATTAAGTACCTCAAAAAAAAAAAAAAAAAAAAACCTCCTCTGGAATAGGACAAGAAAAGCATTTGACAGTAGGAAATACACAATTACAGAAAATTGCAAGTGAATTTCCTTGCAGAGTAACCATGGAACAGTTGCTTCCATGAAAACTTTAACTTGAACAACATGAAATGTAACCCTGATTCTGGTTCGACTTTTCATCGTTGACTAGGCTTACCCTATTGAAAGACAAGGAAGTCTTGTATGAATCTGAATTGAGGACTTTCCTGCTTATATTTTTGTATATCTCATGGATGATAATCTCGAAAGCCTTCTTGACATTGGTTGAGTCTTTGGCGGATGTCTCCATGAAGAACAATCCATGCTTTTCAGCAACATTCTTGCCCTCCTCGATGCTCACTGCCCTTATATCATCCAAATCATACTTGTTTCCCACAAGCATTTTTGCCACAGTTGTGTCAGATTGAGCTGCAAAATAATCCCACCATGAATGAAATGAACCTTGAATGACAATGGCTCTCATAGACCAAGAAATTGTAATAAAAAAATGAAGCACGTATTTTGGGCGTAAGTTAGCTTAATTGGTAGAGTATCCGAGGATTGGTCCCCTAGTTTAGATGCATTATAGTCTAAGGTATCGAATCTACAAGGAGAAATGAACTCGAAATACCCTATTAAAATTAAGGATCAAGATTGAAGCCCAAAGAAATGCAATGAACGTAAATGCTTTGCCAATCGAAAGGTCAACATTTGTCTAAGATCTTCAGCACATTTTTCATGGTTTTTCTTGTGCTAATCATCAGATTCTCCCGCTGAAATACAATGTAATCATATTCATAAAAATCTATCCCAAATAACAGAGTGCATCCAAAGCCCGGATCAATCAACCAAACAAATAAGCAAACCCATCAAAAACTTGAATCAAATCCCCAAAAAACCAAGCTTTGCCAACAACCCAGATCAATAAATCCAACAAAAACCAAAACCCACCAACAAGTTTTTGTTTATAAACATACTGTTGAGCTCATCAAGCCATCGGCCAACGCTATCAAAGGTGGTTCTGCGTGTGATATCATAGACAATTAGGGCACCAACAGCACCTCTGTAATAAGCAGAAGTAACAGCCCTAAATCTTTCTTGACCAGCAGTGTCCCAAATCTGAGCTTTTACTTCTTTTCCATCAATTTCCATGCTTTGGGTCTGAAATTCAACCCCAATTGTGGCTTTTGAATGCATGTTGAACTCATTCCGAGCGTATCGAGATAGAAGATTGGATTTGCCCACTGCTGAATCCCCAATGATCACAATCTTGAAGAGGTATTCCTCTGTTTCTTCATCAGAGGACATGGCTTTTAGTTTGAGGGGGTATTTTTATGGAGATAAAAAACAGGGGAAAACAGGGGAGATAAGTAAAAGAGTGAAATGGGGTTCTTTTTAATGAGAATTTGGAGGTTTTGGGATATGGGTTTTGCAAAGTGAGGGATTTGGGCAAGTGGGCTTCCTTTGTTTAGAGAGAGAAAGGAAGACAGGCTAGAGAGAGAGTGTTGGGGGTGTTTGGAAGATGATGGTGTGTGAATTGTGATACTTTCATGGGAAGCAATTTCTTTGGGGAGTGATCATGGTTACCAAATACTTTTCTGTCTTATTTTCAATTTTTGTTCCAATAATGTCCTACATGGTCTATCATATGTTACCTTGTTTGGCATTGAGTACAAAAGTTTAATTTTATTTTACAAGAATTATTCACTAATAATTCTAATGGGAGTTTCTATAAACAATACAATTCTAATTTGCTTGTAGGCAATAGATTATGTCTAACTTAAAATATAAGGACTAAGCCAACAGCTGTTATGATCATCATAGTGATGGTCTCTCATCTTATTAATCCTAATGTTTATTATATTTTGTTTTGAGTTTTAAATAGTCTCTCCATGTTATTTTATTATGCTTTGCTCGAATTTTGATTTTTTGTTTTTCGTTATGTCTTCTTTACTGATACATGGATCTTCTCTGTCAATACAACCTGGAACAGGAAACCAATTGTCTTTGTGTGACTTCTATTTCAATGATCAATCATAAAAAAAGGTTAAAAGCCTAATCCGATTTGACATTATACATATCATTGTTATTTATAAATTAAAAATGGTTAATCTCCCCGCAAAAAAGTCTATTTTCATAAATCTTAATATGAGTAATAAATATTTTCTAAAGAAAAAAAGGTGTCACAGTTAAACCATAATGAACAAGAGAGGCTTTCATGTTTGATGCAATCTCTTGTTTCATGTTGATGACTTGCACGATGGTGGTGGGCAACATTTATATGTTGGTAAAACACACCACATCTATTATTTTATTTTATTTTTGATCATGTCTTCTAATCTAAACCACTTTTGGGGTGCTCTATGTTGGCACTTTGAGGAAAACATATAGAATTTTTTTTTGGGGGAGGGGGGGGGGGCAATGACAGTCCATAGAAAATCTCATATGCTAAAAGGTGTGTACAATCCAAGCAGAGATAGAGCCAAGTTAGGTGTGGTTGGGCCAACCTATTATCACTTTCAAGCTTCCCCCTATATGTCGGATTAGATTATGGGGTGTTTGGTAAATAGTTTTTTAAAAAGATTTTTTGTTAAAAAGAATTTTTTTTTAATCAAAATTAGCTATTTGAGTTAGTCAAAAAGCTAATTTAAGAGTTTGATAGAATAGCTTTTTGGAAAAGCTTTTTAGATCCAAAAAGTTAATTTGATTAGATTTTTGGAAGAGCTTTTCGGAAAATTAGCTTTTTGTCTAACAACTTTGTTAGAAACAGCTAAGTTCATCAAACGGTTTTTTTACAAGCAGCTAATTTAAACAGCTAACAGCTAATACAAACAGCTAACAGCTGTTTGCAAACAAAGCCTATGTTATGGCAGTGGCATTGAAAATAGCTATGTATTAGTTATCAAGAATTACTCTAAGGCCCTGTTTGGTAAACAGCTGTTAGCTGTTTGTATTAGCTGTTAACTGTTAGCTGTTTGAATTAGCTGTTTATATTAGCTGTTTGAATTAGCTGTTTTTAGAAAAAGTGTTTGGTAAAAATTAGCTATTTCTAAACAATATGTTGGTAAAATTTCATTTATGCCCTTATTTATGAATTAGTTTTTAATGGGATGTGTGTAATTTTTTCAAACTTATGGATAATTATGTCATTTCTACAAAAAGCTCTTCTCAAAAGGCTAATGAGAATAGCTTTTTCAAAAAGAGCTTTTTGGAGCCAAACAGCTATTGTAAACAGCTCTTTACCAAACACCCTTTAGCTGTTTGACTTGGTCAAAACAGCCAAAATCCTCTCAAACAGCTATTTTTTCTCAAAAAGCTGTTGTTACCAAACATCCCCTAAATTAGATTTTTGAAGTGATTTAATAAACAATGACGACTTTTAACTCTAAGCACCCATAGGTGACAGCCAAATACAGAGGTACTTATCTCATACCAAATTGCCGTTAGCTTCAAAGCATGCAAGGAGTAAATTAGGGTTTGATGGGGGTCAACAACTCATTCTTATTCGCAGATTATTTATTTGTCTTCCAACCCGTGTAAGTTGGCCAAAAATAATTTCATATTAATAGGGCATATGTGGTACAATTCATGGTGTGAAAAAAAAAAAACCAATTTAAACGGTTTGAAATAATATTTGGATATATAACTTAAATTATTTTTTAACAATTAAACTAATTAGTAGTACATATTGTAAATGGGAATATCATAGAGCAATGACAACAGTTGAGGTTAGGTTTTTGCTCAACAACCCTGTTATACTCCATGATCTGCAAATGCTTTGGGAGTGATATGACATCCAACCATAGGGTATCGGAAAGTCAAAGTTGATGGAACAAAATTGAATGGTTGGTTGGTTCCATGAGTTTGCTCCATTTAATTCACTAGTATTTGGTTGCTACTCATGAAGTCACCTCCTATGTATGCTTCCATGGTTGGCAACAATCCTAACTTGCATTTTGATCTACAAATCTATAGTGTACATTTTGATCGACATAAAGTTCATACATGTCATTTGTGGTTCTTTCTCTATATATATACATGCTAAGCATTATTCGAACCCTAAATTGTCATCTACCAATGTTGACTTGCTCCCAAGTTTGCCTTTCTACATTATTTTTACGAGGTGTTTCAACATGCATAAACTGCAAACTGATTTCTAGAGATGATCAACCAATTGTCGTTTAAAAAAATGACATAAACGTGCAATTTTTTTAGGGGCTAGGCTCAGGCTCGATTTGGTTAGATAAAAGCTTTTGTCGAGCTAGGCTCGAAACTCCTTGAGCCTGTAAAGTTTAGGCTCAAGCTCGGAGGCACGCTATTGACTCGACATTCTTTTTTATATAATTTTTTTTTTCAAATTCAAAGTTTTAATCCAAGCTAAAGTTTAAATTTTTTATATTTGATTCAAGAGATAATGATTGGAGTTGGAATAAAATTTTGTTAATCATAATGATAATTTCTTACTCTCCACACGAAGCATGTAAGAAGGGAAAAAAAAGCTACACTACACTAAGCCGAGCTGAACCAAGCCCAGTTTTAACAAAACCTAACCTGAAGATTCGGCGAGCTGGCTTGGTTTCATTACAGCCGGGGCAGAGGGTTGGAAAAATGATGTTTTCCCACAGACCTTCCAAAACACACGATGAACAAACAAAAATAATAGGGGCTTACACAAACTAGAAAATGATGGGTAACCCACAAAGAAGTGAAAATGGGTTAGCCCAAGTCATGGATGACCAGTCACATATGAAATGAATGACACCCAACTCTATAACCCACTTTTATGGGCTTGGAAGATAGACATGAATGAATATCCATGAAAAATTTTGCAAATACTCAAAAAAGATGACATCTTTTCTCTTATCCCTTATCACAACCGCAAAATCCCTGCACGCATAAGTTCTCAGCTTCATTTCGACTCTAACCCCAAACACCAACTCCAGTGGCTTTGCAGTTTGCTCTACTCCCCTAGTCAGCAAGAACCCTCATTCAATCTTCATCAATCCAAAAAGCCCCAATATGCCAATCTTCAATGCATTATGTGGAGGAGTAGGTTCAGTCACAAGCCTTTGTTTTCATTCACAACTTCTTACCAATGATTCAGTTACCAACTGCACTTCCTCCTTTGCCCTATACAATTGCAGCCCACGTAATTTTAATCCCTTGAATTTGAGTCAGAAATCAAGAATCAACAAATACCCACTTCAAGCAACGGAGATTAATGCTTCTTCTGAGCCTAAGGTTGATGAGATTTTGAATGATTCTCATCTCCCTTCTCAGCCTAGTCGTCTATCTCCGGTGCGTTTTCTTTTTCAGTATTTGGGGAATTTCTTTCGTATAAAACTGGAAATTTATGGTGTTTTCTGATATTTTTCATTGGTTGAGGTTGAATGCTGAATTCGGTTTGTAAGCTTTTGTTTAGATAGTGGCTTAAGCCCACTTCTACACTATAGGGTTCTGAACTTCTTTCGTGCAGAACTGGAAAGTCATAGTCTTTTCTGATATTGTCCACTGGTGGAGGTTGAATGGTGAATTGGGTTTCTAAGTATTTTCTTAGTTAATGGCTTAAACCCGCTTCTACAATCAAGAGAGGGTTCTGAATTTCTTAACTCACTTCAAGGTCCAAAGCTCATTGTTAATTTGTTATGTATTAGTTTGGGATTGAGCGCATAGGTTAAGCTTTTAATTCACAGGGCTTTTCTAGACTTGATTTTCATCGACATTAAAGACCTAATGCCTTTTTGTGATTTTTGGAAGCTGGTCCAAGTTGAAATCTCAATAACCTTCGTGTTTACTGATTGATTGAGACCACTGAGAGGTAATTGGCACATTCTTGGTGATCCTAATTGGTTTCGAACTGAAGGTTTACAGCGTGTTTGGAAAAGGCGGAAAGGAAAAGTGCATTATTTTCCTGTGGCTTGTGGTTCAAAAATGAAAAGACAGGCTATTTGTTTTTGGATAATGAATGACAATGAAGGGAAATGATGGATAATATTCTTGTTCATATTCCTTTCCTTCAAATTGGAAGGAAACAAAATGTGGAATTGGTAGAAAGGTTTTACTTTATTTTTATTACCTGCCAACTTAATCTGTTATTTAAACATAGGAAAGTGACTATCTACAAATTCCTGACTGTCCTACCATTTCCTCCTATCCAAGTATACTGTTAGCATTAACGGGCAGGGGATATTTTAGATCCAAGCTTCATGTTGTTCTTTTCTGTTTTGTCTCCTTGGTGTTTAAATGATTGATTTCATTGGAACTGGGTGGCTGTTCTGCTTTTGATATTCTAAATGCATCTATTGCCATGAAGAAATAGAAGCCAGCTGAGTGGGAGGAAGCCAGAAGGTATAAACAAACTGGATCCATCTATTGGGGCAGAGTGGAGGGTTTCAACAATGGAGGCGTGCTAGTTCGTTTCTCCTCACTTGTTGGTTTTGTTCCTTTCCCACAATTGAGCCCATCACGTTGTTGTAAAGGTACTTTGGATTTTCATTTCTGTTACATATATAGGACATTGCTACGTAAACAAGCATAAGACATATGTGAGAAAACAATTTTGTAAGCCTATTTCTAGAATTCCCTGCTGGATGTACTGCTGTCATAACATGTAGTTGCATGGAAACTCATGTAACCGAAATATCAGATTGTGTTTCATTCTATACTGTTAGCTGTGGTCCCATGTATGACAGCTATCTTTTTTGTGTAACAGTCTCAGTCTAGAATTGCTCTTTTGGCTATATTTATGACTGTTTTCTGTAGTCCCTGTCTTATGAATTTACTGATACTCCAGCTACATCATCTTTGTTTGTCCCTTCGTTTTATTTTGTCTGTTTTGGCCCCTTAGTACAGGCCTTGACCAGGATCGCACAAAAGTTGCTCTCCTATTGTTTTGCAACATGTTTTGACATTGTTGAAGTATGATCTGGCTTCTTGTGGTGGATTTGTCAAAGGTGACCTATTAATGTCTGGCGTTGCTGCTTTGTGCAGAACCGAACAAAACCATACAAGAGATTGCTAGAGACCTTGTTGGTTCTGTGATACCCGTGAAGGTACCAATTTGGCATCTTTTTTTGTTTAAAATTAACCTTGCTTTATATGTGGAATGCCTTTTTATTTGTGGAATTCATTCTGCTACAACCATATGTAAATTATTAACCAACCTATCCGACCTGTGAAATGGTGAAAAAAATTAAGTGTTCAAGATCTAGATAACAAAGAGAGGAATAGCCATAACCTGTTCCGTATCCTGCAGGGTTTAGTGTCTGGTGGGCTCAAGCTATACTAGCTTAAACAAACCATCCCAACCACACAACACAACCAACTGGTAGCGAGTCCTATAATGAGGCCCATTGTTCTCACTTGAGCCTAGAAGTGGAAGGTTTTGTTGGGTTTGTGCATTTGGATCCTTATTTGTCTTTCTTATACACTGTATCCTTACCTATGTGCATGCAGACATACGAAGGAAATGACACCATGAGAAAAGCTATTTCAGATGACATCCCTCTCCCCATATTTGCCATCTATGTCATATATGGATGCCTTCACAGGATCTAAAGTTGGCTGCATTATAACCTTATCAAATATCTTTTGAGGGCTTGTGTTTCGACCTTCTTGACCATAGGTGGATGCCAAACTGGTTTATGAACATGTTTGTGTTTTGTGCAATCAGGTTTCAATTATTTGGCTTTAAGTGTAACTATCCTCTCTTTCTTGCTTGATCCCAAGCTTCCTAAGCTTGTTCATATGACATTTTTCCGTTAACAATGGAAAAGGTGGTTAAGGCAAATGAAGGGTTAAAAAAATTGGTATTATCTGAAAAGGAGGCTATTTGGGCAAAGTACTCAGGTAAGATCAATGCTGGAGACGTTTTCGATGCAAGGGTTGGTTTGGTTGAGGATTATGGTGCCTTTGTTCACTTACGTTTCCGTGATGGTATGATATCTGCTCTAGATTGTTTAGTCATTCATACTTGTGTTGCGAAATTTTTGGTGCTAAGGTATGCAACTCTAAATGCAGGCAATTATTATCTTACTGGTTTAGTACACATCTCGGAGGTCTCATGGGATTATGTTCAAGATGTCAGGGATATTCTGAAGGAGGGTGATAATGTGAGAGTTAAGGTCATTAATATCAACAGGTAACTACCAATCTAGTCTGGACACATGCAACATACATGTGTACTATGGAGTTCTTCTATCCTCATGAGATTTCTCATACTAATGGTGGTTCACTCTGCACCTAAATTCTAACTATCTTTGATTCTTTCATGTATATTATCTCTTTTTTTTTTTGGTCAATCCATTTAGCTTCCTCATCTTTCCAAATTTCAACTTTTCCACAAGGAAAACTAGAAGAGAAAAAGCAATCATATGGAATAGAAAATTCTCGATTTCTGATGTTGGATGGGTAATGTCTGTCTAATTTGCTTTCCCACTGTATTCCGGAATTCGAGTTCATTACCTCTATTTAATAAAAGATGAATTCAGGGAGAAATCGAGGATTTCACTGTCAATCAGACAACTGGAGGATGATCCACTATTTGAGACCTTGGATAAAGTAATACCTCCTCAGGTGCGATTCCCCTGCATGCCTCAACTCCCCTCCCCCCTCTTTCCTTTTCATTTGGGGGGTGTGTTTTCGTGCTCGCGTGTGCTCTAGGTTCCATTCTTCCCATTGTTCTAAGTAGATATGAGTTTCGTTGGAACAGGATGGTGCTACAAGCCCTGATTCTGAAACCACAGATGAAAGCTATAATATTCAGCCACTTCCAGGTCTCCAGGAAATACTTAATGAGCTGTTAGAGGAAGATGGGTATGGCCTCCAAACATTTTGAATTCTTCCAGATTGTCTATACTTGCTCCTCCCATCATAAGTCAGAGTCTTCATTTTACACTTTGATTTGTGTCTTAGTTGGCGACAAGAAGTGAGTTTGCACTTTGATTTGTGTCTGATTAAATGGCCATCTCCTCCGGTATGATTACTCTTATGGAGTTCCGGTGTTTTATGCTGATTTTAGACCTGAGTTTTGCTGTTATTCTCACAGTATAAGCGAAGCAAGGATCACTAGGCAAGGGTTTGAGAAACGGGTCGTCTCACAAGATCTCCAGCTTTGGCTTTCGAACGTCAGTTTCTCTTCTTTCCTTCAACATCCACTCTAAACCTTCTCAACTACCATTCAATTTTCTAATAACATCATCACCCCATGATTTGGAGCTTTTTCTAACTTGATCTCACAGGCTTCAGCTGTTGACAACCAATTCATCATCCTTGCTCGAGCCGGCAGGGAGGTATATGTCCACCTTCCCCACTCCCACACTGTGAAGCATTTGTCTCCCCCCCCCCCCCCCCTCTTTTCACGCTGCATGTTTTGAAGCGCATGGCCGTCCCCCGTTTTTCAGGTTCAGGAAATAAAACTGATGACGACGCTCGGTCAAGACGGCATCAAGAAAGCATTACAACGGGTTCTCGAGCGTGTCCCTTAATTTTTGAACTAAACTTCTTCGGATCATAGTTCCAAATCCAATCTTCAAGTGGGTTATCAACATTATCATCTTTCAGACACTTTGTGGTGTGCAGAGCATGTAATCCATATGTTGTCAGACTTTTCACATCTTGTTTATCATGTGCTGTCTGATCACAGTTGATTATTGATAGGGAAGGCTTTTGTGTAGGAAGGTTACACACCATGGTTGTCCGAAACTCAGTTCATTTATATGTTGAGTATGTCTATGTACTGTTACATGCTTGTTCCTTTGAAAGGTAGGTTTTCAAGATGCTTAATGATTAAGTTCTCTGTATAAGTAATTATCAACTTCCGTTGATTAGGCTGCAATGAAGACCAGGATTCCAATTTTAGTTGTGATTATCTTCTAATTGGGTAGGGCATTATTGGATTGTAAGTAGATCCTCTTATTTTAACCTATATTCGGGTTGAACTTGGATCCGAGCTAATACAAGTAGGAGTATCATGGGGTCAGGGAAGCAAACATTATCTGGGCCTCATTTATCTAACAATCTATACTATAATATAAAATCAATGTTGTAATGATGTAGCTTTTTCGAATTTTCTCATAAATTTGAGATTTTGAACCGTTAAATTATTTGATTATAAAATCACAACCATCAGATTTTCAATAAAATAATTACCGTCATAATTAAAAAAATATAATATCTTTTTTTTTTGCAACAAAATCTCTTAACTATCTAAAAACAGAATATACTATGATTATCCTTCCCTAAATCAATAAAAATAATTATCATCATAATATCATTAGATTATTTGATTATATAATCACAACCATCATATTTTCAATAAAAATAATTACCATCATAATTAAAAGTATATTATTTTTTGACTTTTTTTTTGTAGTGGAATCTATTAACTACCTAAAAATAAAATACACTTTAATAACTTTTTCTAATCACTAAAAATATGTATGTACTGAAGTTTATGTATGGTATTAATATTTTAGTGATCCAAGGAAGGAATAAAGTATTAAAGTTTCACTTTTCTTATTTTAATGGTAAACCCGAAATTAGCCACTTTACATATTATTATTAGATTAAATAGAAGAGATATAAATTAATAGAAGAGCTAGAATCAAACGAAAGACTTTTCTTTCCAAACGTTCTTAATGCGGGATAAGGTGTTTTTCTTCTAATATTTCTTGGTCATGAATTAAATTTCCTAAAATCACTAATTTTTTTTTTTGAACAAAAATTCGCACAATGACAATTAATTAAGGGTCGAAAATGTTCCTTTTAAGAGGTTGATGAAGTTTTTTATTTTTTTTTAATTTGTAACAAGTATTTCTATACCCATATAATAAGTGAAAAAAATATAAGTTTTTAATTGTAATAATTATTTATAAAATATTACAATATTCCATATAGCAACCATGTCATATACAATATTTTGAGTTTTTTAAATAAAATAATTAATAACTTTTTAAGAAGAAGCAATTATTGACAGGTGCAAATTATGAGAAACTATCAACTAAAATGTCTAATATATCGAAATATACTACAATAAGTTTAGCAAATATTTTCGATCGCAGTTATAATATCTTAATTTCTCTATACTATTTTGAAAATGATGATAGTGTACAAAATTATCTAAATTATTCATTGTTAAGTACTATTGATTATATATTTTCAGTTGTATATTTATGTTATGAATTTCGCAAGTGTATAGTTGATCGATGTAGCAAGTACAGGTGTCGATCCTTAGGGATGTGTTACGAAATTAGTTTGCTATAAAACTAAATGTGATACGATTGAATTAAATTGTCAAGGTTTAGTTAATTAGTAACCAATTATTTCATAACGCTACACTGGAAGATCAATCATCACCATTAACTTTAATTATGGGCAAATTATGCAAAGCAAAATCAAACTTGAATAATCGAAATACAAGCAGAGAGCTTAACAAACAGGAGAGAAATTAAGTTTTTCACCTCTAACTCCCTTCAGCTCTGGCCTGAAATGAAAATTTGAATCTAAACGCATATATGAACCGAATAGAGAATCCAGTTATCCAAAGAACGACCAGTACCGAAAACTCGAATCTAGGCTAGATTGAAGTTGTGCCACTCACGTTTTGGACACTTTATTTTTTGATTCCTAATTATCCCATTATAACATTCTCTACAGCCGTATGGTTATCTATCAGTATATGCGATTATAAATGATTGTATAGATAAATTGATGTTAGGTACACTAGGCACACAAGATATAATTGTAATCTTCATTATATCATTGCTAATCAAATTATTACTAAGAACTTAATTTTTAACGTAGGTACAAGAAGAGAATGCGAATTCTTCATCATTGCCACCATAAATTAACGAATTATTGAGTTTACATCGCATATTTGATAATCATACTTTAAGCATGATTTTTAGTTTCATTTTGACTATGTACAATCTCTTTCATACTTTACATCGCGTATTTGATAATCATACGTTGTTTTAATTATTGAGTTTCAATGGTTATACATAAAAGTGCTATCTATTCATATTTTTCAATAAATTTAAGCATC
>JACYFF010031952.1:850433-890225 GCA_017589665.1 Selenicereus undatus
TATGGTACACATGTTGTCGTTGATAATTAATTTGGCCATACTCAATAACATTTTCAAAGGCATTTAAGTATGTAGTATTTAACTAGAAGCCATGCCTTGCATGCATGGACCACGCCTCGCCTATACCATGCATGCACCACGCCTACCTGTGGTTGTTCCTCAATTTCTTATCCCCAAGCGATACTTTTGTATGTACATAAATTTATGAATTATCCCATTGAGAAAACTCTCAACCGAAATCCTGTCTTTGGCTGGGGGTGAGCCCAACCCCCTGCCTAAAATTTTTGAATAAAAAAATTAAAAAAAATTATAAGTTACTCTATCAATTATCAATTAATTTTGAGTTGAGACCTTATTTGAGGTTATGAATTATGAATGTGTACATGCAGATTTAAACGAGAATTTATATGATTTGCCGGAGTGGGGGAAAAAAAGGATGAGAGAGACGTACGAGATGCATAAATAGTCACATATGTACGTATTTGTGTCCATAAACCCACACGCATTTGTATGTACTGCATAGGCATAGCCTACCCTATGTACACCGTTTTTCGTCTACCTTTGCAAAAGCCACTGATGTTGACTTGCATTTAGTATTTAACCATTCTTTTCCCATTTTATTTCATTATTATATGCACCCAAAAAAAAAAAAAGATGATGGTGTTATTTGGAAGTTTTAGTGGGATGAGTTTTCGTTACAACTATTTTTCTCGTAAATTTTGAAAATATATCTAATGTTTTAGATTTAAAATTTATGAGTGTCATAGAAGGATAAGGTTGAACAAATTACGGTGTTTATATAAAAAGGATGAGTTTTTTTAGGTGAGAATAAGGAGTCACTTCCTAGTCTTACTTTTAGATTTTAACTTCAAATCTCAATGTAATACAACAATAATTTATTCGAATCACACATCCCATAGTTTCTTTGTAAGTTACAGCTCCTAATCTCAGTTCAATATTAGAGTGGACTTGAATTGTCATCCCCTTCAACCACCCCCCCCCCCCCAAAAACAAGAGAAATCAACCCCAAAAATTAAAAAAACTAAGGGTCTGTTTTTTTCGTGGGTAAATTGAGATAGGTAAAAGAGTAAAGTGGGTTAAAATAGGTTGAGGTAGGTTGAAGTGGATTAAAATGGATTGATTTTTTTTAATGTGATAAATTGAACTTAGTTAAAATAGTAAAAGTGGGTTGAATTTAGTTGAAGTTGGTTGAAATAGATTAAAATTGATATTTTAGAATTGACATACGAAAAGAACAAGTCCTAAGTTAAAGATATGAGGCTTCACATGATGCTATTTTGTTGCCCATAACCATGGACTTGGCAGCATGAATGAACTAGGAGCCCAAGTCCATGTCACTCAAAAGGAGCTGGACTCAAACTGGGCCTTGAATAGCAAATTTAGTCAGTCACTCTCTTCTAAAATGGGGTTTGGTTTCCACTTATATATAGTTACAAATGCAAGTTTGTGAATTTTGACATCATAATAAATGACCTAATCCCCCCACTTTTTTTGGATGGCCCAGCTAGAACTATCAGATACCCCTAAAATAGGGCAATTTCTTTTATGCTATCAGAAGTATAAATTCTTATTATCCACACGTATATATTTTTTATATGTGCATTTGTTATATATTAATTTTTTAATATATATTTATTAATGTGGCTCTTGAAAATATATGGTCCCAAGAGTATGATATATATATTACCTGAAATAGGGGTTTGATATAAATAGTGCACTTTTACCCATCAAAATGAAAAAGAAAACGATTAATGAATTTAAACATTATCTTTATTGAATTAACCTATATATATATATATATGTATATATATATATATATATATATATATGCGTGCATGTATGTTTGTAAGTTATGTATATATTTGATAGTATATAGCTAGTCCAATTCTTTCTATCACAGAAGTTTTAAGTAAGGACCTGTTCTTTTCGTTGGTCTTTTTCAAGTTACCAACCTCAATCTACTTCAACTCATTTCAACCTATTTCAACTCACCTCCTTCAAAATTTTATTTTTACTATTTTAACCAAATTTTAAAAAAATGTATACCAACTTCAACCCACTTCAACCAACTTTAACTCACTTCAACACTAAACCTACTTCAATCCACTTCAACAAAAAATACCAACTTCAACCCATTTCAACCTACCTCAATCAATTTCACTATTTTGCCAACCCCAATTTACCAACCAAATGAACAGGTCCTAAGTATGTATAATTTAAATCGTGATATCGTGAAATTATGCTTGATTGTCAAGTATTACAGGGTCATTTTTGAATAAAAAAACACTAAATAAAGTAATAATAATTACTTCTTCGGTGTTTATAACAATGGTCATGCATATTATTTCGACTTTTCGCTAGGAAAAGTTGACCCGACATAATTATTGATCCGAATCCGACAAGAAGTTAATCAGGTTTGGGTATGAAATTTGAGCCTATTTAATTAAATGGGTTGACACCGAAAACTTGTTTAATTAATTGGGTTAGGTTCAGGTTGAGAATTTCAACACGAAAAAATACTTATTTGACCCGTTTAATTAAACATATTAAATAGGTCAACCCGTGTACCGCTTATTTACCGTTCATCATTTATCGTTTACATTTTTTGCGGAAATTAGGCTTTAGAGAATTAAGCTTTGTGGTCTCTTTTATAGACTTGTTTGTTGTTGACTTGCCGGTTACGTTATTAAGAATTTCAAATAAGGTGAACTTTATTTGCTGTTGTTTAAGATTTGACTTAGACATGATTTGTAACTTAAGTAGTTGGTTTATGTCAACTTTTTAGGTTGTAAAGTTATGTTGTTGCTAACTGTTATGTTGGAATAGGCTCTGAATATGCAAGAGCATATAAGTTAGCTGCTATTTTTGTGTACTTTTTAAAGCAGTTATGCCTTAGGCGGCTGGAAAATATGCAATTTGTTCGGGAAATTATATTTGGGTTGAAATTCGTGTTGCAATTGAATAGGTTGGTGGGTAAAATGAGTAACTCCAACCTAGCCCATTTTACCATTTTAGTTAAACGGGTAAGGTTCAGGTCAATCCATCTAAATGTTAAGCGATTTGGTTTAACTTATTCAACCCATTTATTAAACGGTTCGGGTTCATATTCGGAAATTTTTAACCCGTTTAAATTCGACACGAATGCGAACCCGACCCAACATGACACGTTACCTAGCTCCAGTCTCAATTGGCTTGCCCACTTCCTAGCTATTTAATGCAACAGTTTTTCGTGCAATTTTACATTTTTGTCTTTGATTAAAGATAAATTTATATAACTTAAATATTAAAAGAAAGTTCAAATTCCACACTGAATACTTAGAATTATCATAAATTTCACCTCACCCAATTCCATATAATAGGTACTCAACAATATATTTTCTATTTTTTTTTTCATGTAGGGTGTTCTCCGAATTGGTCTCTTTGTTTATATGAGTGGTTTGTAAGAGTAAAACTACCCTTATACAAACAACTTTTTCCATTACATATCATCTCAATTTGGCCATCATTAGACCTTTTTTTTAGGGAAAAAGGTCAGTACAAGTCAGCGACATCCCTTCTTTCACGGCATTTATATATCTCCACTTTCATCTTACATATATTTTTGTCTGGCTTCTTTTTTTTAAAAAAAAAAAACAGGGAAAAAAAAAGAAAAAAAAAAGTGTATGATAGGATATTGGTGAGATTCTCCAATCAGGTACTTGAATAGCTGATGTTGGTCAAAATCCTCCAATCAGATTGAGTCGTACTCCCACCATGCAAACAGCTTTGGATAATATTGCGTGCTACATTATTGCCTTGTATTCTTTCTTTCTTTGCCATTATTGCTCAATGATGGACCTCTCTTCTCCTAACCCAATAATCACAAAATTATTAATTATTCCCTTTAATTTCCATCTCAAAAAGATTATCTCCTTTAATTTCTTATGCATTTTAATTAAGAAACATATTATAAATTATCATTTTTGGAGATAAAGTATCAAAATATCCTCAATATTTGAATTTAAAAGTGTCTTTTAAATGTTATTTCGTTCTATTATTAAGTTTTTGAATTCAAAATAAGGTTAGTTTAAAAAAATTTATAATTTGATGCTTCCATTTTTAGAAAGTGAACATAGGACGTTCTAAATAGAAATAAGTGACATTCTTATAGGGCAGAGAGGGTATGTTGATAAATTTTTTATATATTGATTATATCATATCCTTTAATGAGTTACAAAAATGTTAATTTCATACTATAATCACCGCTTTTTAAGATCTGGTGATAATAATTATATAAAATTTATCTTTATTTTTGAATAAGTAGCAGCAAAACATTTAGATTATTTGATACTAGTATGGACCCGTGCTTTGCACGGTGCATATTACAGTACATATATATAGTCAAAATAATCGAGGAATGTTCATTGTATACAAAGTTAATATTGTAATTTAGAAAATGATACTTAAATTTATTGAAAAATATGAATAGATAGCACTTTTATGTATAACCATTGAAACTCAATAATTAAAACAACGTATGGCTATTAAATACGCGATATAAAGTATGACAGAGATTGTAGGTAATCAAAATGAAACTAAAAATCATGTTAACTGATATGATAATTTGTTAATTTGTAGTGGCAATGACGAAAAATTTACATTATCTTCTTCTACCTACATTAAAAATTAAGTTCTTAGTAATAATTTGATTAGCAATGATATAATGAAAATTACAATTATATCTTGTATACCTGGTGTACCTAACATCAGTGTTTCGTAAGTAATACACCTCCTCCTTCCAGCTTACTGGCACAATAAGAGTGATAGACAATTCTACTTTATGGCATCGTCGATGCTCAATAACAAATACCCATTGTTTATCTATGCAATAATTTATAATCGCATATACGGATAGATGACTATACGGAAGTAGAGAATGTTATAATGAGATAGCAATCAAAAAATAAAGTGTCCAAAACGTGATTGACACAGCTTCAGTCTGACCTAGATTTGAGTTTTCGGTGTTGGTCGTTCTTTGGATAACTGGATTCTCTATTCGATTCATATATGCGTTCAGATCTAGATTTTCATTCTAGGTCAGAGCTGAATGGAGTTGGAGGTGAAGAGGTTGAGCTTAATTTCTCTCCTATTTGTTAAGTTCTCTGTTTGTATTTTGGGTATTCAAGTTTGATTTTGCTTTGCGTAATTTGCCCATAATTAAAGTTAATGGTGATAGATAGAGTAAGTTTCTTCCTGATATTGATCTTCTAGTGTAGCGTGTTGAAATAATTGATTATTAATTAACTAAACCTTGACAATTTAATTCAATCATATCACATTTAGTTTTATAGCGATCTAATTTCATAACACATCCCTAAAGACCGACACCCGTACTTGTTACAGCGATCGACTATATACTTGCGAAATTCATAACATAAATATACAACTGGAAATGTATAATCAATAGCACCTAACAATGAATAAATTAGATAATTTTTTTAGACTATCATAATTTTCAAATTATTATAGAGAAATTAAGATATTACAACTGCGATTGAAAATATTTGCTAAACTTATTGTAGTATATTTCGATCTATTAGAAATTTTAGTTGATAGTTTCTCATAATTTGCTCCTATCAATAATTGCTTATTCTTAAAAAGTTATTAATTATTTTATTTAAAAAACTCAAAATATTGTATATGACATGATTGCTATATGGAATATTGTAATATTTTATAAATAATTATTACCAATAAAAACCTATAATTTTTTTCACTTACTATATGGGTATAGAAATACTTGTTACAAATTAAAAAAAAAACCTTCATCAACCTCTTAAAAGGAACATTTTTCGACCCTTAATTAATTGTCATTAATTGTGCGAATTTTTGTTCATAAAAAAAATAGTGATTTTATGAACTTTAATTCATGACCAAGAAATATAAGAAGAAAAACACCTTATCCTGCATTAAGAACGTTTGGAAAGAAAACTCTTTCATCTATGTCTAGCTCTTCTATTAATTCATATGTCCTTTATTTAATCTAATAATAATATGCAAAGTGACTAATTTTGGGTTTACCATTAAAATAAGAAAAGTGAAACTTTAATACTTTATTCCTTCCTTGGATCACTAAAATATTAATACCATCCATAAACTTCAGTACACATATATTTTCAGCGATTTATAAAAAGTTATTAAAGTATATTTTGTTTTTAGGTAGTTATAGATTCCACCGCAAGAAAAAGTCAAGAAATAATATACCTTTAATTATGATGGTAATTATTTTTATTGAAATTCTGATGGTTGTGATTATATAATCAAATAACCTAATGATATTATGATGATCATTATTTTTATTGATTTAGGAAAGGATATCAAAATATATTTTATTTTTAGGTAGTTAAGAGATTCTGTTGCCCCCCAAAAAATCAAGATATTATATATTTTTAATTATGACGGTAATTATTTTATTGAAAATCCAACGGTTGTGATTATATAATCAAATAATCTAACGGTTCAAAATCTCAAATTTATGAGAAAATTCGAAAAAACCACGTCATTACAACATTGCTTTTATATATAGTATAGATAAATTCACTTTAGATAGTAAAAATATTTTATATAAATTCACTACTTCAGAAAGTAAAATTCCATCTTTTACCAAACATGGAAATGTCTTTTACATTAGATTAAGTTGGTGATGTGAAAAGTGGGTCTCTTTAGATTAGATCGTTATTAAGTCTAATTAAGGAGCAAATGACGTCATAGAACATGGTAGTTCCAAACTAGTTGGGAGTTTTGCACCTTTGAGTATCACCCTTTTACTGTAATCTCAAACATGTTAAAGATCAGTAGGTGTTAGCCAGCCTAGTTGGTAAAATATTTAGTTATTGCAAATGACCTGGCTTCAAATACCACCCACACTAACATTTGCTGGACGAGTGGTGGTACAAGTCGATTTAGGTGTATTTGTTGTTCTGGGTGGAGTCTGTTTATCTTTTGTCTTTAGTTTTTCAGTACTAATTAATATATATGTTTCTCTTAGCCCTTGAGCTTATTAATGATTGAAAAAAAAAAGATCTAAAATTACTAAATTATCAATTGTTACAATTAATTATGAATTACAGGTCTTTAGTGTTTGCCAGCCACGCCAACATGTATAAATAACACATGATAAATAATATTACATTTTTTAAGTTAGGACAAAACAACATGGTCCATTGTCACCTTTGGAATTTACAATGTCACCACACTCACATGCCCTATCTAGTGAGATGAGAGATTGATTTGTGTAGACATAGGCCCCTATGTACTTTCAATTTCTTTAATTTTCCATTCTAAGACCATCAATTCATTGTCTTCTTTCAATGAACTTAACCAACCAAGGGGCGTTACTGTTGACTGTTCATCCTGTCCTCATAATTTAGAAAGAGGCCCCTTCTCATTGCTAGGGGCCGGCAGAGAGACATGCCTGTCCACCTACGTACAATCATTCATCTGAAGAGACGTACACATTGAACAATTATTATAAGTAAAATGACAAATGTCTTATTATAAGACATTTGAAAAGTGTTTTGGTTGCACTTGAAAAATATATTATCTTATATGAACTTTTTTTGAAATGTATGATTAAATAGTGGAAGTGTATTACTATTTATAGATTGTGAGATCACTTTTTCAAGCAAAACAAAAAAAAAAAAAACCTTTTTACCCATATTTTTTTCACAATTAGGAAATTATGCATATAATGTGCTTTGCTGATAGAGTTGATCAGATTTTGTATTTGTCAATATAGTCGATGTATTCTAAAACTTTACAATTCATAACTATGTGCTGACTATTGAAAAATTGGTGGTTTAAATTATTAACGGTTAATTTTAATCAATTCAAGACACTTCAAAGGTTTTTTTTTTTAGTAAGATGAGATTTATATCATCCCTACTTGAGAGGTGTCTCCCGAAAATATCTTTTAGAGTAGTAGAATGGTCTCTTAGTTAGTTTTTAGCTTATATCTACTTAATCAATGCTGGTAAAATTGCATGCCTGTATTATAATCAGGCTATTCGATCTATGATTCTGCAAAATTCACATAAGATGTTGTCGTTGTTAGTTAGTAGTAAAACATTAGTATATATATAGCTTATTACGAAATTATTTGTGTATTTGTTAATGTAATGTTTGGTTAGATTCGATGTAATCAACTTTTTAATGTAAATAAATTTATAATTGTGCTTTTATTACCATATTTGGTTGTATAAGAGTACTGCAATAAAAGAACTTTTTTATAACTATGATTACCACAAACTAAGTAATCATGATTAAATTACAAAATTGATTGCATTACATTACATCTGACCAAAGATTACACTAATGTATGTAATTTTAAAACTTTGTGATAGTGCGGGAATGCTTTGCCTACTATGTATTGATGATTGAAGTAGAATCTTTGATATGTTCCATTATTTTTCAGTTCATATATAGTAATCCATTGTGTTTAAATACCTCTAAACAAAACAAATTATTTCATTAAAAGATGAATTATGTTTTTTTTTTAGGGTTGAATGAGACACGAAAAATGATATAGGTGAGATTTAAATCCAGGTTTCTGACCTCAAAACTTTACCAGTTGAACTAACAAACACCCATATAATTATTAATGCCCCTCCTATTGTATGTTTCATTTATGATTAGCCATTCTTGCCTTGCTTAATAGTTTCATATGGTGATTGCTTCAAACAAATTAATAAAGTATAACCTAGCTAGCTAAAACGTTCATGGACACACTTGTAATTAACCTCAACCACAAATGGAGGGGGCTTAATCATATGAAAAAGACCTGTTGCTACCCAATATTAATTAACTCACATGTGAATGTTACTAAGCCATTCACTCAATTATTGACATATAATCACGTTACGTGTCGCGCGCTCAAGTTGACAAGACAGACCTAAGCTGTTCCATCGACCCACAAATTAAAGCCTATTTGTCTTTGCTGGGTTTGCTTCTTCAACCCTGTGGAAACTTCTCCTTATTTATACATATGGAGATGACCAACTCTTCTCCCACACTATCACCATGTACTTGGATAATCATCATACTCATCAAGTGAGAGAAAGAGCGAGAGAGAGAGAGAGAGCACTATCTGTGAAGGTTTCATGAAATCTAATGAGAGAAGAGGGAGAGTACAGCTTCAATTAGTTTAATGGTACTAATTGGGTATCAAACTAAATGAAGCTGTACTCTCACTCTTCTTGCATTAGGTTTCTTGATGAATTGAACGCCTGTTACTAGTCAAGAACCATCTTATTCAAAAACGTGAACTGATAGTTGAGTATTCATGAACAAGTTGTATTGTCTAACATGCTGTCTCTTGATCGAATTTGCCCCTTTGGGTTTGAAGCGAACAGATGCTGCAAGTGCTTCCCATTGTCGTGCACAGTAGTTCAATATTAGAAATGCTAAGTTCTAAAAAGCCTTATACCCTCTTATCCAGAAAGACTTAATTTATCACTGCATTTAAAAACTGTTTCAACTAAAAATTTAAAATGATCGCAGAAAGTTCCGAAATATATTTCATTCTCTAACAGTTAGATTCAGGCAATGAACTTGTGCTAGCAGCTTGATTTTTGCTCAAGGACTGATCAGTTTGTGCGCCATCCAACAAGGCAAATAATTTGTTCCAAGCTTCTTCTCATTGAATCAGGTAAATCTATTTAATTTTGTATGTTACTTATATATATTTTCTTCTGAATTGATTCATTAGCAACGTATGTTGATGTGTAGGTTTTGAGCATTTTTCATCGACTCAGGTACATCAATTTGATTTTATATCACTAATATTTCTGCTGTGTTGATTCATTAACAAAGTATACTAATGTGTATTTTTTGAGCATTTTCCATCTGACTCAGGTAAATCGATCTTACATATATTGTCTTCTGGGTTGATTCATTAACATGTAAGACATAATTATCATCAAAGCCATAACAGTTCAGAAGTCAGACACATCACATATGTAAGCTATGCCCTAGAACACTCTTGACTTTCAGATCACATTATATTACCATAAACTTCAGACTTTAATTTCTTTTAAACTACTGTCGGCGTGCAAACTCAACAGTACTTACGTAGAACAAGCTACGGCACCCATGACTTCATGTACATGTAGACCTAAAAGTCTGTCGGAACGACCAACATGACTAAAAAGCAGCATGACCGCTTTCATGTTTAGCTGTTACTCATAACTTGATACTTAGTCTTAACCACTAAACGAAGACCCTGGCTGGACCATGAGCTCCGGCACCTGGGTTGCAGTCGACTTCCCTCAGCTCGGTCCTCAGCCCTTTCCCCTCTGCATTTGCCAATGGATGGATCCCATGCTCGAGTCCCTTCATGGTTGCTCGAAGCTCCCTCTCCTTCTCGAAATTCACACTGAATTTCTTCTCCACATCTGTGATTCCAATAATCAACAAGAATTAAGGTTAACCTAGCTACTAATCTCATGTATATGAAGTCTTAATTATAGCTTATGAATGTGTAAAAAGATCCACTTATTTTTCATCGTGAATCTCAGATGCCATGTACCAGGTTCCTGTTTTGGCTCCATAGATAATCTAATGATTATATTCAACATTGTTCTATACTTCGTATGGTGTACACCGTATTCAACATATTTCCTACAACTCAGCCAAAAAAAACAAAAAGAAGCAATTAAGTCGACATATATGTACAAAGCAAGCTTGCTAGATCCAAACCAGTCTGTGAACTAATTAGAGAAGCGGCTCAATGCTAGCTCTAATCAGTTGAACTGATGGGATCGAATTAAGTCAACACATACAAAGCAAGCTTGCTAGATCCGAACCAGTCAGTGATTAGAGAAGTGGCTCAATGGTCTAGTCAGTGAACTGATTAGAGAAGTGGCTCAATGATCTAATCAGTTGAACTTATTGCATCGAATTAGACCGGGTTGTTAAATGGCGTCTTATCAGTGGCAAAGTCAGAAATTTTGGATAGGGGTGTCGGAAGAGAGAGTTAAGGACTCGAATTGTCGAACAAACAGAGTAAGAGTACCAGAGACCTAAAAAAAATGAAAAAAATAAAACGGAAAAAAGGATGGATAGAGGACTTGAAAATTCGACCTCAGAGACAAGCCAACTCATAAATCAAGCACTTGGACCGCCGAAGCAAGGGAGATTTCATATATCTCTTCAACACATCTGATATATATAGTTAACTTTTTTTTTTTAAATTCTCAAACGTATAATTTTTTTTATAGGGGTGTCGGCTGACCCCACGCTGACTACGCCACTGCATCTTATTCTCTACATGGCATATATATACATGGCTAAATAGTCTAGTCAGTGAACTGATTAGAGAAGTGGCTCAATGGTCTAATCAGTTGAACGTATTGCATTGAATTAGACCTGGTTGTTAGATTGAGTCTTATTCTCTACATGGCATATACATTTTTTTTTAAAGCAAAGTTGCCAAACAAAGCCACTCACTGAACCGACTAAGAAAGCCTCAATGGTGTAATCAGTTGAATTGGTTTTGATCGGATTTTCCAAATCGAGTTCCCGTGCGTGGCATTTTTTAAAATTTTGGTATTTACTTACATATTTAACTCTTCAATTTTAAATTTTAAAACAAACATAGTCTACAAATTACCGAATTCTAGTTAGTTTTTTAATTATCAAAAATATTATGGGAAACCTAAGCCAACCCCCCCCCCCCCCAAAAAAAAATAAAAATCCCCACTCTTTAGAAAATATATATCCCAGCATCCTCCAACTTCTAGACACTTCCCCCAATTTTTAGAAAATCCGATTTTCCAAATCATTAGGTATATATTATCCTATACATGGCATATTTTTTTAAAAAATAATTTAATGTTTGGTGCGTACTTGTATATTTAATTCCTGAATTTTAAATTCTAAAATAGTCATTAATTTATATCCCTGATATTTAAAATCTATAAACAATTATGTTAATAACCCAGAACAGTGCAATTAAATTAATGCTTACCCTGAGCAAGGTGGGTATAAAGCTGGCCATCACGAGTGAGAGCCATCATGATCTGAGGAAGACCCAAGGGGAGGTTATCGCCACGGTCAACTTGCCAAAAGTGGATGGTCTTGCCATAACTCTGAGCCACCTTAGCCAGGTCTTGGCGCTGGACGGGGCCAGGGACCGGTCCGGGGAAGAAGAGGACCCCGCTCTTGACCTCATACTCATGGGAGTGCCAAAGCCGCTTCTCCGAATCCGGAAGGGTCATGAAGAGGTTCTCCGATACGATGTACTCAATACCGATGAGCCGGGCGTCCGCCTCCGGGCTGTCGTAGATTAAGCACTGTCTCATCTCCTCGTTCTGGTGCCCACAGAAGTGGTGCGCCTCTACTTGCCGGGTCATGTCGTCTCCGTAAAAGTGGAACCTGATTATGACTAATTATTAGACCCAAGTCCAATCAATCTAACACAAATCGATGTGGAGAGAATAAATAAGAGTAAGTAGTTACGCGCAAAGGTGCTGGTGGATTTTGTTGACAGGGCCAAACTTCTGGACGGCGGCGGTGGCCGTCTCCAGCACGGTGGTGCCCGTCTTGGTGGGCTCGCCGGGTACTTCCGGATGGGTTGACATTACATTGTTAGTTAATTGTAAATTTAACTTAATTCTTTCTCCCTCTCTTTTTTCTTAGTAATTCTTCTGTAAAGAGAGAATGTGTATTAATAGAAGAGGGTAAGTAGCATGGGAGGAGGAAGAAAGCAGTTAATTGAAGAGACCAATTTTCAACACTTGGTGATCATGCAAGTGTCACAGATGGATGGAAATAAAACGTGGCTGTTTTAATTTCTGCCCCTTCATGGCTTCATCTATAATTATCTCACAGTACTGATAATATATGTCAAATTTGGAATTACCTACTCGCCTCTTCTTTAGGATCGCATGCCAACTTCTTATGACTTGGCCATTTCATACTACTGCTTCGTACGTGTTTTTATTTCTTTTCTTTTTAAAAAAAAAATAATTATTATAAAGACATTAGGGAAGGTGAAAATTTTTCACTTTGTAGATAGGAAAGTTGGTAAGTAATGAATCAAAGCCAGAATATTGGGGCTGTAATTGATGATCACCTTTTATCTGTTAAAAAGTTTTAAATTCTATATATTTTTTTTAAAAAAAATTATGTACAAGAGACAAGATTATATATATTTGAATCTGTTCAAACTTTTGTTGTTGTGGATTAATAATGTAAATATTGTATTTCATTGGTGGGTAATGTTTTAATTAAATATCATTTTTATGTTATAAAAAAAATATTACTTAATTTTAAGAGTGATGTTTCTAAAAGTATAATACAAACTTTGCACCAACGTCCCTGTATTTAGAGATCTTATCACGTACATAACTCGTCTACGCCTGAACCACAGGCCCCCCCCCCCCTCCTCCAAAAAAAGAAAAAAAGAAGAAAAAGGTTTTAGGCCGCTAAATTAGAAACATGACCAATTCCAGGTTAAGTGGGCTGGTTTTGGGCCCAGTAGACATGACAATCCCCTGCAACCTGTTGATCTAGACCATGCCAGCTGGACAAAAGTTGGGCCAGGGCCATTTTGAACCAGCAATATAAGCCCAATACACTGTCTACTTCTCCTTTTTTTTTGTTGGAGGGGTCTTTGGATCTATGTTTTATTAGAATCGACTAATCGAGTCATTGTCGGTACATAACACAGGTACAACTTTTATATCACATATTTGAACCAATATGTGTTGACCATTTGATATTCCTTTCTCTTTCGAGCTCATAATGATGGCATATTTTTCTGTTGATTGCATACTTTTTAGGGCATACATTTCTAGAGGGGATAGAAAGACCCATTAAACCAAGTCACAGTCACTGCCATGGTGACCAGGGCAGGAGATTCTATAAGTACAAGGGAACCACCTTTGATTTGACTCCAAAAAGCCACCATTAACGGTGCCATTTTGGATTTTAATGACTGCCCTTTTGAACTCTCATTCTCTAATCATGCTATCCTGGTAACCACGCCCCATGAAGGAGCCAAATTGGTTTATGTGATTTTGTTGCAAGCAAAACATTATATGAATGATAGCAAAAGCTTTAATTATATGATATCATACTGTTACTCTTATGATAAAGATAGTCTAATCGAATTATTGATAATGCGTAACAAAATCTCATCATTATTGGTTCAATTTGTTCCCGAAGGAAAAAGCTCATCTATTCTTTTTGTTAGGTCATCTTAGTGAAGGTTGATTCTAACACATATGCAATGATTCAACACATATGCTCAACAAGTTTGGTAACTAGCAAGCGATTACAGTTGGGTTGATGCAATTCTACCAGCCAATCCCCAAACAAAGATACAAAACTGGTTTTCTAATTCTAATGCACCCATTGAGGTAGATAGAATTGTAACACTCCTATGGAGTATTTGGGAAACAACGAATAGTAAGATTTTTCATAATGAGATATCTAATTCGGTTATTACACTACTAAGAGCAAAAAGAGCAAGTGCATAATGACGCATAAGACACAAACTTATGCAAACACTTTTTCCGCCCAACCCACACCCATCAGCCGCCAGCAGCAAGAAGATTTTTTGGATAGCTTAGAAGAAACCACAAGGCAGATTCTTCAAAATTAATTTTGATGGATCCAAAAATTAATTATAAGATATAAATCTTCTTTCCTTTTTTTTTTCTGGGATAGAAATCACCAAGATCTTATTGATCTAAAATAGTAAAATCCTAATGGTTCTTCTGATGAGATGTTTTTTGATAATTTCCTTTAACATCTTTCTTTTTTTTAAAAAAAATAAGTCCTTTAACACATCTAAGAAGGCCAAAAAAATTTCATATTTATGGAAAAGAAAACTTCTCGATGGTGGAAAAAAAGGTAATGTATATTATATATTTAGGAGTATGTACTCTTTCCTATTATGTGTATATATTTTTTCAATGTGTGTTTATCATATAGACAATTATTAATATATAACACTGACGTGATCTGTAGAAATTTGTACTTTTAAAAGTATGATATAGACTTTGTAAAAAAACGGTTAAGAAAATCTGGAAATTGAAGCCCAACGGGCTTTTTGACCCAGACCGGGACCTGAACCCGTTTCAAAAAATGAGGTCAATGGGATATAACTGGCACTGGCCCACCACCAACACGCGGCTTCAGCGTATGGGTTGCGTTAGGTTAGGTGCGCAGTAGGTAATCAAAATTCAAAACATCCATAATTTAAAAAAAGGCAAAGACTTACTTAAAATTAAAAATTCTTTAAAATGTTGACTCCGTAACTCTTTCGCCAGTCAAACAATTCAGTATGTGGGCCCCACTCAACCCTCAGATTCATCATTCTCTTGACTTTTCCGGCGACCTTCCTTCTTTCTCTCTCCTCGTTCATCCACTCCTGAGGAAAGGCTGCTTTGATTTGCTGGTCAAAAGTGGCGATCAGACCCCCCCAAAAACCCTAATTCTTGAGATGAATTGACTTCTGCTCTTTGAATTTCACGGTTATTTGAATCATTCATCGCGGCAGTTGGGGTTGATAAGGTGCAGCCATGGAGGATTGGGAGGTGGAGAAGGTGGTAGAGAAGAAGCCGATTGAAGTGCAAGCAGTTGAAACGTTAGGATTAGGGTTTGATCTGACCTCCGATTTCAGATTGAAGTTCGCTAAGAAAGAGAGGCTCGTTGTGTTGGATGAGTCTCACCGGAGAGACCTCCTCATCCCCGCCGCTTGCGGCGGCGGCGCCGTGTCGATCCCTGGTGTTTCCGCCGATGTTCGCTGCGATAAAGGCGAGCAATTGCGGTTTAAGTCCGATGTTCTTCAATTCAATGAGGTTTGTCCTCTGCTTAATTCAATTTTTTAAAAAATTTATTTGTTAGTTCTTTACTTTTGGAGGATAATTGATTGTTTGTTTGTTCATATAGAGTGTGATGATCGTGGGCTGAATAATTATGCGATAAAATACTGATTTTCTGTACTTATTTGTTTACACCTCGAATCAGTGCGAAAAACTCTTCGTGTCTAATAAAAAGTAGATCCCAGCAATTTCAAATTTCATTCTTTTCTGATATATTTGAAGATTACGAATATGCCAAATCCTGAAAATTTTCATATATGCAAAATCCGGAATTCGCAAGTGTCTAAAACCATCGATTTCAAATCCCAAGAATGATCAAAGATGTAAATAAAGTATTCAGTGCAAATAAAATTATACGATTCCAAAATATTAGGATCCATAAAAAATGAGCTTTTCTCCGTTGATAATGTGGAAAAATATTAACTTTATATTATGTCAAAGAACCGTGAAATAGAGGCAGTAAAATAGGCCGACTCTAACCAAGGGTTGTGGCGTAGTGGTAGCTCACTTCATCCCTTAAACAATTGGTCAGGGGTTTGATCCTTGACCTTTGGGAATGGAGAGCAATTCTTGGCCAGCCCTTTACCCTTAAGTGGAGCTCACGGGGCGAGGGGATTAATCATTGCGATCAGCGGTGGATACCTTTGGTTAAAGCAAAAAAAAAAAAAAAGCCCGACTCTGGTACAGAGGCCCAAGCACCAAAAACAGAATACTAAAATAATATGAAGCAATTAGAACTGCATGGTTTGTGTGAGACCGTCTCTCAGAAGAAAATCGTCGCACATACTTGATTTGGGCATTTTGAAACCCTCACATAAGGCTGTTACTTGTTAGCTCAAGCTTAGTTACTATCAGTGAATCAGCAACTGAGAACAATGTGACTCAGTATGGGCCTCAATGCATTTGATTTCGGAGAGTTAAGATGTTTAGTCTTGTATATGACAGGATCTTTTCAATATCAACTCAAGAAAGTAAGACAATGTTAGGTATCACCCACTTTCATTTGGTGGTTTGTGAGAAGTAGTCATTCTGAGCACTAGTAAAAATTCTGAGAGAGGTAGTAGAATTCCAGGGTGAGATAATTAGTTGATTAATCATATATCAACAGCAGAAGACCATCGTATGTCATTTGAAATGGACACAACTGACAACCGCCTAGTATGTTATTTGAAATGGGGCTGCCTAAATGAGCATCCGTTGGTGGAGTGACCTAATATCTTCATCTGAGATTGGGTTCTTTATTTGGAAAGAAGACCATCGTTTGTGCCACGTGAAGTGTAAATTCCACAGTACAAGTGTGCCACATAAAGCCAAGTAGAAGATGCTCAATCCATTTCTTACGATGCAGATTACCCAAATAATCATTCTAAAAGACCCAACGAGAAGTTTACGATATTTTCTGATTGTTGTGATGTGTACTTTATGAAGCTGAATGTTAACCTTACCTTTCTACTACTGCAGATGTCAGAGTTACTAAATCGGAGATCCTCAGTGCAAGGAAAAGTTCCTTCTGGCTACTTCAATGCCATTTTTAATTTTTCTGGAGCTTGGTTAAATGACGCTGCAGATAGCAAACTTCTTGCTTTCGATGGTTACTTCGTTGCTTTGTATTATTTGCACTTGGTGACATCTGCCCTCGTCCTCCATGACAAAGTAAAAAAATCTGTGCCTTCACAGTGGGATCCTGCATCCTTGTCAAGGTAGCTTGTTCTTGCAATTACTCCCTTTAACAAGTGACATCACTATTGCGATCATTTGCTTGCTCTGAATAAGAGCACCATGTGGGAATCTGCTACGTAATTAAATTCCATGATATAGTGATTCAAAGTTTTGTTGTACCTATGGGGATATCCCACATCCAATGTCCACGCGTTCTGCTAAATGTTCTTCGTGTCTTCGAGTCCAGGATTTTTTCCTACAGCACAAGAGATCGAATACTATTTCTTTCTTTTTTTAGTTAACAGTGCGTTGGGATAGGAAAATTTACCACTGTACTTGCCCTTTGGAATTCAAACTGTCCCTATGGGTTGATTGATGCTTGAGGTGGCCCTATGACAGCTCTTCTCTGGAGGATCCTCCTACTCCTACACTTGCCTTTCATGCAAATTTCATGTAGAGAGTACATCTCACCCTTTCCCGCCATGCTGTCAGTCATCGAGTTCATACACAGTAAGTCCCCCAACAACCGGCAACAACCAACCAGACCAAGAAGTTTTGACCTGGTACACTCCTTATTGTTTGCAATGCCTTACACAGTGCAGAAGCGCATGACATAGGTTTTTATTATGCCCTATGGCCATCATTTCTCATATGAATTATAGCTTTACAATGGTCGAAGGCTTCAAAGTTGTGTTCATTGGAAGAATTTCTGGTTCTTGTCCCTTTTATAATGGTCGCAGCACTTTCTTCAGAGTATGAGTCCTTTCTTTGTTTCTTTTGGTTTTCTTCATGGGTTGCTGATCTTACTTGTTAGGCAGGTTCATCCGGAAGTATGGGACACATATAATTGTTGGTTTCGCTGTTGGAGGTCAAGATCTAGTTTGTGTTAGACAAGATCCGTCATCAGAAATACCTCCTGCTGATCTCAGGGCACATCTGGAGGATCTTGGTGATGCCTTGTTTTCAGATGGAAAAGATCCACTGTTGCGACAAAAAGATAGGAATAGCAAACAAAAGGTATCAGACGCACTGAAATACTTTGTCTATGCCATTCTTTAAATATTCCTTTTGTTTTATATGACCTCTATTTTTCTTTCCTATATAGGCTCTGGATGTCTTCAGTCGTGTTCTGCAATCTAACATCTTACAATTGACGAGCGTTGTAGAAACATCAAACAAGGATGTAAGTGAACAAAATCTGTGGTTTCAGCTTGCAATGACTCAGCAGTTGCTAATAATATCGCTGACTTGAATCAGGGACTCACAATTGTACGATCAAGAAGAGGGGGAAATGTGCATCTGCATAGTCACTCGCAATGGCTTCAGACAGTACCCAGCAATCCTGATGCAATTCTCTTCAAGTTTGTTCCTATCACTTCGCTTCTTGCTGGGATTCCAGGCAATGGTTATCTTAGTCATGCAATTAACTTGTACTTGAGATGTAAGTTTTTGCATTAAAGCACAATGCTGGAAAATGATCTGATTTTGTATGTGCTTGCGTTGTTGCTTCAAATCACCTGTTTCGCATAGTCCTGAGCCAAAAAGTTACAACAAAATGCAATTCGTTTATGCCTAGAGGAAGCTGGGATGCATGTCATTGAAGTCCACTTAAATAGTTGTACTGGCAACATTAATTTAGGGGTATGGTTGGTACATCTTAACTTACCCCCCCCCCCCAAAAGGATATCTCTAATTTGGCTGGACTCTTGGGGTATGGCCAAACTGGCATCAGTGGATCTAGAAATGAACCAAACCTGGCCTGATCCAACCCAAATGGCCAATCAACCCCTTTGGTGCCTATCCATGTCTGCGCTGATCCAAAGTCGAAATAACTGACCTGATTGCTGTGTCTAGATGAAAGTTAGAATGTGGTTCCCAAAGAAGTTAGTTTTTACTAATGAAATTTATCAGCAGCAGTGCTGCATGCATCTTCAAGAACATTCTTCCTTTGCCAGACCTGCATCCCTGTTTCTGTTCTTTTTGTTCACTATAATGATGCTTGTTACATTTGTATGGGCCCTTATTTACTCTTGCTTCTTTCAGATAAACCTGAACTAGATGATCTCCAGTACTTTTTGGAGTTCCAGGTTCCAAGACAGTGGGCACCATTGTACAATGAGCTCCCTCTACAGCACCAAAGATTAACAACCTTCTCTTCTCCCCTACAATTCAGCCTAATGGGTCCAAAGATTCATGTTAATTCAACAAAGGTCATTATCCCTCTCTGCCTTCCTTCACCTATCTCATATGCCATCCTTTTCATCTTCCTATTTGTATTCATCAATTTATAGTTCCCACTCATTGCAACTAATTGCCATATTTTATAGGTCTCTAGTTCTCTGAAACCAATAGTAGGTCTTCGCCTATACTTGGAAGGAAAGCATTGTAATCAACTAGCTATTCATGCTCAGCATCTGACAACCTTACCAAATTCTTTGACGTTTTCATCACCTGATGATCCTACGGGGAATCCCTCTCGGTGGAGAGGCTCTGATGAGTTTGATCCAAGAGACCAGTACCTGGAATCTGTCAGGTGGAAGAAGTTCTCAAAAGTCTGCACATCCGTTGTGAAGCATGACCCTAACTGGCTGCAGGGAAAGAGTGGCGTATACATAGTGACCGGTGCCCAGCTCCTCACAAAAGGAAGGTGGCCAAAGACTGCCCTTCATCTCAGGTTGCTCTTCAGCCACATACCTAATTGCACCATCCAGAGAACCGAGTGGGCTGCAGCCCCTCAAACATCACGCAAGTCTAGCATCCTCATGACACTGAGCACAACGTTCACATTTACTCCGAAAGCCAACCCTAGCCCACCAAAAAAGACGCCTGCCGCCTTGAATTCTGGTGTGTACCCGAACGGTCCTCCAGTGCCTGTCCATTGTGGGAAGCTGCTTAAATATGTTGACACCTCTGAGGTGCTTCGGGGTCCACATGACACTCCTGGGCACTGGTTGGTCACAGCTGCCAAGCTGATTACTGAGGGAGGTAAAATAGGTCTACATGTAAAGTTTGCATTGATAGATTATACAAGTAATATGTAAAATTTTGTTCTGTACATAAATCTCAAGTTGTTTGCCAATCCTGTCACATTTGTCCAGAGATTCCTTACATAAAACTGGATTCTGTTTGATGAGGATACTATAATAAGCACTACTGTACAGGAAAAAGATGAAGTGATGAATTTTTCTCTCTTCGCCTCTATCGTATGCCTCTGTTTATCCATGTCATGATGTCTACATACGTCAACCAGAAATGATCAGAACTCGATACCATTTTTGTTGGTCCAGTATATGTGTAAATGCCAATTTGATTAGTTAAGATGTCAGGTGGACCGGGTGAGTGATTGTGATATTTGTATAGTTTCCTCCTACTGTACTTTTCTATGTTACACAGGCAGCTTTGCTCAGAAAAGGGTGTAGTTTGGTTGATATACGTGGAAATAATCATCAGCAAAGTGGAAAAAGATTTTCAAAGTTGAATATAATTACTATATGATATGATTAATTTTGGACATCTATTTTATTCTTTTAGTAGAGCAATGAAAAGTGACATAAAGCAGGTCAAGTAGGTTTTTGTTTTTCTTTTGTTAAATTGTTATATGGGGTCCAATGCCATGCCATCTTCATGATCATAAAGTGAAGAAGGTACAGTTTTTATGATGTATAAACATTGTGCATAGTGCTTACTATCGATGGGAATATTGATCTTTCCTGTCAAAATTCCATATTCTAGGGTTCATGTTGGATCATGGAGGCTTTGATATGATTTTTATTTATTTTTCTAACATTTTTGAAGGTTTGAAAATTTTGACTTTACTTAAAAGGGTGAAATACAACTAGTTTAGAGTATAGACTATCCTTTTATACGGATTCCCCTAGCGCATGTAATGTAATCAAAGATTATACAAGTCAACTTTGTGTGAAGAGTTTCATGCCATGATTGATAAGTAGGAATAAGGTAACAATAATGTATGAGCATTGATTTCCTTGATAAAATGGTCAATTTAAAAATTTGAGTCATTGAATATGTTGGCTTGAGTCTCTCGTTATTTTCAAAACATAAAATCTATTGAAACATCGATTTATTTTTCAATGATATTTTCTCAGCTAAAATTAATGACCTGTACCATCAGCTGTATTTTGTCAACAATTAAATTAGGAAAATTTATAGTCAAAATGCATGCTACTTTGTCTTTTTAGTAACTACAAAAGGATCTTAGTTCAAAATAGTAAACAGCAGTGAAAGACAATAATTTGTGAGTTCCCAATGTAATTCATATGTAAGAAGCAAATGTAAAATGCCTCTTTTTCACTGCAATGTGAAATGTAAAAATACGTGGATATTTTTGAGTACACATTACTTTGTTGGAATAGACAAACATAGATTTTGCGATTACGGGTGGAAAATAAAAAGACAATAGACAAGCTTCACTAAAATTACTTAATCTTCCAACATTAGAGCAATGGACCAACTCTAGCACTTGTCTCTTGCTCCCCAATCCTTTCGGATGTCAAAGTAGTAAGTGGTGTCCAAGTAACATTTGCCATCATTATCCACAAACTGCAAATACATACACCAAAAATGTTAGGTCAAATTAAATGAATACACCCTTGCTGATGTATTACAACCTCCGGCCGCGCCCCGCACACACACACAAAAAAAAAGAAATACCTTGGATCTAACCAAGAAAGAACCCCTAGCAAAGAATCCACTAGGAGTAGTTCCTTCTTCAAGCTCAAATGTATAAGGTTCTTCGCGTGGACTAAATGTGCCCATCATCTTCTTAATGTTGCACACTGCATGGTTCACATCAACATTCATTAGAAGCAAAAACTATCAATTGACTTATAAAACCTAGATCAAATAATGGGAGCGTCTATGAATCATATAAACTCCACATCAGTCTCCCATATAACCCATGCGAGACTGAATTCTATGCCTCACTATTGAACCGTAACAAGACAAGAAAAGTATGAAGTAATGGATCGATTTTACCTCGAACTCCTGCCTTCCAAACAGTGTAGGTGTAACAGAGGCCATGAACAACGTTGTTGGAGGCAGTAAAATGGAAAATGGTGCGATATTTGCTGCCTTCCTTGAGGGTGAAGAGGGTGGCCTTGGAAGTAGTTGTAGGAAATGGGATGGCCAAAACCACATCGGTGCGACCAGGGGAAAGGATGGACATGCTCAAAACTTTCACTTCTCCTTCTTTGCTCTCTGCTTGGTATAGCCAACACATTAAAACTATGAGAAGACAACACTTTGGAAAATCTTGATCCAACTAGACAACACCAATACTGCAATAGCCTCAATGGGGCAGGCTTTCGGAGTATGGAATTATAACCTTTTATGATTGAATTGTAAAAGAAACTACCTCCATTTAACCTCATATTTTAAAGGTTTCGACTGTCTGTTATCTTTTTATCATTAACTTTTTCTTTTGGGGGAAGGGGATTAACTGTCAACACTTTCGTAAGTAAAGGAGTAGGAAATCGGTTAACATCATGTTTTACTTTAGTTCATCATAATCCAAAGTCGAAAAATCATGGAATGACTCCTTGAGCTTCAGGAAAAGTTGTACTTCGAGGGGAAATTATATAGCTATGCCAAAAACATGTCTTCCACAAGTACCTTCTAGTCTTGGCTGCTCTATATTAACGTGAGTGTCAACTTTTGTGCAAATTTTTTTTATTGCTTACCTGACACAGTAGATATGTCGATGCCTCGAAGGACTTGTTGCTTGCAATCACTTAAGCTTCGATCATCCTTCATTCATAGAAAAAGAGAACAAGCAAAAGGTTCAATATTACTAAGCAACTCGACATTCCAACACCCAGTATGGCTCCCGCCTTAGGCCAGGTTGATCGAGAAGGTCCAAGAACTAGGTATAGCAATCTTCTAAGTTCTAACCCTCATTTATGGGAAGCAGAGAGATGATCACAAAGAATGAGAGAAAGAAGCATACCTTATCCTTTTCAACTTGCTCATGAGGACCGACACTCAACTCTGAGCTCAACTTCAAACTACCATCAGCAGCAGCAGCAGCAGCTCCTTGCACTTGAGTGCAAAGCTCATCATCAGATTCAGGTTTTTTGTTGATCTCGTCTGCTAAGTCTTTGCCAATACAATCAGCATGCGTATGTTGGTCCTTCAATTCACAGTCTCTATAGTTATCTGCCTTACCATTCTTGTGCTCTTCTTCCTTCATTTTAGAAGAGAGGATGGAGGAATCAATGGAAGCAGAAACAGCTCTCACAGTTTCCGACATTTGTTTTACTGATCAACTCTTACACAACAGTAGTGACACAGACAAAGGTACCAAAGAAGACAGGTGTTTTTTCTTAGAGTGCACGGTTGGTTTGCCACTCTTTTAAAGCTTTGTTCACTAGACTACAAACTTTTTTTAAGAAATTCAAATGTCATACTACAACATCACCACCACCACTACCATTCAGTGCGGGTCCCAACATTATTGGTTTTTTTTGGGGGGGGGGGGGTTGGATGTACGACTGGTGGTGGCCAAACCCGTGGATCAGCTCATTTCAAGCCTGGGTTAAGGTTTGTTGGTTCATGGGCCATAGTTTGGTTCAATTCAACTCACAGAGCAGGTTCAACATGACTCGACCAACTGGTTCAGCTTATGAATCTGCATGGCTCGACTAGTACGATCTCCCCCCTCCCCCCCAAAAAAGGTCTTTTCATATCGAAAAAAGAAATCCTTTGGATTGGCAAGCAGGCCACCGCAACGTAAGGCATGACAATGATGAAAGCATATGGGATGCTAATTAAAAAGCGAGGAGTAGGGTCATATTTGAGAAGAAAGGCCGCAGAAGCATATAATTAGCATTGGATGTAAAGGCAGGAAACAACTATATAGGGGAAAATGGCTAAAGCGTAAAGAGAGATGTAAAGTCAGGCAGTAATAATTCCAAAAGCCAACATGCAGTACCATATTGCCTGGTGATTATGTTAATCATTAATACTAAAATTCCAGAAACCAACTGGCTCTAATGATGATGGACGCCCTTAGATCAGATTCGGTTGCAGAAAGATTAAGAGAGGAAAAGAGGTGGGGGGTCCATTTTTGCATTAGCTTTTCGTACAGGAAAAGCACTTTAGAAAATATGGGTTTCTGAAGAAAATGTCATTCTCTTGAAATTCTCTTAATAGGGTTTTATAGATTTGGAAAATTTTAGCATTTTTTCATAAAAATGTAGTCTAGGTGATTGAAACTTGCAAGTATGGTTTTACAAATGCATTTGGAATTGGATTTTGGTTTCTTGTGCTGCTGTAGGACAATGATTTCTGGGTTATTTTCAGCAAATATGCACACGCTAAGAAAATGCACATTTTATTAAACACAAGTTCCCCCCCCCCCCGGTTTCCCCACTTGACATTGTTTAAGTTAATGCAAAAGCCACAATTTAGGTTGAGGTTGCCTTTGATTGAGACTTCTCTATAGCAGCATGATACATGGGGAGAAAAGTGGCTAAGCCACACTACGGCACGACCCAACGAAAAAGAAGTTTGTTTCATATGCAACAGTAAATTTTAGTGTGGGCCCTGTTTTTGGGGAATCTTAACAACTCCAGATGTAGGCAGTCTTACTCCCTACAAATAGTTGCGCAAGCCCAGTCTAGGAGACCCACAAGAAACATTTTTCAAAAATTCAGGATTCATATGCGATTGTCTGCCATTAATGCTTGTATAATGACATGAAACGCATAATTCAGTACAGCTCTCATTTATGTTACCTGAACTCTTCAAATTACGCTAAGTGTCCAGACACCGACATGGATATCGACTATAGACACTTAATGCTCCATCTCAGGCCGAGAACATGTGTCAGACTTGCCGAAAATTGGTGAATCTGCTACTTGCACTCTGGTCGAATTTGAGTGACATAAGCCCTCATTACCAAATTTTAAAGGTATCATAGTGATATTAGGTGCACCAGAAACACAACCCAAGTAGACACGGATCATGAAAACGGGAAGTCAACCGCCTGTACATCAGCCCCACAACCACATTCTCCAACCCCCCCCCCCCCCCCCCCAAAAATGAAAGAAAAAGTAAACAAATAAATAGAGCATAGAGCACAATTAAAAAAGATAACCAATCTGCTCAAACGAGATACATCACACAAAATTCTGCTATCATTTTATTGGAAAATAGTCTGGTGTTTACAGACTACAGGAACATAAGGACAAACCAATAGACTATTATATGCAGTAGTATACATACTGACAGTAACGGGGCCAACCTAGTGAGGTTGAGGACGAGTTTGAACAATATACACATCGTTCCCAACCAAGCATCCTTCGACATCCTGAGGGCATCCGAACTTCCTTTCTAGAAAATGACCAACTGCACAAAGCCTCTGACCGAGCTGCCTTCTAAAAATGGGATCGACAGTCAGCGGCTTCTTGCTGTAATCTACGGTCAATCGAATGACTTCACCATCTGCGGGCCCTGCCCTGCTCACTAACAGCTCCTCGCTAAAGTTTGCAAATGCCAGTGTGGTAACAGCTCCATCAAGTTTCCCAGCAGATAGGCGCCATGGGGTGCCCCGGGTGCCAGATGCTAGGGTTTCACCAAGGCCTGGGGCAATCTCAGCCTCAACCACATTCCGGTCATTGTCTGTTGGGCTGAGGGTGTGAAGCACAAATGATAAGTCCGGAGAGAGCATTTCTTGGACTAAAACTGCCATTTGAGCCTCCTTTTGTGGCACCCCCGCAGCTCGCCGGCTAAGAACTGCTCGGCGGGTGTATAATGAAGCCCAAACCCGGCTGACTGCATTGCCGAAGACTGTAGGGTTTGATGGGCTGACGTTTGGAATTGATTCATAAAGTCCAGCTGCTGACATTCCAGCGAGGTCCTCGACATTGGCACTAGATCGAACAATTAAACAAGCGGTAGAAGGAAAAATTTCAGAGATGCTCTTGATGACATCCTTTGGGAGTTGTATGGAAGATATGAGTTCCTGAAGCTCAGAACACAGCTTGTCGAGCACGCCATCTTCAACCTGTGCAGTTTCTATTTGTTCTATGTAGGACTTGTAGGTTTCCAATGACTGGCTAGCCTTTAAAGCCAATTCCATGGAACCAAAAGGGATAACAGCTCCTGCAGGGGCTTTAAATGAAGCTGGAACTCCTTGCTCATTGTAAACTGCCATGGAGAAAGAATAAGTGTGTTGCAAGTTGGAAGCAATTGTATGCAAACTTATACAATGTCAAGCAAAAATCACATGGATTGTCAAACAAAATCAAACAGACCTTTAGCGGAGGCTTCAGAAAGGGAAGACAAGCGGCCACAAGCAGCAGACTTTGCGCCACAGGCAGTTGGCTCTGCATCAGTTAGCAGAATAACACCTCTGGATGCAATTACCTGGACCAAAATTTTTCGCACTTATCAGCAAAATTACTTGGCAAAGCAGAATGATGGCAGGAATCACCTGAACAAAAATTATTTCCATTAATAAAAGAAAACTCAAGGCCAAACTGTCTCTAGAAACCCTGGGAAATAGGAATAAGACAATATTTGAAAGGGGAATGTGATTATGACCTTGCTCGATTGTGTGATTTCACTTTCAGACGAGGATAAATCATCAGACTCTGCATTCTCCGCCTCCGTTGGCTGCTTAGTTGGTTGGATCTCTATATTGGAATCCTGAGAATTCTCCTTAGGAGAGGATGGTTGTACCTTAACCCCTCCTGAAGATGCTTCAATCCTGAAAGGGATCAAAAGCAGCTGTAAATAGTGGACGGGAAAAAAGGGAGCCCAATCTCAATTCTCAATATCCTCACATTCATGCGTTACGATACGCAAACATGAATAGATCTAGTCAAGAGGGTGCACAAAACAAATAATACTGGCAACTGCTTGATAAGATAACCTGACGTATTGCCCACTAAGCTTCAGTAGGTCAGCAACTGAATCCCTATCGTCACATGTCACAAAGACAACCTTCTCCTGTAAATGGACATCTATGTAAGTGATTTTTCACCCCCTTTTCATGAAACAAATGATGACAATGGTTAAAATATAACTCACTTGTCGGGCTCTAACACCAAGGTGAGACAAGTGAGGTAGCTCTTGGAGGAGTACAACGCCTACTATGCTAGGCCCTGCTGCAGTTACCTGCCCAATACTTAACATGTTAGAAACACTCTCCGGACAGCTACAGATGTGCCAGAAACTCAAAGAGCATTCCTCAAACCTCCTCATCCCCGTCAGCTTTGCGAACCACAAGAATAACCGGCCCTGTAACTGATGATGGAAGTGACCCAGGGACAATGCTCTCAACCTGAGTCACAGAGGAAATCAACACCAGTATAGCAGACAGAAATGTACAAATACCTATCAATCTGAAAGAAATCAGATGACATATTAGAGCAGATTACTTCTGCAAATTGCAGAGAGCAGTGTAGCCTAGATCAATGATATAATGGCAAGATAACTTAATGAGCTCAAATAGTAACCAGGTTATCCATAAGGTTTGGAATAAGTGGACTAAGTTTCGCATTTTTCGGATGCATGAGATGCTTCGATCTTTGTGATGGATACTATCTTTCGTAGCTAGCCTCTTTACAGACTGGTTAGGGCCTCCTGAACCATCAAAAATAAAGGCTATTATGCAGTTCTCATGATTCTGAGGAAAATGTCTGAGGTGTTGACAAATGGTGACTATGTGCTCTGCCACATCCATCAAAAGATCTTTGGGAGTTCTAGGAGCATTACTAATGTTTGTGTGTAACAGTAAATAACAAAACTGAGCCTTAATTATGTCTAACTGATCTGACTGTTTAAAAGCAACTGGTAAAAAGCAGATTTTACACAATATGCTGATTCAGTGAGAACATCAAACTGTAGAGAGTAAACAGAGCAGATCCTGGGCAATTTCTGATGATGCTTTGGGAAGGAATATCTTACAAGGGTCAGGGCACCAACGTGCAATTTCTATTAGTGTAGTCAAGATACATTGTAGGTCCATGTATGAGCTAAAGAAAAACTGACTGCACATTTGATAATGAATGTGTGCATGTAAATGTTCGTGTCTCCATCTGTCCAATTCTGTGTTGAGGACTTAAGGTTGCTCATCTTTCACCAGCAATAAGAATACAATAATAATAATTGGGCTCCCAACCAATAGCCTTTCTTTTGGAGGGCGGGAGATATTAAAGAAGTTTCTGAACATTTTTGAAAAGTGCAATATTTATGATCTGATATAATATTAACATGGAATATCGCACCTGAACTACTGTTCCATAAGCAGTTCCTGGGACAATAACGTCCCAGCCCTCAGATGCTAGTGTACTCCTTACTGCTTTCAGAAGAATGGCACCAAGTTTGGAGACCTGGAAAATTACCCTGCACCATCACATTGATAGAGAAACTCAGAAAAGTAAGCTGAAAGTCACCACCAACCCAGAAAGAGGTGTTACAAACACATAAATGTTGAGTTAGCATAGGACAACACCAGCAGACAGCACAGAAATTGTCGACATGATTCAGTCACTTCACAAAAGGCCACCTTACCCGGCACGGATCTCAGCTTCAGTGTATGTCCTCACACTGTTCTCTGGGATTCCGAGAGCCTTTCCTAGCATCTGCATTAACCAAAGCTCATGCAGTCAGAAACATCAGTTATTACACATTGAACTGCATGAATTTGTATTCACGGCATACAACCATATTCCAGAGTCCACGGGCTACAGTTTTATCATAGACGGGGCTTGGCACATACAGACTAATGATGTCAAGAAACCACTGGTCGTAAAAATTATTTAAAACTCTGTATACAAGTGTCTAAAATTTTAAAATGGAGATCTACAAAATTTATTGGTGTTATCCTAAGAAATTCAAAAGTAGGATACGGTTGACAAAATTTTTGAATCTGCCATTGGTCATACAATTGATGTCCACACGGCACAAGCAAAGGGGACTAGCACATGGCCTACCCATTTTCTAGCAAAGTTGATAAGAATGGAACGAAGAGAGGGGGAAAAAGAAAGATATATATCCAAATTGTTAAAAAGAACTTAAAAACACTTGTAACCACTATTGGTCAACCACGACAGAGACATCAATGAAAGAAGCTCAAAAAGGCCATTGTACCTGGACTTTTGGAGGGAATATCTCCAAAAGAGAATCACAGTATTCTTCAGTCAGCCTCAATGATCTGTCAAGGGTAGCTTTAAGCCTTAGAGCCCAAATCCTCTTACCATCTTCACTTCCTTTTACAACATGTTCAGGGAAACACATTATAAAAGCAAAAAAAAAAAAATTTAAAAAAACATTATTATGAATTATGGGGTAAATGAAGGGGGGAAAAAATACCTTCTCGTTCAGAAAGACCTCTATCTTTCCATGCCAGAAGTTCATTTCTGATAGCAGCACATTCCTCCGTCTTCCACCCTGATAATCCCAGCTGATTAATCCCTATAATGATAGCATCCAGTGATTCATTCCATGAGGAGACATTCTTTGACTCCACAATTTCAGCAAGCCAACTTGCTCCACCCAAAGCCTCTAGCACATTGAGAAATCTAAACAGAAGCAGAAAAAAATGTAAAACACAAAGTCTCATGGGGCAATGAGAGAATGACAATTTAAAGCCTATTCAGAGAGTTTGCTGCTTGCAGCCTTTACCACCCCCCCCCCCCAACCCCCCAAAAAAACAATTATCATTGCCAGGCACCTTACTCGCTCATTTGTCAAATCCTTCCAGATGACAAAAGACAATTTAATACCCAGGACTAATTCAGTTAATGTCAAAAGCAAGGCCATATCTTAAGTTGAATCTCCAACCCCCCCCCCCCCAATTCTCCATTTTAAGTTAAATTGAATCTCCAACCCATTCTCCCTGAGAAGAGAGAAAAAGGAAGAAGAAAGCAGAGAAAGTATAAAGGTGCACGGATCCTCCAAATCCAAAAAGACTTCTCCATTTTCCCCATGGCAATGAATAACAGCATGGAGCCTAGAACTTCAGATGCATAACAGGATAAGTGGAGCATTTCTCAGTGCTTTTGCTATCAAACTTGACACAATTTTTTCTTTTCTTTTTTTACCTAACAAATCAGAAAGCATAAGATCAACATCACAGGCATCTATTCCCATGTAAGCATAACACGCACAAGAGTCTCCCTTTCTCTGCATGTCGGGGGGGGGGGGGCGCACAAACCTGCTCAGTAGCACAAAAGAATAATCCTCAAGGCCAATTTCAGAAAGACGCCACTGCATATATACATATCAGGAGAATAGAAAGATCAGATCCTATTTTTGGATATGAAATTTATATTTAAAAAAAGTGCTTCATTGTAATCCACCTTTTGACGCATAGCAATCGCCGCATCAGGGGCATCATTCCGAAGGCCACTTTCAAGACCTTTCATAAGAAATTCCCTCAGAGAATTCAAAGATTGCATGACCTTCAGTAGCTGATCTGCTTCTTTTTTCACATTATTATCTGACCCTTCCAAATCATCTAAACTCTGCAAAGGGCAACATAAATAGACCATCATGACCAAATCCAAAGAAAATCCATAGAAAGCTGAAGAAATGACACAATGAGATGCACCCCATTAACATCATAATTCCAGCTACTCTTGACCACAGAGAAAGATATTCAAGGGAACATCACACAATGTACAAGATGTGGAAGATATAATCATCGATACTCGGAACATTTAATCATTGTTCAAACACAAACTAGCCTGGCGACATGTACGTAAGTGGACTGGATAGAGTCATTACATGAACTCATTTTTACAAATATAGAAACATCATTTTCAACCTACATTAAAAAAAAATTCTGATATGATGATCAAACACCAGCTAACCAACAAGAAGACCAAAGACAGATTACACCTGTGGCAACACTACAATCACCTCACAATAAACATCGGTTTATAGAAACTTACAGGCACATAGACAGATCAAGTTATCCATGACATTGTCTTCCTTTCAATGATAACCAAACAAAGAAAATAGAGGAATAGACAGCCAACATAATAAATCCAAGTATAAGGCTAAGCCATTGTGAAGAGAAAAAGTTTCTGAAGGCAATCTAAATCTAGAAGGTACCTTCTTCTGCTGCAGAAAAGATGTCAGAGCTGACAAGCCTTTCTCACCTAAGGACTCTTTAATTGAGTCCAGTTGTTCGACAAGGCTGCATAAAATAGAAGAATACATGTCAGAAGATTCTAAACATCAAAGTATATGATTGTGGATGCATTCAATATCTTATATTTTATCTGTATTTGTATGTGCCAAAATGTTTAGAAATCACACGCGACCTTCCATCACTAGAAAATGAAAACTAAGCAAGTTGAAAAAGTTTGAATTTTATAAACAATTAATCCACCTATTTTGAATGAAACACCAAAATCATACCCGTTAGGCTGTGTGGAATGACAAGTGCGTCTTTGTGCAAGATTACAAGTTCAACAATTACCAATCGGTAATAGCATTACAGTTTCTTTCCTTGGAAAATAGGTGAAAGCAACTATAATTGCCAATGGCAATGAGTTATAATTTCCACCAACAGCTGATAATCAGAGAAATTATGCAGCACTCCAAAAATATATTTAAGTCAAAACTGCCAAAATTTCCAGACATTAATAATTATATTCAATAAATACCAAGCTGACGGTGATTAAGGCAGCATGAAACCAAAAATCTGACATCACATTAGGGAAAAGGGGGGATCACAGCAAACACCTTCCAGCATTGAAGAAGTCCTTCAATTCTTGATGAAAAATCCTAAATTGTTCCACAAAGGCATCACTATATTCTCCTGGATTTTGGGTAATTCTTGACAGCATGGCTTCTGTAGCAACTAAATCCTCTGGTCCAGCATTTCTATGGAGCTTGTTCTGTATCGTATGCTTGATTTCTTGCTGAAATAAAGAAATAGAAGATAACCCTATCGAAGATTGCTAATTAAAACTTAAACCAACAAACTCAGAAAATGAGCACTGTATGACCTTAAGATCATGAGGGATGTCACCACGATGAGCGATATCTCTGATTCGAGTCAGAGGAACTGATGCCGTGAATTCAGCCTTAAAAGATGGCAAGCATGGATGAATCTTACGAATAACAAGAATTTCCTGGATGATAACATAAGGTACAGAAAGAGGATTAGCTACATAAACTTATTGAAAGCCAAAAGATACGTACTCACCAAGTAGAGGAAGTAGGCTAATAAAACTTGCATCGGCTTAGAATTCAAAAAAAAAAAACCGTTATAATATTTTATAATTTTGCTTGTAGCTCTCCTTTTTTTTTTTTTTTTAGGGGGGCAGGACTAAAGGATCAAAATTCTGTCACTTTGCACAGAAGTATCCATCATTGAGGGTTAAATTATGATTTCTTCAACATCTCTACTTGCAAGGTTAAAGTAGGCCTACATATAGATCTCCTAGACCTTGCCTCGGCAAAATCCACATTGGGTGGTGTTCTTGTCAAAACCTCCATAAAAGTTCATCGATCTCGGGCTACCTTACAGAAGATTTCCTACTCCAGAACATGCCAAAAATGAAGCAATTATTTAAGGAAGCAGGAAGCAGTCTTCAAAAGGATTATTACCCAAAGATCAAACTTAGGTGCCTCCTTATCACCTTCAACAATTCAAGACGTTCTTATAGACAATAACCCCCAAATAGCTTTCCAGTTACAGACCATGCATACTGTAACATTCTGAATAACCCAGATAAAAATGAACATTTTGGAAATCAGATACGTGTTTGATCTTTTGAACATATGTTCAACAACACCAACTAGGATGACACCAACTGTAGCACAAGGGCAAGGGCACAGTCCATGGTTAAAATCATTGCACACCTGCAGTGATGTATCTTTCCTGCTGGAAATTCTTTCCAGTTCACGGAAAATGAGCCTAGAGATCTCAGCATGCCTATTCGGCCTATGATGCCCTCCATCTTCAAAGCACGGAATTTGTCCAGTGTTTATCCACTGCATGAAAGGTGTCACAATTGATGAGGACTTCACAAAAACTCAGTTACACAATAAGATTTACCTCCCAGTCCAATCACAGGACAAACCTTGAGATAGATAGCAGAAAGAATAAGAGCCTCCAGACGGTCCTTATCATCCATATTTTCAACTACTAGCTCACGGACAACTTCAAGCTTGCATATAAAAGACATGCAGATATTAGAATAAGTAATCAACAAGTATCTTAAATTTTCCTGTATATACCACATTGTAGCTAACAGTGCATTGAAAACATCACACAGAGGACAAGCACATACAAATCGCCTTTATGCCACATTAAGTTGCCAAATTCATGGTTTGGAGGAGGATTTCTTGTTACGCAATACTTGTTGAAGTTCTGTCATAAAGAGCCTATTTCCTTAATCCAATGTATATGCAGTTTACGCAGAAGATCACCAGAGCATTTATCCTCTAGCTTACACTACTTCTTTTTGGGGTGGGGGGGGGGGGCGGGCTGTTGGATAGAGGTTAAGAATGCCTCGCTAATCTATCAGAGGTATTAAGCCCAACCTAAGAGTCACGGCCAAGGAAGAGGCAATAATGTAACAAAGCCCACACAGGCTTAAGGTTATGCAATAGGATGACTTCCTACTTGCGAAAAGAAAGGTGCAAAATGAACACTTTCAGGTGCAGTACAATTCCTATTGGAGAGAGGACACAAAAGTCATATACAGGAAAAGGGAGGGCTAGCACCCATCTCATCCACGTAGTATATGGCTATACCTTCTATTATTAATTCCGTTAACTATTTTGCGAGTTATTCAAATAAGCCTAAATCCCAATGTAGTTCTTTTCAAAAGTAATCATTTGTCATCAAACAGAAACTAACCTAGGAATAATAACACCATGATGCATGACTTGAGCATTTTTAATGTGTATAGATGCGACATTAAATCTCAAGAAACAACAACTCTTAGTGTGGGTCCCGCTTTCATGGGGTCTGAACGTTAAATCTCAAGAAGAAACGGTTAAACTAAATCAAGTAAAGCACTTGATGTGACACCAGAATGATTCATAAAGAACATCCTAATCACACATCCTCAAAAAGCCCTATCAGAATTATCAGGAAGAGTCAATAGCCACAGTGAAAAATAGTACCTTACGCCACCAATTCCTTGCATTCTGGTCACCTTGAACCAACTTTAGAGCCATACCTTCAAGTCCAGAAGTATCCCACTTTCTTTCACTTTCTCTATTTCGATGTTCATTTGATCGCATAAATGCAGCACCCTGACCCTGCCACTGCTCCACAAAAGGGCTTGCCCCTACCTCTGGTTCTATAGAAGCAGCATCAGTCACAACAGAGCCATTATCATTCGAACCTTCAGCCACATTCTGGTTCTCTGATTCTGTGGGCAAGAGCTCAATAGGCTCTGTCGTTTTGTTCCAGTGACAAACCAATTTGAAATTTCCTTCCCCTGGAATCTGAAGAATGCGATTATCTCCAGATTCCCAAGCTAAACTTTTATCCTGCCTCGTAATCACAAACTTGAACTCTATAGGATCTCCTCCTTTCAATTTCAAATTGCAAACCCACCCATTCTCCATCCAAGTCATCGCCACCGTATTCTTCCATGATCCCAACTCCTTGACAGATCCCAATATTGCAACACTCTCGCCAAATTGCACTTGATGCTCCAGCAGGATATTTAGCTCCACCTTCCCATGTTTCTGCCTTGACCCCTTTTTCTTGGTCTTCATTGCTTCCTCCTCTCTGCCATAAAAGCCAAGTAACTGCCTATTTTACAAAAGGCTACAAAATAGGACCAAAAGCGGGGGCATGAAGGGCCAAAAAAGAAAAAAAACAGAGTGCATATCTAGCTTTGTGATTGTATCACAGTTCTGATTTACTCCACAGGCTTAGATTTACAAAATACAGAAAGCTCGGTTGATCAACCTCAACACACACTCGGGCAGGGGGGTGGGGCACAATGAGAATACTGATTGCAACTCTAACTGATGTAGCTCAGAAGATTAATGTGGCAAAATCCAACAAACTCAACAACTTAATATTCAGTATATTCTGACCGACAATATACAACTTTTGATTTTGTATTAATTCGGCATGTTCAAATTCATTCACACTACTTTCTTTGCACCCACTGACCAGCCCATATGTGTGAGTAATCCAACCCAATCATGAGTTGGCTTTAAGCCTTCTTGGAGTTGGTAGTAGGATCAGGCACCCGCCTGGTAAATGCCCAAGTTTGAATACATCTAATAACATTCCAACAAAGAACCCATTTCTGTTAATTTCATCTCACAACACAAAGTAGGATACTAGAATGTGCACAAAATTTCCAAACTGATTCCCACTGTTCTACACAGACAAAATCCAAATGACAACTCTATGACAAAACAACTGAGAAAGAGAGACTGATGAAGTATCACAACAGCAACAACTCTACAAGCTCCTAACTACTAAATGGGATTTAAATTTCGTGTTTGGTTGGTATCAAACAATAGTTACGTTATTACGCTATACCAGCCCTCCTAGAGGTTACAATCTAGGAAAGTTGCTATCACCTCCCCACCAATCAAACATGATTTCTTATCCGACCCGACCCCACATACACACAACACCGAATGCACAACCCAAAGGGTGATTTCTGCACCAGTGACTGTTCTCATTGATCACTTCCCATTCCCAGTAATCAAACAACAGCAAATCATATAAAAACTTCATTTCAATATCAAACCAACACATTTCCTTTGCCTAAGAATTCGCACTCACTACACTACAGTAGCAACACTTCCCAACCTCGCATCCCCACGATCACAGACACAAATCTAACCAAAACGTAAAGCTAAACAATCCACAAATTCCACAAGATTCAAGGTTACCTAGCTTCAACTGACGAAACTGCACAGATAATCGGAGAACAAGAAACTGATCGAGAAGGAAGCTTGAAGTACTGAGAACGAAAATGAACTCCAGGCCTCAAAAACGACCCGAATTGCCGTCGGAAAACCCGATTGCGACACAATCCGCCATTACTACTACACTGAATCACACGCACAGCATCCATTGATGATCGAATCGAGTAAACGCAAGCTCAAAATCAATCAATCGGTACTATCAATTGAATTATGAAGAGAGAGAAAGAGGAGACAGAGCGGTGGACAACGTAGGCGGGACGAAGATGGAGCAAATCTCCAAAGCCCATCTGGAGAGTTTAGAAATGCCGCTTAATTCACACCGTTCATTTTAATTACTATTATTGTCTTATTAATTCAAATCAGGTCCTGTAAAGTAGCCCCCACCATTCATTGCTTCGATATAATCTTTTTCATAATCATGAGGTTTTCGTTTGGTTTTTTTCTTTTTCAAAAATATCTTTTCCCTCGTGGCAGTCACGTGCCTCACGTGAGGCTGGCTTGTTTGTTACAATATGTCTAGCAAATTAGTCATTCGGTTCAAATACAGATCGGATTAAGTTCGGATGAGGTCATATTTCCGGTCAATAACGTTTCAATTAAATCTAAATGATTTTTTATTCGTGCATTTTCTTTACATTGATGAAAGGAGCGGAAGTAAATGAAAAGCAACTTCGATTTAACTAATTTTTGTTCCAGCAAATTCAAATTGTAGAAAGAAACAATTTTGTAGAAATTTTTGGACCGGATATGAGTATGATTTGTTGATTTGTTCAATTCGGATTTCGATTCTCATATTAGTTTTGCTCAGTATGTTGTTGCACAGTTGTTCGTATGATTTGGGCCAACTGCTAACCAAAGAGTTAGGCCCATACATCAAGAGAAAGCTGACTTGATGGACCTAAGGATACAGACTCCAAGAATATCAAGACTCTGTTTGGCAAACAGTTTTTTGAAGAGTTTTTTGACAAAAAAGAGCTTTTTTGATCAAAATTAGCTTTTTGACCAAGTAAAAAAGCTAATTTGGGTGTTTGGTGAAAGAGCTTTTTAAAAAAGCTTTGTGGGTCCAAAAAACTAATTTAAAAAAGCTAATTTCATAAGCTTTTTGAAGAATTAGTTTTTTATCTCACAACTTTGTCAGAAACAGCTAATTTTACCAAACAGTTTTTCAACAAACAGTTAATACAAACAGCTAACAGCTAACAGCTAATACAAACAGCTTACAGCCAATAGCTAACAGCTGTTTGTCAAACAGGGCCCAAGTCTCTGTTTGGCCCAAATTCACTAGTTCTGCCCCACGATAGTTAAGGGTTTTTTTTTCTTCTTCTTTTTTTTTCTCTTTTTGGGTGTACATCTTTCAATCTTTTATCCACCATTAATTAGAATCGAGTTACTCTCCGGCATCAACTAGTAAAGAGTAGAGCGTTCATTAAGCTTGTTCATGATACCTTACTTAGGGTTAGGGATGATAAGTGTTAAACCACTTCAACTAAATTTTTCAAAGGTGAGTTATTATAACTGATATCATTCTGTTCTGTGTGGAAATTTTAAATTAATTTGTTCACTTATTCTTTGCATGATATTTTAGGTAAGAAATGAAGGTTAGAAGTGAATGCATGACTCTGTTTACATATATTTTGCATAATTGCCCTTTTTAGTATGCATGTTTAAGCAAAAGTTTCTTCATCGACAAAAAAAAAAGAAGCTTTATAAAACATTGAGAAATTACTTATCGGTAATTGATAGCTATTTAGATCGTATATAACTGTTTTAGTAGCAAATAAATGTTATTTTTTAGCGGTTATTACATAACAGTATAACTAGTTTTCGTGTTCAATAAAACTGTTATATTGGACTAACTAATGAATACAAAATGACAAAAAGAGACATATATATTGTATATTATTGTTACTATTACCACTGCTGCTACTATTAATTTTGTATACTAAGCATTATTTGCTAATATTAAATGCTAATTTACCAAACAGTTTTAATTGTTCAGTAAATTTGCATTTAATATTAGTAAAAAGGACAGTCCGATGAACAAGTATTTAATATTAGTAAATAGCGTTTAATGTAGCAGTTTTGTAAACGCTAGACATCTTAACGTTTTGCTCCATCAACCTAACATTTTATTAGGGCTGGCAAAAATTTGTCTGACCCGATTACCCGAATTTGTCCTACCCGAAAAAAACCGGGTACGGTCACCAAATTTATGTCCGAATTTAAAATTCGGACAATCGGTCATGTCCGAATTTAAACCGGGTCGGGTTCGGGTTTGGACATCGGGTTCAGGTTGTCCGGATTTTTAAACCATTTCGGTTTCGGACAAATTCGGACAACCGGGTTTGGACATCGGACAACTATGTTTATATGTAATTTTAGTCCAAATTCTTTCGAAAATTTTATAAAAATAAAAATTCGGACAATCAGGTTCGGACATTAAAAAATCGGGTTCGGGTTCGGTTACACAAAATTTCAGTCAGAATCTCCTAAAATTATATTACAAATTCGGACATTTGGACAACCAGGTCCAGACATCGGACATTCGGGTCCGGGTCCGGGTCTGATCAAAGTGTCCAATTTGTAATCCGAACAAGATCCGAATATGAAGTTTTTGTCCGAATATTCGATTTGTCCGAATCTAAATTGACCCGGATCCGAATTTTTACCAACTCTACATTTTATATATTGCTTTCCAAATGGCCCCTGGCTTCCTCCCTCGATGGACCCCCCCGGGCAGGGGATAAATGGTGCCTAGCTTTGATTTGATCATCAATCAATGTGACTCTTTTTTAAAAAAGTAAAAATAAATTCGGCAATTACTAGTAAGTAAGTCTAATTATAATATGCTTGTTTATTTTATTGTTCAGTTTAGATTGCTTTATTGACTATGACTGCAACAACAACAACAACAACAATAACAATAATAATAATAATATACAAGATTAATAGTAGCATCAATAATAATAGTAGTAATAGTAGTAGTAATAACAACAGTAATATTTATGTCATTTGCTATCATTTTGTATTTACAGATAATCGAACGACTTATTTTGCCGAGCTAATTTCTTCAAACAATTAGCGAAACTATATTTTCCAATTGCTAAAATACAATCAGTTATTTAAACAATTGATTTTACCGAACAGGTCCTTAATCAGTTCAAAAATTTTAAATGGTGTCGAATGTTGATTTGATCATCTATCAATGTCACATTTTTTTATTTCGTCAAGCACGAGTAAGTCTAGTATGCTTGTTTATTTTATTCTTCAATTGAGAGTGCTTTATTGACGATGACAATAATAATAATAATAATAATAATAATAATAATAATAATAATAATAA
>JACYFF010031952.1:898714-915485 GCA_017589665.1 Selenicereus undatus
AATAATAATAATAATAATAATAATAATAATAATAATAATAATAATAACAACAACAACAATAATAGTAGTAGTAGTAGTAGTAGTAGTAGTAGTAGTAGTAATAGTAGTAGTTACAGCAGATAAAGTATGCCTAACTTTGATCTGGTCATCAATCAATGTGCCTTTTTTTAAAAAAAAAAAAAATTCACCAAGTAGTGGGAAGTTTGATATGATTGTTTATTTTATTCTTCAATTTAGATTGCTTTATAGACAATGATTATAATAATAATAATAATAATAATAATAATAATAATAATAATAATAATAGTGGTAATAGTAGTAATAATAATAATAATAACAACATACAAAATTTATGATAATAATAATAATAATAATAATAATAATAATAACACTTATGTCCTTTTCCATCATTTTTATTTAGCAACTAATCCAACAGCTTATTTATCTTCTTCAAATAGATAGTTAAACTATTATCTACCAACCGCTAAAATTACAACAGCTATTTGCTACTAGCTCAAACAATTATCTGTTGCTCAAACAGTTGTTAACTATCTAAACCACCAATTTTACCGAATAGAGTGATATGTTTCAAGTAATTGTATGGCTTTTAATGATCAGTACTGCATATTCTAAATATATTTTAGGAATATTAATGTTACACACAATTGCCAATAGTAGATCATAATTTATTTATTATTATTGTTTATGTAGTTAGCATGGAGGAAGATAACGAAGAAGATTTACTAATTTATACTTCTAGATGTCTTAAGTCAAGAGTGATCACCATACTCACAAGTAAGGATCTTGCAAACACAATAACTTAAGTTTGGCAACAAAGAGATTTTTTTTTAAAAAAAAATATGTAATTTATCACATTGTTTATCGTAATTTTCTTTTATAAAATAATATATATAATCATCTTGCTAAGTAGTGGGATTGATTTATGGTACTGTTTTTTATATTCATTTCCACTATATTCATAATTTTTTTCTAATTTAACTATTGGTAATTGATTAAGCATGTCATTTGTTTGGACAGTTGTAGACCATCTTAATTATATGTTGATCTAAGTCGATTGACTAAAAGTAAGAAAATTAAATATGCCATTAATTACAAGCAGGGAAAAAAAAAAAGAAGAAGTTATGCCAATGGGCAATCTCAATGTGACAATGATGTCATATCAGTGACATCAGCATACCACGTAAGAAATGTGTGAGGGTCTTGGATTCAATTTGGCAAAGTAACCAAATATTTAAGCAAATGATTGAAGATCTAAAAATAGGTTTATATTTTAATATGACTCCTTATGTGAATATCAATTGAGTTTAAAGCATGACCGCTGTAAAGACTCTCATTGCTTTGGGCAATAAATTAACATGGGGACGGTTAAAATTCGAATTTGAAACCTCTCGGTTAGAAATGCTATAATATCATGTTCAAGAATCATGCCAACCAAACGTTTAAGTTGATGACTAAAAACTCAAGAATATATTTATACTCTAACAAAAAGGCTAACAACTCAAATCATTCAATAAATTATAAATTTTGCAATTAAAAGCATACACTCCCAGCCATAGCCAGACATTCCATGGTTAGGCCTCGCGTGCCACACCCACCTGTTCCACGCAGTGGAATACCGCTCCTGTCACGCATGTCGAAACGGACTGCATTTTCGATCTGCGTTCCAAATTTTTTGTCCTTTTGTCCTTTTGTTTGTTTTTTCTTTTTATCCACTTATATTTAAATAATTAAAAAAAAGATTGTATGTTATAATATTAGTTCACGATAAATATTTTATTGGATAATTCAAACTGAAATTTTATGAGTTAGAGAAGTAAAAAAATATAAATTTCAAAAAATAAAATTTTTACTAATATGATAAGATAGAATTTTAAAATATAAAACTTAGACTGAGAATCCTCTACACCTAACAGTTAGGCTGACATTGGTTAGTTGTGACAAATTAAAAGTGCTACCGGAAAAGAGGGCAGCTTTCCACTCCATTTGACAAGACGTGCCAAATTGAAAGCACCTATTGATAAAATTGGTTAGCTGCTATTTGGCCGTGCCTAACCACTTGTCCCTGCGCTTAATGTGATCAATCAGAAGGCAGATAGTGTGCCTCCAAAACTGAAAATTCTACCATAATTAATTTTTTTCAATTATGATAGTTGATAAATATAAACTGTTGATGTTAAAAAGATTGATCCAAACAATTCAAATAGAGAACTTATAACTTGTCATATAAGTTGACGTTCATTTCTTTCTCTTCCCTGCCTATTTTCACGAGATTGGTTTACTTTTGTCTTTCTTTAACTTTATTTCCTCTCTTCTCGACGCATTCTCCACTTATGTTGATGAATTTTGCCTCCACTTGTTGTTCCTGCTACTTCTTGTTCTTGATCTTCCCCTTAGCCTTTCTTTTTTCCACATCATAGCTGATCATTGATTGTTTGATCTCCACCAGCAATTTACGCCGCAACAGCATCTTCGATCTTTGCCAAATTTGGTCTTGAACACTCTTACATTTTTTTTTCTCGCTCTTTCGGCCCATTCCTGGGAGTACCAGACATCAAAGATTAAAAAAACCTTAAATACTAAAATGGAGTCTCAAAATTCCTCAACAAAGATCAATAGTACCATAAGTTCATAACTCGCAATTCTTCTCATGATCTTTATTCTCAATCAGCACTGTCGACTGAATCCAAAAAACCCAAAATCGAAACAGGGGAAAACAGAGCGTAACCACAAATCGAGGGAAACAGAGGATTGCAAGATTAGAAGAGGAAATGAGAATAAATCTTGAATTCGTGCCCAAGAATGTGTATTTTTAATGACAAATCATAAATTCAATTCAAATAAACAATCCCAAATTAAAATACACTAATTAAATTCACGAGTCAACAAAACAAGTCTGAGAAAATAAGAAAGCAAAAAATTTTTTTTTTATCTGTGCTACTCTATTATACTACATATAGGCTTCGACTGGACTTGGAGTCTTGATTTATAGTCGCCTTGTTCAATTTTTTCTTTCAATTCCGAATTCAAGCCGTTGCCATTGATGAGGAAGAGATTCGGATATTGGCAAATAATGAAGAAGGGGCGGGGGGATGGAGATTCACATATTGGCAAATTCAGAGAAGATGAAATTGGAACGAGGAAAGAAAGAAGGGAAAAGGAAGGGAAGAGAGAGAGGAGGGGAAGGGTAACTGGCTAGAGCAGGTAAGTATATTTTTAATCAACGATTAGAATTTTTAGGGAAAAAATCAACGATTCACAATCATCTTAACTATGGTAATTAAAATAAATTTCAATTATGAAAGAATCTTCGCTCCAAAACACTTCCATTTCAATAGAAATTCCAACTTTTAAAGTGAGGATCATACATACTTGACCATTTTTCGACATCAAGGTCACTTTTGGATTTAAAATGAGATCTCCAATACATTAGATCTTATATGCGGTTCTTCCCTTTTCATTATATTGTAATGTTTTTATGGCTCATTTTTATAAAAAATAAATTAAAATATAATAAAGAATAAAACCAAAGATAACCCAGTATACCACCCATGAATTCTTAAAAATGAACGCATGGTGTGTGTTTGTGTAAATACATAGATACATGCATCAAAAGTTGGGAAGAATGATTTCTTCAAGCTGGAATTACCAATCTTAAAGCAACCTCGATTTTGATAGCAGAAGCAACAATGATACGAAATGGAGTACGAACAACAGATCAAGTAAAATATCGTTCAATTATTTAATTTTAGAAGGTTATAATCGGGTACGTATTAAATTAAAGCACTAAGGGGAGAAGTCCAAATTCCTTAGGAGATTCATACACTAGTTGAAGATACAAAGATATATCTCACCTCTTGCAAACGAGTATACATCAAGCACATTTTTAAAGAAGACAATCGAATTGTAATTGGCCAAATTTGATTTGTCTATCTCTTCTTCTATTTTGTGGGTTTCTATTCCTTGTGTTTCATATATTTTTTCACATCCTCGTTGACAGCAATTTAGGTAGAAACCCTTGAAAAAAAAGACTACCTAATCGCTGTATTACTTATAGTTTTCAAAAAATAAAAATAAAAATACATGTATACACACAAGTAGAGAGATAAGACACATACCCGCAAGTGAGGAGCCACTAGTATAAGTACCACACATTACATGCACTTCACTCAACAACTTCTAATTTCCCAGCTAGAGGTATACAGAGCGAGAGCGAGAGAGATGGAAGTGAACCAAGTGCTTTGCATGAAAGAGGGAACTGGTGAGACCAGCTATGCAAAAGCCTCTTACATTCAGGTAAATAATTCAGAACACCATCTTCTTTCATTACGTTAACTCTACTGATTTAATTACAACAACATGATCATTTAGAAGAAGTCATATACTCATATCTAGGATTGGAATGAAATCGAGCCGGCCAGCTAGCTTGTTGGGCTCTCTAGCTTGACTTCCATCAAAACTCAGCTCGGACTTGATTTAAACGGAGTCCGAGCCAAGTCAGAGCCGGCTCTAGAGCATCCCAAGTTGAGACTGAGTCAAGCAGCTAGATCTTGACCTAATAGTTATAATCAAGACTGTCTATATTTAAATCTCATTACACTATATCAGAATTCATATTAAAAAATTGTTGTTGCAGATATAAAGTCGTGAAATTAATCAATTCAAAAATTTTAAATATCGTACGAGTGGCTACGAGAAGAGAAGCCAACTATATCATAAATGTGTAATAAAAATATAACACAACTATTATAAATACAGCCCATTGCTCCCTCCAGTGCATCGACCTTTGCTAGTTAGAAGAGTTGTACACTGTGTGTATGTGTGAGAGAGAAAGAGAGATGGGATTTCAAGCAAAACAAGTGCTTTGCACGAAAGAGGGGAATGGTGAGATCAGTTGCGCAAAAAACTCTTACATTCAGGTAACTAATTAGTTAAACATATGCCTATTGGCTTGTAGCAAATTGGCTTCGCTACATTCGCTCCACCCCTTCCAACCAGGTTTGATTCGGGGGGACCTTCCTTTGTCAATTAATTGGGAGAGGGAGGGGGTGTGTGGGTTTGTGTCTTGGACCTTGACAGTTTTGTCCCATGTCCCCTAGACTAAATGACCTATTGAATTCCTTTCCTAAAATAGGAATGCCAATATGCGGCTCATATTTACCATCGTAAAAAAAAATAAAATTAGTTAAACATATTGTTTCTTGTTTGTGTACATGTAAGTCATAGGGATAAAGCCGTAATAAATGTTAAAGAGCGATCGTAGATTAGATTTAATACTTTTTTTTGGAGGAGGGTGTCTTAATAATGAAAATCAATTCAATTTTATGCATTTTATAGTGAAAATAAATTTGTGCACGAGAAGTCCTGAGAAACACATCTGCACTTGGCCCACCGCTTAACGTAATTTTTACTATTTTAACCAACTTTTATTCATCATATATCAACTTATTTCAACCTACTTTAACAAAAAAAAATACTCACTTTAATATACTTCTATTAATTTTAGCCAACTTCACCCATCTTCCAACCTATATTTTGCAATGAAAAAAAAAAAAACCTAAGCAAACTATAAAATTTTAGCAAAGTTACGATTGTTTCGTATACGTATAAAATAAATCCCACGTTATTTGTTCATCTGGCCACGTATGACGTATGACATATGATATCATGCATGGCCCATCTCCAAGTGTTGTGAACAATTTTGGACGTCCACTTGAATGTGGAACGTCGTAGGGTTAGACTTGTCACTCAAATCATATCATTTTGACTTATTTAAGGCTTGTTTTTTTCATAGATAAATTAGAATGGATAAAAGATTGAAGTAGATTAAGATGGATTAAGCTAGGTTGAGGTAGATTAAAGTAGGTTAAAGTGAATTGGAGTAGGTTAAAGTGGGCTGAATTTTTTTTATGTGACAAATTGAACTTTGTTAAAATAATGAAAGTAGATTGAACTAGGTTAAAATGAGTTGAAATAGGTTTAAATGGATTGAAGTTCGTTGAGGTTAGTATTTTAGAATTAACCCACGAAAAGAACAGGGCCTTAGACCTCATTTTTAAGTTTATTTCGAAAACAAACTAGATTGATTTAAGAATGCATAAATTGAGGTGTTTATCATTTCAAATTCAGAATGGGAGAGATAAGACTTTATCAAAGATTGGATTGAAAAACACCGATGTTGGATGAGTTCGAAAAAATTCAAACATTGTCTAATAAGAACCTGTTAACAGGCAATGTTAGTAGGATGCCTACATTTAAATCTTCATGCAATTGACTTAATGATATTGATTTCATCTACTCAAATAACAGAAGCAAGTACTATCATTGACAAAGTCCATAAAGGAGGAAGCCATAAGGGAGTTCTACTACAGGCACCAACCAAAGATCATAAGCATAGCAGACCTGGGATGCGCCTCGGCTGAGCTCAACACCCTCGGTGTGGTCTCCGACCTCATTGCAGTTGTCGAGGAGGCTCGGAGGCAGCTCGGGGACGGGCCTCTGGAGTACCATGTTTGCCTGAATGACCTTCCGGGGAATGACTTTAACACTGTGTTTAGGTCACTAACAAAGTTTGAGAAGCTTCAGAAGGAGATAATGGGAGATGATGAAAAGAACTTTGGGCATTGCTTTGTGAATGGAGTTCCTGGCTCTTTCTATGGAAGGCTTTTTCCCTCCAATTCCATGCACCTTGTCCACTCTTCTTATAGCCTCATGTGGCTTTCTCAGGTAACTTTTATTCCTCTTTCGTTTTGAATTTGAGTAGGCATGATAATAGGTGGAGTCTCGATCAGATTCATCTGGACTTGGATCGAATAAAATTTTCGTAGATCAGGACCTAGGCCCTATCTAGATCCTCTGAGTAAGTGGAGATGGGACTTGGATTCAAATCCTCTAGATACGGGTTAAGGCCAAATATTTTAACAGACACTAAAAAAATAGAGTAACCTGAACAGATATATTTGAAGGTGACAACTAACACAACTGGTCAAAACTGAAGCGGTAATATCAAAGATTACAACTCGAAATTAGTCGTTATCCATCTTTTCAAAGAGTGTAAATAATTTGTGTGTATGGAGAAATGAATCAAAACAGTAACCTTAGAACAAGGAGAGGAAGCAATACAATTGTTTTTTCTAAGCTGCATTTATCCCTGTTAATTCAGGTACCAGAAGCAGCAGAAGAAAACAAGGGAAACATATGCATAGCAAAGACAAGCCCCCCAAGTGTGGTAAAAGCTTACTTTGAGCAATTTCAGAATGACTTCACCATGTTTCTAAGGTGTCGTTCCAAGGAACTGATAGGAGGTGGGAAGATGGTGCTCACAATTTTGGGGAGGAAAACCAATGAGCCATATGCTAAGGAATCTTCCTACATGTACGAGCTTCTTGCTACCGTTCTCAATGACATGGTTACTGAGGTATAACTGTACAAACTTATCTTCTCTGTCAGTCATTCTATCACTAGACTATCCCTAAGGGGGCAAGCAAATGGACCTGCTACTATAGGTGCTAGAAAATCTAGTCTTTCTCCCCTTGAAGTTGATCACCTTCGAGCACAAAACCCAAAGGGGGGGGGGGGGTTGTTAGTCTAAACTCTAATGTGTTGTCTTCTGATGCACCTAATGGCCCTAGTTCGGTTGGAGAAGAATACGAACTTTTTATTTTTGTTTTCATTTTTTGGGAAGGGGGATGGGGGTTACAAATAGGCTTCACAGCCAAACCAAACTCTAGTATCTTCAACGATTTTACCCGTTAAACCAGCAGAGACATTTTTATAACAGGGCCGTAAAGTAATGCTATACTACAATACTAATCCGTTTGTTATATATTTGCTGGCTATATAGGGGCTGATAGACGAAGAAAAGCTAAACAGATTTAACATGCCATTTTATGCTCCATCGCCAACAGAAGTGGGGTTTTTGATAGAGAAAGAAGGATCCTTTTCTCTTGATCAAATCCATGTTTCCCAAGTCAGTTGGCAGCCTGAAAGTAACTACAATACTTCCAATAACAGTAATAACGGTGCCTCATATCAGGAAGAGAACTTTGACAATGTTCAGTGGTATGACTTTGTGAAATGCATGAGATCTGTGTCCGAGACCTTGCTCACTAGCCACTTTGGGGAAGGAATCATTGAGGAAGTTTTCCAAAGATACAGTCAGATTGTTCGTGTCTCTATGCTCAAAGAGAAGAACGCATTTGTCAATGTAACGGTGTCCATGACAAGGAAGGGCTGATTAAGGGTCGTTTCAGACTATTTCAGCAGCTGCATGAAGGGTTTAAAGCTCCTCCCCCACCACAAAAAAATGCAAACAGAAAAAGAGAATAAGTGGAAAGTTAAATACATATTCTGATTAGTTTGATGTGATCATCAAGGTGGTCTGGATTTCTGTGTGCTACGTAAGTTAGTGTCAGCTACTTATCCCAAGTTGTCCAGTATGATATATTCTTTTGTGTTATTCTATTTAATTCCAGTTGATTCGCTATCTCACTGGTTATGTGCTGTTGTTCAGTGGCATTGGACTGCCTACATCGCGTTGTAATTCTCTGATATATGTTTTATCAGAGCCAATGTATTATCATTAAGCATTAGCACTGGTCAAGGGACCACATCTTTAATCATCTCCTCACATTTGGTTAGTATCCAACTGGACTCGACAGTAGGGCCGTAAATGAGGCAAGTTTGGCACCAGTAACCTTACTCCATTATCATTCATTTATATTAAACCATATTCCCACATCCTTGTCAGGTTTCTAAGTCAGATGGCATAGGCACCGATATCATAACTCATTCATTCATCGGAAAATATAGTTTGTCGTAATCGCTCTCGCATTTGCCAATTTCCATTCATTGTTTTCAAGCTCTTACAGAGCTAAAAACAACAAACTTGAATTAGCTAGCTGATCCCCACTTAGTTTCCTTGTAAAGCATAAGCCATACCTCCACATTTCAAAATATTCCCCAACTGACCTCTTTCTAGAGTCAATTTCAAAATTCGGCTTGCTAATGCATACCATAATCTAAAATTTTCAAACCTCGAAACTCACTCCAAAGACATACCTCATTTCACTTCAGCTCTAAATATCATCCACATGGTCAGAGGTAGAGCCAAGAAGAGTTCATAAAAACAAAAGAAGAATGGAAGTCAAGAGAGGTATAGTATAGTAACTTTCCTACCGAGCATAAGAAATATGGGACAATCAGAGCACAACACTAATCCAGAATAGCTGCCAATTATATTCTTCATAGGCCAATCAAGCCATGGTGAGTCCTTAAGAGTTCAGATAAAATGGCTTCATTTTATCCTCAAGGTTTTGAAGTATGCCCGCTTTTATTGATGTATATACCCGAAATTTATTTGATAAAGGTTGGTCTACGGTAACAACCTGAAGATAAAGGGACCCCTGAGGAAGGCCACTAAACTAACACCCAAGAAATTTACTTAGTCTCAGTCTTTTGTACTCAACTTAGACAGATATGTTAAAGAAACGAGAGAAGAGTTGCTATCTCTTTTTGGTAGCCTTCTTGCAGTATTCCCACCCCAAATAGATCTTGAAAGATTTAGCAACAAACAATTGTTTTACAAAGAGAATGATCACATCTTGCCACCTAAGAAAAGAACATCACTTTAGGACTTCAATCTTGTATTGAACAAGAACTATTGAGAATAGCAAGCTCCCATGAAGAAAGACTTACCTCGACCAGACAATCAAACTGCAGCATTCTAAGTTTCTAACTATATAGACAAACATCAAACTACAGTATTCATAGCCCAAAAACAGAGTTCATACCATAATCATACCGAATAGTACACAACAAAATTGCAGAAACTGGACAGGATAACATGTGTATGCAGGCTCAAAATTCGATCATGAATTTTCTGCACCTAAAAACATTCAAATAAAAAGGGCAGCCCAGTGCACACACATCCCGCGTTCACGCAGGATCCGAGGAAGGGCCGCACCCCAAGGGGTGAATTGTAGGCAACCTAACCTCACTTTATCAGTGGCTGATTCCAAGACTCGAACCTATGACCTTTTAGTCACACGAAGACAACCTTACCGTTGCTCCAAGGCTCCCTTCACCTAACAACATTCAATCTGTTTTCAATTTCAAGAACCAACCGATCAAATATTCAACCTAACAAGAGATGATGATAAAAGAAGAAACAAAAGCAGTAATTCAAGCTAACCTCACTCAAGCTCGATTCTTTCTGGGCAAAATTGGACTCACATGCAAAGTTCTGAACAGTGGTGGAGTGATATTACGAAATAGACCCGTATAAGGGTCACACATATCCGTAAGTGCCGACAATGGCTACCTATCCCAATGAACATTTGGGAACCAACTGAGCAAGAACCTAACCAGCAGAACCGCACTGTAAATTCTGAGCCATTTCGCCATCCCCGATGCAGCCACCGTCAATGGCGAATTCAAGAGACCAACAGCAAAGAACAACGGTCCAATTAAGCACAGTAGACTCTGTTTCAAGGTCAGCAGATTCTGAAGCTCCTCAGAAGTGGGATTTAGGGTTTCTGAAATTGAGCGGATTTTCGTGAGTACGAGTTTCGAAACGGCGAGAATCGTGGCAAAAATGGAGGTAAGTGTACGACTAGCACTGGGAAGTGGGGGAATTGTGGGAGTTGTTGAGGAAGCTCTAATTTTGGGGAGGTAGGGTTTGTGGGAGAGGTGAAGGTGGTGGTTATGGAGGATGAGAGACAACGGTTTTTGAGGGGAGAGAGTGACTGGGCTTGGGTAGAAGTGAAGTATGACGATGAGAGGAAGAAAGACGGGTGTTAGGGTTTAAGAGATTCAGAGAGTGTGATGAGGAAGTGAAAGTCGCCATGGATGCTCGAGCTTGAGCTTGAGCTTGAGCTTGAGCTTCTTCCTCCTCGTTATCGACAGAAGAGGAGAGAGAAAAACAAGAAGGAAAGAGGAAGTGTCGGTGGAAGGGGTCAAGAATATGAGAGTCAATTTGGGCCTCAAAGTGGGCTTGGCTTGTATTGTTTTGTAGGAGCCTGTGATCTGGAGGCCCAAAAAGATTTTTGTTTTTTTTTGGGTAAATTAAATTTGCTTTTTTTTTTTTTTGAAATGAAACTTGCTGCCTAAAGTTTAAAAGCGGTAATAGATGTTGATATTTGATGCTGGGTTGGATTTTGACATGATATTAGCCTATCAGGGTGGATAAGTTTCCCTATAGATAAAAGGATTTAATTCGTACTCAAACAATGGGTTAAGTTATATATGTCGAAGATAAATATAAGAGTATCACAACATTCTTTTTTAAAGTATTAGTATAGATATATAGAAAACTAATCCCGTTCAGAAAGAAATGAAATAATAAAAGAAAACTATCAACTTCCCCCCCCCCCCAAAAAAACGCAACCGACCTTCTCAAATTGTTGTTGCTGGTTTTCTATCTATACAAATGGATGCCACAAAATGATTTCGTTTCTTTAAGAGTTGACGTCGTGATTTATTTTCTCTTTATGAGTTATAAAAAAACATATGAAGAAAGATTTGCAAAGTTTACACTTAAACTTTGAGTATTCCTTCTGCACATATTATAGGTTGCAACAACAACAACAAGAACAACAACACCTCCCAGTGTAAGTCGCGCTTTTGCGGGATCTGAGAGGAAAGCGCTTGCGAAGCATTTAAATAGGAAAATCAGTGCCAAAAAAGCTGAAGCTGAAAGAAGTTGAAAGAACGTACCTCAATAATTCACGTTAAGCAGCTGTCGTCACCCTCAGAAGCACATATTATAGGTTGCGTTAGTTGAAATTATCAAAAAATACAATAAATTTGTAAAAACTGAAAAGATAATGCTTCTTTATTTGAAATAACTTTTTCTATGTGAAAGACATCAAAGCAATATGGAAACATCAATTAATTTGCTTAATAAAATTTTATTGGGTTACTATAATTGTAAACTTAGGTTTTAAAAATGCATTTTCCTTTTTTTGGTATAAGAAACACATTTTTACATTTTTTTTTTGTGATCGAACTTTAACAAGAATTCCAAGCATTGATACTCTAATAGTTTTATGATAAAAAAGATAATTGATATTTTATTATAATACTTTTCCTTCAACAAATTTGAGCAGAATTGACTCTTCCAAAGATAAATAAAAAGATCACATAACAGTAAAACTAAAAGTCCCTATTAAAAGGGAGAGAAAATCTGCTATTTTTTCTTTCCTTTATCATGCATTTCAGTATCTCACAGATTCCTTTCCCTTCTTCTCTAATTGCATTCTTTCTTAGCTCATGACTCCTTCATAAAGAAACCAAAATCCCTACAAAACATGAAACAGTTCTCTCATAAAATGCACAAAAACCCTACAAAAACAAGTAAATAACCCACAAAGATCACTCCCTGATTCATATTTTTTTCCTACAGAAATTCATGCAGTATAGGAACTTGACTCAGATCCTTTGATGAATGTCCTCTTTCAAAGCTGTGATCAGAAAGCCAATATTAGACTCAATGATTTTAAGGCATTATCAGAAAAATTTATGCCTAGTTGCTACTTTTTTTCTCTTCTTATTATGCCTCACATTGCCTACAATTCAATATTTTTCAGATTACATAGCCACAAAAGTTGCAATTAGGTCCCTGAAAATCTCCCCTTCAGTTGATCAGCATGCAGAGGAACTAACACATGAAGAAGCCCCTTTACCTAGAGACCCTTGCTCGGGCCGCCTTATTTACATCCATGACCTTCCCTCTAGATTCAACCATGACTTGCTCAGAAACTGCAAGAATCTTAGCCACTGGTTCGACTTCTGCCCATATCTGAAAAACCGTGGTTTTGGGCCTGTGCTGAATGATACAGGGGACTTCATGTCAGGAGGAAGTTGGTATGGAACTAATCAGTTTATGTTATCGGTCATTTTTCACAACAGAATGAAGCAATATGAGTGCTTAACTAATGACTCCTCAGTAGCCTCTGCTATATATGCACCCTTTTATGCTGGCCTAGAGATAGGCCGGCATCTATGGGGCGCGTTCAACAACTCAGTCAGAGATGCCATGGCTCAGGACTATACCAAGTGGCTAAGAGGAAGACCCGAGTGGAGGGTCATGCTCGGGTGGGACCACTTCTTTGTCTCGGGGAGGATAACTTGGGACTTTCGAAGGCCCTGAGGCGAATTGGGGTAGCAAGCTCATGAGCTTACCTGAGGCCAAGAACATGACAATGCTTGCAATTGAGTCAAGCCCTTATGGGAAGAATGACTTTGGGATCCCATATCCGACCTATTTCCATCCCTCGAGTGATGCTGAGGTGGTTGAGTGGCAAGATCGCGTTAGAAGACAAAAAAGACAGTACCTTTTCACCTTTAGTGGGGCTCCGAGGCCTAATATGACAACCTCAATAAGGGGGGAGCTCATAAATCAGTGTAGTAACTCATCAAGATGCAAAATGCTTAGCTGTTTAAGAAATGACTTGTGCAGTAGGCCTGTTCATATAATCAAGATTTTCATGAAGTCCGATTTTTGCCTTCAGCCTCCGGGGGATTCGTACACAAGGCGGTCAACTTTTGATTCGATCTTGGCTGGCTGTATCCCAGTTTTCTTCCATCCAGGATCAGCATACATCCAATACCTGTGGCATTTTCCTAAGAACTACACCAAGTATTCTGTTTTCATACCCACGAGTGGGATCAAAAATGGGAGTGCTAGTATTGAGGAGGTATTATCAGATGTTCCCGAGGAGGATGTCATGTCCATGAGGGAGGAGGTAATAGGGTTGATCCCGAAAATTATATATGCCAAGAAAAAGTTGGAGAAATTTGAAGATGCATTCGACATAACAATCAAAAATGTGCTAGAAAGAATCGAGGGTGCCAGGAGGCAAATGCGAGAAGGAAAAGACCCTGATAATGAGTTCCCTGAGGTATCAAGCTGGAAGTATTACCTGACAGGAAAGCTCGAAAGACACGAGTGGGATTCTTTCTTCTGACTAAAATGCAGATAGTTCGAAACCAGTACATCAGCAAGAGGTATTCAGCTGTTGAAGGGATAGTTTCTACTGTGATTGTTTCACCATAGTTTGAGGTACCATTTTGTTGTGATTTTGCCCTTAAATTTTGAGGTAAGCTATGATGGTAAATACTCACAGCTCACCTGGGATTCATGAAGGAGAACTGAATTATGATTACATGGTACGTGGTTTGGAACATATGTTGTCAGTTATTCCCTTATGTTGCACCCCATGAAAGCTCTAGTGTTGCCCGATCCATCACTCTATTCGCGATATTTAGCCTATTGACACTGACATATGTGGAACTTGAACCAATACATAACCTGATTGACACCCATGGCATAAACACACAGTGAAATCATGAACAAGATTGAATTCAACAATTGCCGAGGACTTCAATGACTGCACCTTATTACGGAATGAGTGCTTCATATCTTGTTTTTGTCGCAAACTAACACTTTCCATAGTCCATATGTAAAGTGAATCTTAATGATGAACTCTGAAGCATGAAAAACAGACAGTGAGAAACTGTTTTGCACGCTTCAGTGTTCTGACATATACTGCATCTACAGTATTAGTCTTCATTCAGCTTTTGATGAAGACAATGGTGGAATGTCTGAATTATTCTAACCAAATCTAGTTGACCTGAACACAACCCAACCCCAAGTTAATCTATCGGAAAGAACCAGATAACCCGTTTGCCAGGTCTAGATAAGAGATCCTCTGTGTTTTCAGAAAACCAAGTGAACCGGATTATGTTTGTGATAGCCACATTGAATCTCCTACTTCCATTTTCTTAGCCAAAGATACAAATCTCTCTTTACAACCACCTTCAATCACAGCTTATTCTCTTTCATCTTGCTGTCAAGAGTCACTTAAGTACCTTAACTGCAAGATAGCCAAACAGCAGCCTTACATGTTCAATACAGCATCTCAGTCAATTCATAAAAAATCCTAGAGTTTCTCATTATCAGTCAACCTTAACATATTCGTAGATATCTAAAAGGGCGGCCTACTCTTGGGGTTTGGCTCAATAACGAGTCCTCTTTTCCCTTTTAATTTGGCCTGCTTACACTCAAGAAAAATCAGTTACTAGTTATGTAGTATTTGTTGGTCAGACTCTAATCTCATAGAAATTAATTGGAATCGACGTTTAAATTTGATTTTCGAACGAATTATCTTTGCCTACATGCCTAAATTTTTTTTCAAAACAACCGAAAATAGTAGCTTGGACAAAATTTTTCCAATACTATTTGTTGATGTGGTTGATAGGGTTGGTATAAGTAGTTAAGACCATAGTAAAACACTCACTTTACTAAATGCAATTACAATACCCAAAACTGGCATAATAGGGAGCTTTTCATCAAAAGTAGACTTACCCATGATTTAATCATATGGTTCACCAAATCATTGGTAGTAATATACAATGATTATTAATACTAAATAAAAGTAGATAACAACAATGGAGAGAAATAAGCACATCACTCATCCTTTGGTGTTTACTGTTTAGGCTATTGAAGCTGGCACTGTCGCGTTGATCCTCCCAGTATCCATAAAAACAGAGAAAAGATAATTCTCAGCACAGATACTGTAAAAATTAGACTTTGCAACAGAACGAGTGATCAATGTTCAAGTGATTGTCTAGTTTGCTACATAGAAAATGTGTATTTGACGCAATTTCTAACGACTCTACTATGTACCGACTTTAAAGCATGTAAACTGTTAAATGACAATTATAATAATAAATTGTTAGTTATAGTATTAATGTATGTGTGATGCTGACATTTGTGGATGGATTGGAGATCCACAAATGTATGTATATATAAGAGGACAATTTTGTTTAATTTAATTCTTCTGATGTAACAGAAAAACTAGATCATTAAAATCCATGCACATATGTGTGGGATTAATCTACCAATTTATTCTGTTTAATAATTACAAGATAATTAATATTGATTTTTTAATGGATTCTGAATCACAACACACCTTTTTTTTTTTTTTTAAAGAAAAACACAATCTGGACCCCTCCCAACTCATTTCTTACAAGCAAGATCATACAGCTGGAGATGGGTAAGGGCATTCCCCATTCTTGTGACATGAGAAAACCCACAAAAATCAAAATAATTTGCAAGGTTTACAGTCTCATCAATCACAGGACCAAGGATAGTAGTATTCAAGCAATGTTGCCCCTCAAAAATTCAAGCAAAATAATTTTTTGGTTCAAACTCTTTGATGAATGTAGTCCTTCAAAACCATCATGAAAAAGCCAATTTTAAAACCAATGATTTTCAGGCATAATTCCCACAAAAACTTACGCCTGATTGCCATTGTCTTCCTCTGCTTATTATGCCTGATCACATTGTCTTCATTCCCCCCTTATTTCTGTATTTCTCAGCCTACAAAAGTTGATGAAGAAACCCATTTGCCTTGCTCGGGCCGCCTTATTTACATCCATGACCTTCCGTCAAAGTTTAACCAGGACTTGCTCAGAGACTGTAAGAATCTCAACAAGCAGGCTGACTTCTGCCTTCCTCTGAAAAACCATGGTTTTGGGCCTGTGCTGAATGATTCAGGGGACTTCACGTCAGGAGGAAGTTGGTATGCAACTAATCAGTTTATGTTGTCGGTCATTTTTCACAACAGAATGAAGCAATATGAGTGCTTAACTAACGACTCTTCCTTGGCTTCTGCCATCTATGCACCCATTTATCCTGGCTTAGTATTGGGTTACGAGATATTGAGATATGATTGTCTATTAATTTTAG
>JACYFF010031952.1:920020-979690 GCA_017589665.1 Selenicereus undatus
AAAAAAAATTAGAGATTTTAAGTTTGAAAATCTGTTGGGTTGCAGTTAAAAAAAAACTTTATCAAGTAGCAAAAATCATCAACCCAAAAATAGAACCGGATTGTAAAATCTTTTGCCAGACGTTTGCTGAGAACACTCAGGGTGCTTTACCAGGAACTGTTCCCAGTCAGGATCAGGACCTGTTCCCAGAGTGTCAAAAAGATTTTTCAAAAGCGAACATGAAATTGAGATCCTCTCACTGGCATATTAATAGAAGTCTAATAAAAAAAATACTACCAAAACCATGACTTCTTGTTGATGCAGCAGCTGACTCGTAATAACAGCAAACTTGATACTGTTAAGAACTGTTCCCGAAGATTGTTCCTGAAACTTCATTTTGTACTAGGATTTGAAGCATCGCTGCTTTAGCAACTGTTTCTGGAACTTCATCTGATTGTTCAAGCTCTGTTCTTAATCACTGTTCTCAACCAAGCAAAACTTTATTAACCAAGCATAGCACAAGATCAAGAATTATAAAAAAGAACTAATACATTTGGACTAACACATTTGTGTTTGACATCATCAAAACCTTACACAAGGAAAGGGTCAACACTGCCATCCTTTCTTAAAGGCTCTTTACCCAGAAAGCTTGAGCAGCAGGAATAAAGGAATTTTAAAATTGACTAGAACTCAAGTTCCTTTTCAATGCAAGTATAGTCACAACTAAGCCTCAACTCCATTAACAACCATTGCCCATTGATGAGATTATGCAACTCACATAAATTACACTGATTGCTTGTACGAATATGGATACATGCTTGCCTCTAGATGGCACTTATGATAAAATGAAAAACTACGCATTCTAGACATACAGAATAACAATGGACTATGATCAATTAATGGAAATATATCCACTCAAGCTTGCCAAGAAGACAAGGGCGGAGTCTCTGAGTCTTTCCATGACAGCTTCTTGCCAAACACTCTATCACCCTTCACTTTGTCTTCTGATGCAAAGGACTCGAGTTCAACCATTTCATCTGGACTGAAATCCACTGACAAGGCTTTGATATTTTCGTTCAGATTTTTGACCTTGCTTGTGCCTGGAATAGGGCAAACATCGTCTCCTTGATGGTGAACCCAGGAAAGAGCTAATTGTGATGGAGTGCAGCCTTTCCTTGTAGCCATTTCACTCACTCGTTCAAACACATGTTTGTTATGCTCAAAGTTTTCAGGTTGGAACCTTGGAATAGCCTACAACAGATCAAATTGATAAGCATATCCAGGAAAAAAAGACCCGGGGGAGGGGGGGAACAACTATTGTAACCTACAAATGCTGCACAAAGAAGGTATGATTTGTTCGCAATCTGTTTGTGCATTAGCCATTTGCTCACTTAACAAACTGCATATGGGATGGAACTAACGGTTGCCAGCGGCATGATCAATGGTCAGCCAAGGCCAGCTTGGCATGGCTCATATAAAGAATCGGGCTAGTTTGAGTAGGACCAGGATATCATGGCATGAGCCAGCTCAACCCGATCAGCAGACAAAAAAATCAATAAATCTGACCTGGACAGCTTTGTGGCCAAATCAAGCTGAGACACTGTCCACAAATCAAGGCATTTACCCCGTTTGATTTGGGGCACCTCGCTGGGCCAAGCCAGTTCAGCAAATGGGATGGCCTGCCCAGGCCTCAGCTAAGCCAGCCCACTCTTTACCACAAGATTGAATTTGGTCCATCAACCCATCAGTAACTTCACAAAATTTTGGAAGTGGACAAACCTTGCGGAAGTCATTTGCATCAAAATTCTCGATCAACTTGGGTCCCAAGGGAAAGAATCCGCGTCCTAAAGGGCTATAGGCAACAATGCCAATTCCAAGTTCTCTGTTAAAACATTCACAACATATGATTAAGATGTTAACACGTAGTCCTACGAGAAGAATAAACATCCTAGAGACAAACCTGCATGTAGGCACTATTTCTTGCTCTATATCACGTGTCCACAGGGACCATTCCATCTGCACAGCTGTTATGGGGTGGACTGCATGTGCTCTCCGGATTGTTGACGCAGATGCTTCTGATAGACCAATGTACATGATCTTGCCCTCTTCAACTAGTTTCTTAAGTTCCCCAATCTGGTCTTGGAACAACAGAAACATTAGTAGCAGCAGCATTGAATTAGAACAACACATTTTTAACAATGTCGTGCATACCAACTTGCAAAGAAGTTCAGAAGACTGTAAATTGTGAGAGTACAAATCAATGTTCTCATAAATCACACATTACCTATAACATCTACAAACAAATGAGCCTGTTTGCTGAGTTCAATATAATGTAATAGAAAACAGCTAATTGTCTTGGATACCAACAGACAAGGTGTAGGCCAAATAGTGTTTAACTAAGGCCCTGTTCTTTTCGTGGTTTAATGAACCCAACCCACTCCTTCCCCCCCTCCCTCTCACTTTTTCCCACACTTAAACAAAAATACCACTCCTTCCCACTCTCACCCACTCCTTCCCCCCTTTCCCACACTCCTTCATTCAACTCCCCAACTTCATTCAACTCCTGCCCACTCTCACCCACTCCTTCCCCCCTTTCCCACACTTAAAAAAAAATACTACTCTTAACAAGTCTCACCCACACTCATCCATCCCACACCCATCATTTTCCACTGAAAAGAACAGGGCCTAAGTTTGCTAAGTGGAGAACCTCATTCATCAGTGAAGAATACCTAACTTCTTTGCCCCCTTCCCCTGGTTAGTATAAGTATTTCCCCTTTTGCCTTCTAACCATTTTGTATTTCATGATGCTGAACAATACTCGAATAGGTTATACAAAACCAAGAAAGAGTAAGAATATAAAATAGTGAGGAAGAGAGGTCATCCACTCTTTTCTTTCTTTCTTCCTTTCTTTTTTTTTTTTAATAAAAAAAGCAGAATGTTCACTTGTTAGGATGTTTGGTGAGAGTGAAAAAAGACAACTTAAGACTAAAGTTTAGATCACTGTCTTCTAGACCCTAAAATCATGGGCAAGCAAAAGCAGAATAAGCAGGTAGCAAAGATAAAGTGTTACCATCCATCCTCCTACTCTCCTTAACAAATAATAGTAGAAACTCTAACTCCCCCTTGTCCACCCATACTCATTGGTCCGCTTCCAAGTAGGGCAAAAATATTTTGGAATGATCAACGGCATTCCTACTGAACCAAGTTGATTCATCATGGAGGGTTACTTCCCTACACAATTGGTCAACATTTCTCCGTTTTCCTGCTGAGCAACACAATTGGTCAACATTTATCACCATATTGGTATCTTACTATCAAGCTTATCATGCAATTAATTCCCTTATTAAAATTTGAATGAGTATATACCGTGCATTCTCTTCATCAGAAAACAAATATTTTTGCCAACCGTCATGTAACAGTGTAATACATGTGAAGAGGGTACAATGCAGATGCAAAGAGTGACGTTTAACATGGATTCAGAAGAATCAGAACAACAGCTCATTTCAGGAATTAAACAGGTGACAAGCTATGTTAAAAGAGGATCATGTAAGACACAAACCGTGACTTCAATGGGGATTCGAGTGTCAATCCGATGCTGATAGTAAAGGTCTATGTAATCAACATCAAGCCTCTTCAAGCTGGCCTCACAACAAGCCCTCACATAGGCAGGATCACCCTGCACTTCGTACTTGCCATCAACAAATTTCAACCCAAATTTGGTTGCCAATTGCACTTTTTCTCTCATTCCTCCTTTCAGGGCCTGTCCCACCAAGCAAAACTCATAAATCCTTTCACACAACTACGAACAACCTTTTTTTTCCCCGGGGGGGAGGGGATGTTACACAAAAAGTCATCAACTTTTGCCCACAAATAACCTGCTCCAATATTTGGACACAACTGTAACCAACCTCTTCAAAAGACAAAAGGGGGTAAATTTGGAACCTTGCCCACTAGATCAATCAACCAAAATGCATCAATTTCAGCACATAATAAACCATGAAACCATTTCATCAATGAAACATAATTCATAAAATTCCCAGTTTGCCCTTCAGACCTTACCAGCAAAGTACACCATTTCCTTGAACAAGATTATAAACAAACTCATCACAAATCAAATTCGATACTAGCTAGCCCAAAAGATAACAACCCAGGAAGCAAAACCCATCAATCTTTGCATACAAGTACAAAGCTTTTTTAAAACTGGGGGAATTACAAGTACCTTGCCAACAAGAACTTCATTGGTGAAGGGGCCATAACAATCAGCGGTGTCAAGGAAGGTGATGCCAGAGTTGATGGCATGATGAATGAGAGCAATCATCTCATCCTCGGGCTTTCGAGGCAGAGTCATGCTGGCACACCCAAGTCCTTGGGCTGATACCTCCAAACCTTGCGACCCCAGCTTCATCCTCCGCACACTCCCACTCACCTCTGCCATTCTCCCCCTCTCTCGCTCTCCCTTTACTCTCTGCCACTCTCTCGCTCTTGAGACATATATGTGCCCTTTTGGCTTTTGGAATCAAAAGTGGCTGGACCCCTTAAAACAAAAATAAGCGAGACTGGACGAAGGGAGCTACCACCTATGACCTCATTCGTGACTTCACCTGTGCATTGTATATTTGTATTTGCATTGGGTTTTGATAATACGTGTTTTTTCTGACGCAAATATGGCATAAAAGTCAGTAGGAACCAATTCTTTAGTAATAATCCAAAGAAAATTTATCAGTTAAGATAATTCAATCATCCACTAGCATTCTGCATCTAGAATAGTACTACTTATTCTGTATTATTGAATTTATTAATTTAAAATTAAACTATGGGTCCGCTCTTTTTATTAGAAAATATGAATTGATAAATGGGTGTTAGTTGAGATTGGTAGAAATCGGTTAAATAGGTTAAAGTTGGTATTTTTTTATTGAAGTTGGTTGGAGTGAGTTGAAATTGATATTTTTTTAATTGAAATTAATGAAGTGAGTTGAAGTGGATTAATGTAAGTTGAAGTTGATTAAAGTTGATAAATTTAGATTACCAACTTAAAGAACATGACCTATAATTGGTATTTAAGAATACATTCAACCTCACAATAAGAATGATAATTTTTGGTACAGTATACAGATCCACGTTAATTGTAACACTTCACTATTTAATACATATTATTTTTTCATTCTTTTACAAATATAATTATTTGATATTTCACTTTTCTTCTTTTGCAGAAAAATTTTCATGTTTTTACTTTTCAATGATACATCAAATTTTATCTTCTAAAATTCAACAAAAAAATATTTTTCAACAATATAATTATACAACTTCTCAGAAATTATTTCACAAGTTGAGTTGTGAGCTAAGATATTCTAAATATATTTTTTTAAAATTTTAAATAAATAAATTGAATTATGTGTCAAAAATTGACGTGTGCCAAACAATTCCTGTATAATAATTTACAATCAAAAAATAAGAAAACATGCAACTCACTTGAAGCATGGAACTGGTTAGGAGAAAACCAGAACACGTGTTGGTCATCTATTGGAGGAGGTGAAATTTTAACAATCCAAGCCAGAATTACACCAAACTCCATATAGACAATCAGACAAAATCCTAATATAGTAATGATCAATCAAAGCAAAACTTATCCATCATTTTTGCCAAGAAGACAAGGGTGGTGTATCTGAGTCTTGCCATGAATACTTTATGCTATTGCTTCTGTTACCCTTCACTTGGTGTGCTGAAGCAAAAGACTCAAGTTCAGCCATTTCATCTGGGGTGAGTTTCACTGACAAGGCCTTGATGTTTTGGTTCAGATTGTTGATCTTGGTTGTGCCCGGAATAGGGCAGACATCGTTTCCTCGATGATGAACCCAAGCTAGAGCTAGTTGTGATTGGGTGCACCCTTTCCTAGCTGCCATTTCACTTACTCGTTCGAACACGTGTTTATTGTGCTCAAGGTTTTCAGGCTGGAACCTCGGTAAAGTCTGCAAGATATCGAACCAATCAATGAGCATATTGATGGAAGAGGGGAAGTAGTAGTGTTGAAAGCATTTTGTCTAAAGAAGATTCACAAAGGGAGTATGATATTAACCACAATTAATGTTTCTTATGTTCGTCATTTGGCCACAACAAATTGCATAATTTGATGGAACTAGTGGTTGCCAAGGGGGGCAGCCTGGCTGAACCAAGGTTGGGTAGGGCTTCCTCAACCTAGGACTGGCTTGTAAAGTGAATTGAGCTAGGATAGCGTCGGTCCAACCACTTTCAGCTATTCAGTTTTTTCCCCCTTTAAAATAAACAAAGAAAATCAATACAGACCAAGTATGGTGGTGCCTGAGCCAGGCTGATTCATGGGTTCAAATTGATCCAGTCCATTGATGTATGAACCCATAAACATGCCTTGGCTCTATCAATTTGGTGATCTGCATGGGACAGCCAACTAGCCACCCATCTCGGTTTAATCCAGGATAGGACCTTTATGCATAAAATTCCAACAGTCCACAGCTTCATAGCAAACATGGAGAACACTAGTGTTCAATGTAAACCAGGAAAAATGGACAAACCTTGCAGTAGTCATTTTGGTAGAAGTTATCAACCACATTGGGTCCCAAGGAAAAGAATCCGCGTCCTAAAGGGCTGTAAGCAACAATTCCAATGCCAAGTTCTCTGTTGAAACACGGTTAAGATGTTACTAAGTAGTTCAACACAGAAAAACAAGAATCCTAGAATTAACCGACCTGCAGGTAGGAACTATTTCTTCCTCTATGTCCCGTGTCCACAGGGACCATTCCATCTGCACAGCTGTTATGGGGTGTACAGCATGTGCTCTCCGGATTGTTGATGCAGATGCTTCTGACAAACCAATGTACTTAATTTTTCCCTCTTCAACCAATTTCTTAAGTTCCCCCATCTGGCCATGGAACAGTAGAACATGGTGATAGCAGCATTTAATCAGAACCGCCAACAATACTAGGAAATAGCGCATGAATGAAGTCCATATGTACATGGGTACAAATCAAAATGCCGCAAAGCATATACAAGGTGCAGGTGAAACACCAATAGGCATCATCATGTTCCAATTCAACATGATAGAGAAACAAAATTGGTATTTGATTATCAATAGCCATTCTCTATCTAAACAGGATTCATTATGTGCATGCACAGATGGTAAGTGGAATATCTCATTTATAAATGGACTTCCTATCTTCTTTGAGTGGTTTCCTCTTTGTTAATATACACTAGCCTTCATCCAGTCCACCCTGTTGAACTGTTTGACGATGCAAACAATGATCAGCCACTACCCAGTATGGATCCTATTGAAATAAATAAGGGCCTGGCTGCCTCGGAATGTTGGGCATACACAACCTCATCCCTCGCATGAGTTGAGAGATACTTTTGAGATGTTCTCCTAAAATCTTGCATGGATCATTAATAGCATTTCTAATCCAGCAAATCAATTCAGCATAGGGCCTCTAAGTGGCAGGTCAAAGAATTAGAACAGTTGGTAGTTAAACTTCTCATGCAGTTCAATCCCTTGTAATTAAAGAGTTTGCCGCTGTTTGAAGCAACATAATTCCATTTTTGGGGGGGGGGGGGTACTTGGCCAGCCTTTATGTTGTATTTGCACAAAAAGGGCTCAACCTATAGTAAAGCAAGAAGTTTAATCCTGAAAGTAATACAACCACTCATTTCAGGACTGTCAACAAAAATAAGCATGGCTTATATACAGGTCATAAGCTTTTAATCAATGGACTTTAAGAGTTGGACACAAACCGTGACTTCAATGGGGATTCGAGTGTCAATCCGATGCTGGTAGTAAAGGTCTACGCAATCAACATCAAGCCTCTTCAGGCTGGCCTCGCAACAAGCTCTCACATAGGCGGGATCACCCTGCACTTCGAACTTGCCATCAATAAATTTCACTCCAAATTTGGTTGCCAATTGCACTTTTTCTCTCATTCCTCCTTTCAGGGCCTGCTCCATCAAGCAAAACTCATACATCCTTCCACATAAGTACAAACATTTAAACAACCTTTTTTGGGGGATTGGGGGGGGGGGATTCCTCCTCTTAGAGCCTGACCCACCGACCAAAACCCATAAATCTTTCAACATAATTACAGACAATCAAAACTTAATAAAGAGGGAATTTTTCACCCAAATTGCGTCATTTTTTACTGTGTACAGTCTTTTTATCAAAACTAGGGACTACAGACTACCTTAACCAAAAGATCCAGCAACCAAAATGCATTAATCTCAGCATATAAACTTCAGACCATCTCATTTATACAGAAATTTTGCAGATTATCCAGAAGACCCGCCAGAAAAGACATATCATTTCCTTGCACAAACTACTAGAAACGAATTCTTCATAAAAATAAAGCAATAGAAGTGAGAATATGCAGTTTGACTGCTATGTCTACAAGACCCAGAATGTTAAACCCATCAATGATCGTATACAACTGCAAAAATTGTTCTTCCTGGCTGGACAAAACTGTACCTACATTCATTATAAACAAATCATTCAATAATGGAGAAAATTTGCAGCTTGACCACTACATCTAAGAGACCGAGGAAGCCAAACCCATCAATGTTTGCATACAAATGCAAAATTGCTCTTCTAACCGCACAAAGCTATAAACACAATCATTATAAACAACTCAGTCAATACTACTATATTTGCAAGACCCAAAAAGCAAAACCCATAGCAGTTTGACTGACTACATCTACAAGACCCAGAAAGCAAAACCCATCAATGTTCACATACAAGTGCAAAAATTATTCTTTTTAGCCGATAAATTAACGGGGACAAATTCGCTATTAGACTGTTAGTACTTCGCCCCCGTCAAATGTTGCAGTTCCACCGACTACATCTACAAGACCCGGAAATGAAAACCCATCAGTGATTGCATACAAAGTGCAAAAATTCTTCAGCTCAGCTGAAAAATTGATGGGGGAAAGTTGGTGATTAGACCATTAATTAGAGTACCTTGCCCAGGAGAGTTTCGTTGATAAAAGGGCCGTAGAAATCGGAGGTATCAAGGAAAGTGATGCCAGAGTTGATGGCATGATGAATGAGATCAATCATCTCATCATCGGGCTTGGAACATCGAGACATGCCGGCGCAACCAAGTCCCTGTGCTGATACCTCCAGACCTTGCGAACCCAACTTCATCCTCATCACCCTCACATTCACTTCCGCCATTGAGATTGCTCTCTGAGTTTTTCCCTCCCCTATGACTCTGTCTCTATCTGAACACATCTCAGACTTGTGTGCTCACTCAAGGAAAGTGGGGGAAAAAGGTCCACATGTATGACTTGAATATTTGAATTTGACGAGAGATTTTGGCCCGATTTTGTTGAATTCGCAAAAAATAAGTTCAATTTCATGTAATCTATAAATAAATTTAATTCAATATAAATAACTAATTAATAAATTACAAAAATATAGAATATTTATTCTTTTCGTGAGTCAATTTTAAAATAACAACTTCAACCCACATCCACTATTTTAATCAAGTTTAATTTATCACATAAAAAATTCAACTCACCTCAACCTACTTCAACCTTTTACCTATTTCAATTTATCTATGAAAAAAACAGCCCCTAAAAGAGAACTTTAAACAAAATTATGACAAAACATGAAGGAGTTAAAAAGGCAAAAAGTATATAATTATTAAGGTCAAATTTAAATTTGCAAATAGATGTTTAATTAGGATATAATTTAAGTTAAATTTAAATTTGTCATATTTTGAGACAATAATATTTTAATTTGAAAAGTTTTCAATTGGAATTGATTTTAGGTCCATTAATATTTGAGTAAATTTTAGGTCATAAGAATAAGTAATTTTGTATTTAATTTTGAATCAGGTTTCAATTTGTATATTTGGCCCACTATCAAATGAAGGCCCACAATAAATTTACCTTAACTTCACCCCAAAAAGGAGAAAGCTTTATGCATTTAAATGGAAAATTCTAGACAGATGTTATAACTAATTGTGATTGGATTTAACGGAAATCAAGTCCCTAACGCGTTACCCTCCTCCCCTTCTGCTCACCACTCGTCCCTTCTTGCACTCGACACTCACAAAGCGACGAGTATGGCGCTGAAGGTATGTGACAAACGAAATTTCATTGAAACTTGAAACTGGGTACTCAATTTTCCCCCCAACCATTATACGAGTTTGTGCTAAATTCAACAGATTGTTCATAGTTTCGAACCTTTGATCGTTATGTGTCATGCCCAATTAAGAATTTTTCCTTCTTCAACGAGTTTTGATTGAAATTGGGTACTCGTTTTTTCTCCCACTGATACATGGGTTTGTGCTAAATTCAACAGATTGTTCATAATTTGAATCTTTGGTTGTTATTTGACATGCCCACTGCAGTTGTTTGTTTGAGTCCCTGACAAATTTGAACTGCTGTTGATAGAGTTGAATTGAAGGATGGCGAATGCAGAGTCATCCCAACGAAACCCTGATGTTGATTCTTCATTTTCGATCCCTCGAGGAGGACCCATCTTTGTTCCCGACTTTGTTACCCCTCAAACTAGGGTTTCTAACTTCGAATCAGAAGTTTTCCATTTGCTGGAGAGTTTGAAGGCCGAATTGGGTTCCGAACCTGATGAAGTTGATGAAGATATTTCGTATGTGTAATTTTTTTTTTTTAAAGAATGAATTTTGATTGGTTTGCTGTGATTGATGACGAATCATTCCTGCACTCTTAGGGTGGATGAGCTTAAAATTTACAGCGATGAAGATTTGGTCAGTGAGGCAATGAGGATAGCGTTTGAGGTTTGAATTAATGATGGGTTTCTGATTTAATGGATTAGCAATTATTTGGCAATTGCCCTTTGTGGTTCTTGACTTTTGTTACAACTGAATGTTCTTTGTAGGATGATCAGATGGCAGGAACACCTTCAGACGACGGAGGAAACCTTTGCAGTTCAGGGTATGTATGGCTTACAATTTCTGGATGCTTAGTTCTATATGGTGTATTAAATTACTCCCTTGTCCCAATATAAACGTCACCTGCATTAATTTTGTCACTTCTTAGAAGCTGTCTTGAAAGGGGAATGTGATTCAGAAATGAAGAGCAAGATTCTGTAGTATGGAAATGATTTTCCTTCTTTTGATTTTTGGGGTTTGGTTGTGGGGAGGCAGGGATGTGGTGGTGTAAGGAGCTACATTCATTTTGGGATGGTACGAGTATAATGATTTGGTTTTTGTGTAGGTTGGTCAAGTTGTAGGCATTTGAGCTTCTCCAAGCCCTGCATAATCCCTTTTTTGGGTGGTTTTCGGGTTTTTTTTTTTGGGGGGGGGGGAGGTTAGTGCTATGCAGTATCAGTTATTGTCCTTGTCTTGATGTTAATTTCCCTGTCTAGTCGCTATTTTCCTCTCTAAATGGGGGATTCACAATTTTTGAATAGTAGTATCTTCTCTTTCAATAATTGTTTGTTTGTGGAATCATTTATGAATATTCTGCATTAGCTGGCTCTATCAAAAACTTGTGGCTTATGCTTTAGTGCCTGTCTTCAACCTCAGGGCTGAAGATGATCACAGAGGATTGGACCTTGATAAATCAGCTTCATCTGAATCCTCGGGTGGCTATTCCTCTGATCCAAGTTATGATGGAGAAGAGAATGACACCAGCTTGAAGAAGCAGAATAGAAGAGCCAAAGCTAAAACCAGATCAAAGAACAAAAGGAAAAGGAAATTAGTCAACCATGAAAAAGATAAACAGAACGATGTATTGATCTTATTCTGTGCCATGATACATGAGTGTGTGCTTTAAAGTATAGAGTTTTCTTCATTCTTTATGTCTTCTTTGCAAATCTAAAGTTAAGACCTTGACACATTCATCTGTTTGCTGGTTTCTATCTTGGTGGACGACACCTTTTTCTTCTTTTTTCTTTTTTGAGAAAAATTTATGTAGTTTCCATTTTCCGGCACCTTTTAAAAAAAATAAAATTGAAACACAATGTAAGTTCATCAATGAAAATGAAGTGGACTAAAACCTTTGATATGCATAAGAGTTTGCACCATAGTATCTTTCCATCTAAAAGAAACTTCTGTAGATTGCAGCATTGTTATTTGTCATACATATCATATATTGCCAAACTTTGTGCTGAATCCATCATTCATGTTGTGTTTATAGGAAACTTATCTTGCTAAGGTGGAGCATCTTGCAAAACTAAGACAGAAGCAGGAAGAAGATAAAGCATCAGTCAGACTTCACTCATTCAAGTATGTAATTAGATGTATTTGGAAAGATATTCTTTGTTCGCACTGGTTGATTTCTCTCATTCTTACTTTTTTTCATAGTTTGATTGTTGGTGAAATTTCTATCACAGGAATGATGACAACACTCTTTTATCATCTGGAAACATCACTCTGAAATGTCTTGAGTTATTCAGCTTCCCTCTCAAGGTCAGCTTCAAAATGCCCTCAATGAACTGATGAATTCCTTATTGCTTCAGTTTTGATTATCTCATGTATCCCTAGTTGCTCTAGTGCCTCCTACTATATTATACACTCTATTTTTTCCCTTTTTCCTTTTTTTTGGGGGGTGTGTTTTGATCGCCAGGTTGTTTTGGGGGGGGGGGGTCTGGTTAAGAGAGTCCCATCGAGGATAATTTTGTACTAGGCAAGCTTAGATGGCTTGGTCATGTCAAGAGTATGTACTTTCCTCCTAGTGAGGAGTTCAAAAAGGATCCCTGTTGTCGGGGCAAAGCAAAGATTAGGTTCTATTAAATCTGAGTGAGTTTATTGGACTTTTCTTGGTTCATGAACATCTCCAAGGACATATCCTGTAATAGGACCATGTGGGGTGCTAAGTCATGTGAATTACTCTAAGGTTCTGTTATTTGGGCTCAGCTACAGCCTACAAGTATTCAATGGATATCTGCCAAAGTGGGCTGCACTGGGTCACTTCAATGGATTTTGTGGGTTTTAAGCCTTTCTTGAACCGTCCCGAGTGTTTATACCCATGTTTGAGTGTCATGCGTCTGCATGTGTCTGAAAAATTTATGTTGTGGTCAATGAAGAGTTTGAGTAACATCGTCTTTCTAGCTAGTTTCTGTCACCTTTTTTTACTTACCCCCCCCCCCCCAAATTATCTCTGTTGTTTGGCTTCCATGAATTCTTTCCAAAGATCTTTCTATTTGTAACCCTTTCAATTTTCCTAACATCTGCTGTTTTAATTGATGACAGGGTAAGTGTTCACTCACAGGAAAACATGTACCAATTCGGTATCCAGAAGTAATTCTCTGTGTTGAGGTTTATCATAACAAGCAAAGCTCGAAGAAGGTACAAATGCAGTTCTGACAAGATTATAGTGTATTAACTTGCTCCATATCCTTTGTTTTTTAGAATTTTCAAATGTCCAACACAACCGCCATGCTGCTACCCAGCTTGGGAAATGATGGTTGAGTTGGGCCTGTCTTGCCCTGTTGATTGGGATTGTGTGGCTGTGTTGTGGGCTTGTCGTCTTGCTCTAACTAAGATAGTGCTGTTGCTTCTGTCGTTTGAAAGTATGATGGAGGTCTCTGAGTTTATTTGGCTTAGAAAGCATGAGAAATTAAACTGTATGGTTGCCTTTCTTGAGTTGAACAATGATATATATGTCTGCATTTATCAATTTTCTTGCTATCTTGACATTCTTCTAGATGGTCCTGTCCCTGTTCTCTTCCATTAATCATGATAATTAGCTCACTATGTGGGACCGCCATTCATATTCAAAAGATGGTTTTTTGGTTGGGCTTGATAATTTCTCAATTTTTCTTAATTAAGATTCTTGAACATGGGTCGTACTCAGAACACTAAATAAATGAGGCGAACTAGATGTGAAAGTGCCCGTAGAATATCTTCTCAAAGTTATCTTCCTTGGGAATTTGGTTTTAAAGGGGCGTGGGTTGTCATTCTGAAAATGGCATTGTATGTGATTGTGTGAATAGTTGCTGAAAATAGGCATTCTGAAGCTGCCATGGTATGTGAGTGTGTGAGCTTGTGATAAAAGTACAGAGACTCATACTTTATGTTATTTGTTGGTCAAGTTTTAAGTGACACCTGTGTTATTGTGTTATTGTCCAGACACAGGAGTTACTGGTCCTTGGGAGTCAGGTCCTGACGGAACTAAGGGATAAGATCCGTTGTTTGACTGATGTTGTTATGCAAAAAGCTGGGGATCATGATCCTTCCGGATATTTTCTCATAGAAGTAAAGTGATGCAATCTTCTTCCTTATATTCAAAAATGACTGATTGCTCTATGTGATAGAGTTTTGTGCTGCTGTAGGATGTGTTCTGCAATGACATGAGAGACCCTTCGGCTATTGATTATAGTGAACCAGTTTTGGATTGGCTTAGGAATGCCAAGGAAGAGGCACTTGCAAAGTGGAACTGCATTCTATCTGGCATAAAGAAGAGCTGCAAGTCTCTTTTGGATGACAAGGCAGTATCAAAGTTGCCTAATTTTAGATCAGTTAAAATGGAGAAGATTCGCTTCTGTGACTTGAGATTCCGACTTGGAGCTGGATATTTGTACTGCCACCAGGTACAGTGACATTCATGGTGGCCTTTTCAGCCCCATCTCGTGTTTAATTTTGATTATTTTCCTTTGAGATATCATGGGGTAGGTTTTAAATCCACAGCAGCCTAGGTGGGATTTGGGATATTAGCTTTGTTGTATGTTAAGGTTTGACATCATCTCATGGTTCTTAGGCAAGACTGGGATTCAAACCTGGATGTGGTTGGCTTGTTATAACTTATCAGATCCCAGAGGTGCCCGAAGGCCTAAACAACCTTGTGTCAAAAGACTCTGGGTTTTGGCATGGCTTCAAGTCTTGCCTAGTAATCATGTTCTCGACATTAGAGACTGATATGGCTGTCTTGTAATGGCCAAACTGAGAAGAATAAATTTGAAATGACCTCATGTTGTAATGATACAAACGTTGAAAAGATAATACTGTTAGGGAAGTGAAATGGATCATTCTCACACGATTCTCAATGTTTGGGCATGGCATGATGGTATCGAATGCCGAATCCAAATCCAAATTCATACCTGAAATTCCTGCCCTGTAGTAGCCTTGACCTTGAGTGGTTGGGTAGGCAGTTCCATTAAACCCTAGTTAAAAATGGGGCAAGTCTTAGAATATCTCAAAAATAAACAGCCGAAGTGTAGGTCACCCCTTTCAAACCAGCATAGTTCCTCAATGGGCATCAATCCGTCTATTTTTTTCTGCTTTCATGATTTGAGCTTCTTGTATGACCTTTACCACCATAGGTTCACATGTCGAGTATCAACATGCATCCAAAGTGTCAAGACTCAAGACTTTCCTGTGCTCAAGGAATCTTTCTGTTATTACGTGCTTCAAAGTGTCAAGTGATACCTTAGGCAAACTGAAGAGTTCATTAAACAAAGCATATAACACTCCCGTGCCTTGCTTTTCACATGATTTGAGTAGCTTACTCATTGCCAATGAAACTGATGACAGGGTGATTGCAAGCATATCATTGTAATAAGAGACATGAGGCTAGTCCACCCCGAGGATGTACAGAACCGGGCTGCCTACCCATTGGTCGTGTATCAACCAAAAGCTATTCTGAAGAAGTGCTCAGTGTGTCATATCTACAAAGCCACGAAGGTGACGTTGGATGACAAGTTGGCAGGAGAAAATCCTTGCTACTTCTGTGATAACTGCTACTACCTACTCCATTACTCTGCTGATGGCACTTTGCTATATGACAAGTTTCAAGTGTATGATTATCTTCAGGATTACTACTAATTGCACTCTTTTCTCATTCGGGGCGGATTTGTGCATTGCCTTTGCTCCACTAGGTTTTGTATTTTTCCCTTGCCTTGGGGGGGCTCATTCCCTTTTCTTTCAGGGGTTAGTTTTGATTACAGAAGGGTTTTTGGCTATCCACATGGATAAAATCCTCACAATTTTGTAAATTTACTGTGTCATTGTAGTACTAATGACTACCCAATTTAGGTTCATATTTGGTGTGTTGAGGTGTAGCATTAAGGTTGCAGATTTTAGGAGTTTGATACTTGCCCTTTACGGAGTAGTTTTTTTTTTTTTTTTTGGGTGACTTACATACATTGGTTTTTATGTTACTTTTTATATGTAATGTTACAGAGCTTGTCACAAATTTTTATACTATTTCAGCTTACTAGTACTTGTTTTGTTTCACTTTTGCATCAGAAGATATTTTGAACTCCAAACTCTTATCTCAAATCTTTTATGGGTATATTGGAACCTACTTCTTTGTGGTTAGCGGTATTTGTAAAGAAAAGACTATTTACATATGGATTTTTATATCCCTTGTGCAAGCGGAAAATACATTGGGAGGTGGTGTTGTATTGCAAAAAATGGAATTTTAGCTATCTGGTGTCTCATGCATCTTAACAAACAAATTGATTATAGGACAAAATTTGTTGGTAAATGTTCAAAGCTTATGGCTCTGTTTGACAAACAACTGTCTAACTCCTCGAAAAGGTTCCATCATAGGGTAACTGTGCTCCTTTTAATTTTGATTTCTTTTTAATTGCCGCAATACCATATATTTTCATATGCTAGTGAGTTTATGAACCAAAAGCCAGCACAAAAATAAACTAAAAATGGGGAAATGTAACAACAGACGTCTATCAGTTATTCGTATGGGATTAAAGTTAAATTTTTGTTTAAAGTTATTCGTTTTTTCTTTGTCTTTTGGTGTGTAGAAGGTATAAAAGTGATGTAGTTTTAATTTAGATTTATAACCTTGATGAAATCTAAAAATTTTATCGTACTGATTATTTAAGCAAACATTCACTTATTCACGTAGTTATATTAATGATGTATAGTTTATTTTCAATCTGTTGAATTCGATGTTTTTACTTGGACAAGTATTTGTAGTAATAAGATTGCGTACATTTATGTCGCCTTAGACCTTGTAAAAATAAGACTTATACTAAGAGACGGTGGTATTAATATTCTTGTAGTAATAGTATAGTTCATTTTTCAGATCCCCAATGAGTGGATGCTCAGAGAAGATGACTTGTATTAGGTGGTGGGCTCAAATTAGGGTTAAGGATCTGTTCTTTTCGTTAGTAAATTAGAATTGGTAAAAGTGTAAAATTGGTTGAGGTGGATTGAAGTTGGTATATTTTTTATATTGGTTAAAATAGTAACAGTAAAATTTTGAATGAAATGAGTTGAAGTGGGTTAAAATTAATATTTTTTTATTAAAGTAGATTAAAATTAGTTAAAATAAATTAAAATATATTAAAATTAATAAATTAAAAAAGACCGACGAAAAGAACAAACCCTAAATTGGGAAGCAGAAGGCTCGTGTTAAGGATTACGACCCCCCATTTCAACTGATAGGAAGCCCATTACCTTGAGGTTGAGCTCAGCATCGCGCCTCTTCTTGGTTCTTCTTTCTGAATCGAATGCCCTGGAATCCAAGAATTCCAGGCATAAATTTGGGAACTTGTCACCAAATCGAACATATTTGGTAAGCTTGCTCTTGGTCTATTCATAGGGCGTCCTTGCTAATGTTTTCCCTCTCGTTTAGCAATTTCAGTGCTTCTTTGCTCAGTCTCAGTTGCCTGCCAAGTGTTTGTTAAAATGCCCAACTGAACCCCCCCCCCCCCCAAAAAAACCCCAAAATTCGTAATGCTTAATGGTGCTATGATTCTGTGATCTGTTGGGTTTGTGTCTGAAGATGAAATCTTGTTACTAATTTCATACCTTTAAATGATAATTAATTACGTAGCATTGTCGTAGTTGTAGTTTTAATTATGAGACAGAAATAAATACTGAAGGATTTTTGTGCGTTTATTGCCTTTCTATTAGCTGGGTTTTCACTTTCTGAAATTATCAGAGAAACGATATGCTATAGTAGCGTTTTTATGCTAATTGTAACTCTGTTTGCTACCTAGTGTTTTGATTTTTGTTTTAACATAGGTGTTGGAATGTGGTATCAATGCAAGACCTGCTGAAGCCATCAGTGTTCAATTCAGCGAGTCAGTTTGGACGTAAATGTTAGTATTCATTTTGCAAGTGATTGATTCTTTGTAAATACCCAGTTGGCATCTCTTCATATCCATTGCTTTAAGTTGCTGTATTAAAGAACCTGAAAATGGCATTGCTCCTTCCAGTTTCATCAACCCATAGAAGGAATCCTTTTCTTGGAACTAAATTGAGCTTTATGCCCTCATCTACAATAGATAGGATCGCTAGAGATGTGAATATTTCTGTTTACATCAGGGAAATAAGAAAACAGTCTTTCTCCATTCGTTGTTCAGCTCACAAGCTAGTGCGAGACCGCTCACTAGATAGACATGTGGCGAAGCAAAATAGGATCCGCTTTGTGCAAAAACTTAGGACCCTGCTCCTTTCAAAACCAAAACACTACATGCCCCTTCATATTCTTGCTAAGTGCCGCTCTTACCTGGCCCTTTCAAAGCCTCGTTCTATTGTCGCCATGATCCAACGCTATCCTACCATTTTCGAGCTTTTCTACATCCCATATCCACCCACGCCGTTGAATGCAACCAAGATAAACTCTCAATTGTGTGTCCGTCTTACCACAGCTGCAGAAGCACTTTCCATTCAAGAAGCGCGCCTTAAATCGAGTGCTTCCATTACCTTAGCTAACAAGCTCCAAAAGCTTCTTATGTTGGCTCCCTATAGGAGGCTAGTTTTGTCAAAGCTTGTCCATCTGGGCTCAGATTTGGGCCTGCCTCCCAATTTTAGGTCCCGCCTTTGCAATGAGCATCCTGGAAAATTTAAGACTGTTGATACATCATATGGACATGCACTGGAGCTTGTTTCTTGGGACCCAGAGTTAGCTCACCCATTGCCCAGAATTAAAACTCAGTCACAAGAGTTGATAGTGGACCGACCTTTGAAATTCAAGCTGGTAAAACTAAGAAAGGGTATGTCTGTGAAGAGACGTCACCATGATTTTCTGATCAAATTTGGAGAACTTCCAGATATTTGTCCGTATACTACTTCTATTGAAGAATTTCCAAAAAAATCCTTGGAAGCTGAAAAGAGGGCTTGCAGTGTAGTGAGGGAGATCTTGGGTATGACTATTGAAAAGAGGACTTTGATTGACCACCTGACACATTTTAGAAAGGACTTTGGGCTACCTAACAAGTTGAGGGCAATGTTGGTGAGGCACCCAGAGTTGTTCTACGTGAGTTTGAAGGGGCAGAGAGACTCTGTATTCTTGGTAGAGGCATATGATGATCAGGGTGAACTCATGGAGAAGGATGAAGTGCTAATGGTAAAAGAACGATTGCTGTCATTGGTTAGTGATGCAAAGAGAATAAGGCGAGAAAAGAAGCTGGCTTTAGATAATGATGATATCATGTTTAACGATTGTCCTGTGGTTGCAATTGAGGACGCCATAGAACCTTATGATGTCGATGATGAAGATGATGGTTTTGAGGATCTATTCAGCTGGGACGATTCAGATTTGGAAGTTTATGGGGAAGACAGTGACGATGAGTATGGTCAGCCAGTAAACATTAATCAGGAACACAAGTACTGGAGCTCAGCTGGTGCAAACATTGTTGACCGTAAAGCTGGTGAATCTTCTGAGCCCTGGTAGTACTACATGTTTCCAATGTACATTTAGTATGAAAATTCTTGAAGAAGAACAGGAAGAAGCAAGATTCCTCCGATGTCATTTATCTTTCTATTCAGTTTCTTGGATCTGTCAAGTATCTCAATAACACGATGACTAAGTGGCCATGGTCTCTATGGGCCTATGGAGGTTGCAGTTTCCAAGCCTGAAACCAAGCTCAGATTGGAGCAAGCTAAAAGTGTCTTCTCTCTTTTCTTTATTTTGGGTTTTGGGAACAGTCCCCCCCCCCCCCCCCCGGGTTTTTTTTTTTTGGGGGGGGGGGGGGGGGGTGTGAGGATGGGGAATGAAAAAGGTGTCCTACCTCACCTGTTTTGGAGGCAGCTTAGTGAGTGAGAACTGGGGAGGGGAGAGAGAAGTCCCCCTTCAAAATGGCCTTCGTGGAATTTGAACCCACATCCCCTTTGTGCATTTGGGAATTGTTTGGATGGGGTGAAGGGGGTGCTGTTAATAGGTGGATAATATTACAAGTTTCCATTAGTATTATGTACTTTAGCAGAGTTCTCAACCAATTTTTGATTTGGATGTATATAAGAAGCTACTAACTTGCTAGCCGTCAAGCACAGTCAGTGGAGTTCCTGTTCTGATGAAATTTGGATGTGTTGTCACTCTGAATTATAGAGGTGGTATATTTCATTTGTCTTGGTTCTATTGAACAACCAATTTCCGAAATTAGAACTCTGTCTTATAGTTGTTTCGATTACTTTAATCATAATTAGGTGGAAGGGTTGAAGAGTCCCTTAATCAGAGATTTACATCTGCTTGAGTTGGTTGCTTGGTTGCCGCAACTAGCAAGGTTTACAGAGTCTACATATATGACTTCCGTATATTATATTATATCATTTTTGCTGGCCATTTGTGGAAGCTAATAGTATGTGTTATCCATCCCCTTGTAGAGTTTTAGTATTTCACAGGAACAAGCATTTTTTCTATAGTTCTGTGACCCCACAAAATAGGGTGTGCGTGTTTCTTTATATGTATTATTTGGCAGATGGACACATTAATTACAAAAGGTTCTAATGGAGCATTCTGGGTGGTTTCTTCTAGCATTGGAGAATTCCCTAGTTTATGCTCCGACAGTAATGCTTGACTTCTGATGACCGCACACTAATAGAACTACTGTGTGGACAGATACGGGTCAGACATTTCGATGATTCAGTCTCAACTCTTTGTTATGTTCCTAACCAGTCATATTTTGCCCTGCCTCGGCATTTTAGTGGATTGGCTCAACTTGTCATGCATTTGATGATAGTTTGTCAAGTCATTTGGCACCAATTTGAATAGTGGATTCAATCAAACTATCTGCTTCTCTCACGATTATGCATGCTCTTCCTCAGCTCTTGATCAAACAACAACAGTCGGGTGTTGCGGAAGATCTAGGAATTTACATGTATGTGGGTTTGCCTCTGATGATAGCTTGGAAGGTCATCCTAGATGTATGAAGTTGCTAGCCTAGCATGTCTGGATGTCGATGATCATCCTTTTGTTTGTTAAGCTATTGTCATGTCTGAAGATAAAAACGTTTTCTTTTAAAACAAAAGATCGGTTGCTCGAAATAGATTTTTCCACTTTTTGTTTTTTTTAACAAGGGTAAAGATTTTTCCACCTTTTTTTTTTTAAGCTATTGGCTTTCCAAATTTGGACATTCAGTTACAGCATCTTTCTCTTCAGATATATGTTTTTCTCATTCGCTTAATAGATTTTTCCACTTGCAAGGGTAAAGATGCTTATTTTCTAATCTCTCCATAGGCCACTAAGGCAGGTTCGAGATTGCGTTTTTTCTTTGTTAAGTTTTCCCAGATTTACTATTGGTTATGCTCTTCATGGCCTATGGTGGAGAAAATAATTGCTTGTTATAATATTTTGAACATTTATCCCAAATTTTCTTTTTCTTTTTCTTTTTCTTTTTTTTGGGGGGTGTCGGAATCTGTTGGGGAAATGATGGCTAAAGTAAAGCTGTGATGATATGATGAAAATGACAAATGAGAACACAAAATTTCCACATCTCTAGAGTTCTCTTGGTTTTGAAAGCTCCCCCTTTTCAGCTTTTAAGTAGAAACCCAAAAAAAAAAAAAAAAACACTAGTGTAATAAAAGTTACCATGAAGAATAATGACACCAAGCACTAAGGAATGGGGATTCTATATGATTTCTTCCCTCTATTTTCTCCCAATACCCTAGTCAGTCCCTTGGGCGTTGGTCATTTACAATTCCCCTTTCCCCAGATTTGAATTACAAATCTCCAAACATCTATCTTTGACCAATTTTCAATGTCAAATAAGAGTATATGTTTGCCCTTAATTTCCTTTCTAAGCATGCTGTTGGTACCTTTTAGACTTGGAACCACCCTACCCCTGTAGTGGGCTGAAAGATGGATACACTAACACTATTGAATTAAACTTTGTCGTAAAGATTTCATTAGCTTAACTAATTGAGATTTACGAATGTGTATTGTGGTCCTATTCGGTAAAATTAGCGGTTCAGGTAGCGAATAGCGGTTCAGGTAGCGGATAATATTGCTAATTTAGCTGTTAGCGTATAGCTGTTTAGGTGAGCAGTTGAAATATATGTATTCGGTAAACTTAGCTATTGGGTTGGCTGATTAATACAAATTGACATAAAAGGATATAGATAATTTTCAAAGATAAAATTTTCAAAGGATATTTTTTGGCCAAAAAACATGAAACGTTATTTTTGAATGTTAAACGTTAATACTATTAGTTTTTTAGAAACGCTGCTTAAAACGCTACATGCTACTTGAAATGCTAGTCAAAATACTATGTTACCGAATACTAAAAATTATCTGATTAGTGCATTAACTTAGTTAAAACAACAAACACTACTCGAAACGCTGTTACCGAACACGCCCTAAAGATAAGCTATCCAGTGTGTTAGACTCCTTTTGCAGAGCAACTAATGGATCTTATTAGTCTTATATAAGGCAAGGGAGAGGTGGACGAGGTCCACCAAACCAGGCCTAGAGGCGTGGTTGTACTCTCATGAATCTCCCACAATCATGATAAAGTGTGGAGGAATGGGTTCAATCATGGTTGTTATATATGGAAAGCATGTTTTGTTGATGGGGTCTTTCACAATTATTGTTAGTAACTTTTTCAGCCAATCATAATCAAAAATCCATCGTACAATTATCGCTATTAAAATTTTAACTCGAACCTCTTTGAGGTGGCTTTTATGCCCCCTTGAAATAAAAGAGAAAATAAAAAGGTCATTTAAGTTAGTCGCCAGTATCGTACCATCTGATATCAGATATTTTAAAAGAGTCATATACTTTTTTTTTCTCCTAAAAAACGAAAGAGGATGCAAATATAAAAGTATATATTACAAAATTCAGAATTATCTAGAATGTAAGGATCATAGTTTTTGTGGATGTCTTTTTGATAGGGGGGAGAGACAAAAGGGTGCTTTGGTAGGGTGATGAGTTCATCCACCATTTTGTCTAGTGTTGATGAGAATGAGATTAACAAAGTTAGACAGGGATAGTGTGAAATTTTATTGGATAATTAAATTTTCTCTTTTTTTAATTAAAAAAACTGTTGGTACTATCCAATCATCCTTGACTATGACTTGTAACCTAATAATTCAAAAATAAAAATACAAAAGTCACGCTGCTTTGGTGGTTTTATATATGCATCAATAAAATTGACTCGATGTGATTTTTTTGTCAGTATTAATATAATTTTGTAACGAAATTATTAAATAAAGTAGCAGTATAATTATATATATCATTGATTGTTGTCTCTTAACATTTATTTGATAATAAATCATGATAGTATCCTATCGCGACAATCAATATTGTGTATAATTATACATGCATGCATCAAAAAATTTACGCTGAAACAAAATCATGCGTGCATTGGGTTGATGTCCATGCAAACTTTTGCCATCATGCATTCATACGTGCAGATGCAGTGCTTCTCAGACAGAAAATGTAGGGTTAGCATATATATTAATCATAATTAAAGAGTGTGTTGCTCTTTTGGCCCCAGTTAATTCATTTATCATTAATTGTCAAAGATAGTGGCTTTGCTTTTGCAAAAGCTGCTGAGTAAAACTTGAGGTAAAAATCTTTATAAAGAGATGAAAAAGGTCATGTTTAACAAAATTAACTGTTTAGGTAGTGTATAGTTATATTCAGGTAGTGTATGGTGTTTCAAGTAGCTGATAACATTTAGCTGTTGACGGATAGCTGTTTAAAGGAGCGGTTGAAATTTTTTTTCGCAGTAATTTAGCTGTTGGGTTAGCTGATTAATGTAAATTGACATAAATAGATATAGATAATTTTCAATTGATATTTTTTGGCAAATAAAAAATGAAATGCTACTTTTGAATGACAAAAGTTAATACTATTAGTTTTTCAGAAATACTGCTTAAAACGCTACCCCCAAGACAGTGCCTTTGCTTTTGCAAAAGCTACTGAGTAAAACTTGAGGTAAAAATCCTAGTAGTAAGAGAATTCAACTTTATGTTGGAGATTCATGCACTAATCTAACAACAATGATTATGATGACTGATGGCTTATAACATTCATAAGAAGTTTATGTAGATGATATAATTCATATCAATCTATAAATATAATCAGATTGATGGTAAACTGCAAAGATGCTTTGAATATATTTACGCTGGAAATTGGTTTATTGTTAGATACATATACATCATCGACCAGTTGTTTATACTTGTGTTTTACCTTTTTTACTTCTTAATTAGCTTGATATTAATTAAGCTTATGTTACCCTAATTTTAGAAAGTTATCTAGTCAATAAGAAAGCGAGATCTCCTCAAACCTCTTGTAAGCGGGATCTACACTGGGAATTATTGTTATTGTTGTAATTAATGAGAAAAACATTGCCATTAATATCAATCGAAACACACCAGCAGTAATTATGAGTACATGCCAATAAGTAAAATCTAAAAAAAAAATCTTTTTTTTTTTAATGATCTTTATAACAATTTTTTTCTAAAAATCCAAGTCATAGATTTCATGTTTGCGTTTGTGTCTTTTTTCAGTAGCCCATTTGTTTACTCTAATTTTTATGGGAATAAGTTAAATTTTATAATTTCCTTTAGTTTTCTAAGTTTTTTTTTGTTGTTGCAAAGTGAGGCATTGAAGGTCGATGTAGGTGAGAATCGGACTTAGATATTTGATAACAACTAGCGTTGGCAAAAAGTTGTCAACCTGAATACCCAAATTTGTCTTACGCAAACAAAAAAAAAAAAAAAAAAAAATCAGGTACAGTCATGAACTTTTCGTTCGAATTTTAAATTTGGACATAATATTTTTCATATTTCTATTATTCGAATTTGATTTTGACTCGAATTTAGTGGTGTTCAAATTGTTCGACCGAAAAAATCAAGTATTTGGCATCAATTTTATGTCCAAATTTTAATGTTGTCTGATTTATCCGATTGAAATTCGATCCGAACCTGAATTTTGATATAACATATGAATATTCCATCCTATATGATGGCGTAGAAACTATTTTACTTGACTGAGATATAAACCTGTACTATATGCTTACAATCTTCACTAAAAAATTAATTATAGTATCAAAGAATAATTAGCAACAACAAACAACAAACTCCCAAAGTGGGTCCCGCTTTCGCGGGGTCTGGGGAGATCCAGGTGTAGGCAACCTTACCTCTACCGGTATTCCTACCCATAGAGAGGTTGATTCCATAAGACCCACAAACAGCTTTGAGAAAAAGGTTCGAAGGGGAAACAATTGCAAAACCATTTACCGAAGTAAAAGAGAGGGGAGGAGAAAAGGCTCCGGATAATCAAATAAAGAGGGAGCGGAGACATACCACAACAAATTAGGGGCGCTTGATGCCGTGATATCCCGGACCGCGGCCTGTAGACAAGCAAACCATAACCCTACCCACCCCACCCCAACTAGACGGCTAGACTACTGCCACCTACGGAGTCGGTCCCCTACAATCAGGGACCTTAATCCTGACCCGCCACAACCTCATATCCTGAGCCATGTCCTCCGTGAGACCGACAACTCTTAGGTCCTCTCTAATCACCTCTTCTAGGCTCTTCTTCGACCTACCCCTCCCTCTCTTACCACCGGGGGTTGATACTCTCGCACCTTCGCACCGGGGCGGCCACACTTCTCCTCTTCACGTGGCCGAACCATCTGAGCCTCGATTCCCTCATCTTCTCCTCTATGGGGGCCACTCCAGCTAAGCCCCTAATAACCCCATTCGTAACCCTGTCTAATCTCGTAAAATCACACATCCACCTGACCATCCTCATCTCAGCTACCATCACCCTTTGGACCTGCGCCTTTTTTAGAGGTCAACACTCCGATCCATAGAGAACAGCCGGTCTAACGACCATCCGATATACTCTGTCTTTCAAACCCATGGGCACTCTCTTGTCACACAGCACCCCTGACGCTGACTTCCACTTTTGCCAGCCAACTCTAATCCGCTGGCTAATATCCTCGTCAATGTCTCCATTCTGCTTGATGATCGAGCCCAGATATTTGAATTTGGCGACCTTCGGTATTGCCCTCCCATCCAGCTCGATTACTTCCCCCTCTTCTATCCTTCTACTGAAACAACAGTGAAGGTATTCCGTTTTCGATCTACTCAACCGAAAGCTGCTAGCCTCAAAAGTATGCCTTAAACTCTCCAACCTGTCATTCACCCCCTATAGGTAAAGAATAATTAGGATTACCCAAAAATTAATTATAGTATCAAAGATTTTTTTTAACCGATTTTTTTTTTCTTTTAACCGCGGGAGACCCACCGGCGGACTCTCTCTCTTTCTTTCTCTCTCTCTCTCTGGTTTCCTTTTCTTTTTGCCATTGCGTTCTCTCTCTAGATTGTTGCAGAGGGACCGAGGAAGGAGAGAGAGAGAGAGAGGAGAGAGAGCGCGCTGATTGATGAGAAGACACATGCTCCTTGCGGGCATTTAGATTACCCCATCCTCATCTAAAGACGGTTTTGCCGACCTACATAAACAACCCCACATACCCCCCATTTCCACCTGATTAACATCTCGGATTCTTCATCTCTTAATCTGTTCTTAGGAAGAGGGCGCAATTTGATTAATCGATTTAGACAACAAAAGGAAGAAGAACGATTGTTTTCCCTATTGATTGATTGGATTACCTTCAATAGATTTGTAGACAAAAAAAGGAAGGGAATTCAAGGTGATTTTGTTCAACCCCTTTTGGATTATTATCAAAAGTTTTCATCTTTGGATTCTGTGATGAACGATTGTTTGTGGGTAATCATGATTCTATCCTGTTGATTGTTGCAATCTATCTGGGTTGTTATCTGATTTTGTCATTTGTCAAGGGTAATGCGTTAGGGTTTGGGGGAAGGTGGGGGATTCTATATTCTTTTGTTTTTTAATTGATTATGTCGAAAGCTCTTCGAATTTGAAATAAGATTCGAGATGGGTTGTGCTTGTTTTTAATTGATTTTCCATCAGATGTGAAATTGTGGGAACATAATTATGCTTTGCGGAGTTCTTCTACGCTTGATTGGGGAAGTTGTTTGTTGATTTTGCTTCTGCTTTTTGGCCATTTGATGGGTTGGAAATCTTAAGATAAGTCTTCTGTGATCTACTTTCGTGGGCATGGTGTTCTTTTCTTTGCATCGCTTGCTACTCTTCCTCAGCATAATTTTGGAATTTTTTGTCGATTGTATAAACAGGGAGTTTATGTGTTTGAGAGAGAAGAGTGTTAGCCTGCAAAATCAGGGAGGAAGAGAAGAGAGGGTGGTAGTGGTTTATCAAATTGACTGCTAATTGATGCCCTTGTTTATGGGCTGTTGTTATTCCCTTTTGTTGAATTCATTGTTTGGGTGGGATATTGTCCTTTTGTGCTCTGCATATGGTGAATTAGTAGGGTGCCTTGTAAATAGGGAACTTCTCTTTTCAAGTTAAAGAGGTTATCTATTATGTTCTACCAACACGTTTACTGTCATAACATGAGTCGCATTCTGCTGCGGAAACAGCCATGTCCGATCACCAAGTAGATGAATTTGACTACATGGCTGAGGAGCATGATGTGGCTGATTTAGTTGAAGTGGATGACGAGTACTATGCCAGAGATGACGGAAATATAGGAATGGAAGACTATGATCCTGTAAGTAATGTCTCTCTTCATGTGGCTCTATGGGGAGTTCAGTGATAATCATTATTATAGCTGGTAGTCTTAATGAAACTTTATCTATTTGTGCTAATAATTCCGCATCTACCCTTGTTCTGTTGCTCATTTCTGTCCTGTGAATGTCATCACTTACAAAAACAAATTTGATTGCTCTCGAGCAGTTCATCAAGGAGACAGATACCTCAGCTGCAAGTGCAAGGCAGGGCAAAGACATTCAGGGTATTCAGTGGGACAGGTTGAATATTACTAGAGAGAAGTACAGGTTAACTAGGCTGGAACAATACAGGAATTATGAGAATGTCCCTTTGTCAGGGGAAGCTGTAGAGAAGGTCTCTTACCTGCCCTAGGTTCTGTGTTTATAGTCTAGTGATTATAGTGGGATCAATTAATTGACATATTTGTCATTTAGGAATGCAAATCAATGGAGAAAGGTGGAAATTACTATGACTTCTTCTATAATTCAAGGATGGTGAAGCCTACTATTCTACATTTCCAGGTACGTGGAATGCTTTAGGGTACTGTTTTCTGCTGCTCTTTGCTGCTTATGTGGAAAAAAAGCTAATGCACTCTTTGTGGTAATATTTTTGTTGGCTTGTGGGTTTCTTCTTACTCAATGCTAAAATTTGGAAATGACATGTTTTTTTATGTTTCAACAAAACTTTTTTGGGTGATGATTATGAAAGCAATATGTGAGTACCATATTTCTATGAATCACCTACTAGTTTCTCATGAGTGTTGGGTGATATTTTCAGTTCATTTTCGAGACTTGTATTTGTTTCCAAACTTATTAGGTTAGGAAATGGATTGCTTGTAGAGCTATTCACAAAAGTTGATGAGATTGCTGAGAGTTGCTGTAGCCCTCTATATCTTAGTCTCTTCCTCTTCCTGGAGTGTATGTAATGCTTATTGTATTTATATTTTTTTTAATGGGTCTTTAGTAGTTATTCCATGGATATTGCAATTTCAGTCATTTCCTTGTCAATATGTGCACATGTTTTCCTATCTCGCCCTTCAGAATCATTGCCTTTGTTAATGTCCTGACTCCTGAGAGACTTCGGGCCTCTTCCACAACCTGCATATTGTATATCAGATGTTCGTTTTTCTTTCAATCTTTTTCTGACATGGCTATGTTCCCTTGGTTGCAGTTGAGGAACCTTGTTTGGGCTACTTCAAAACATGATGTATACCTCATGTCAAACTATCAGGTTATGCATTGGTCATCATTAACTCGGAATTTGTCAGAGGTCCTCAATTTTGCAGGACATGTGGCCCCTTCTGAGGTATTTCCACTAAATTATGTGTGAAATTATTGAGTTCCTGTCCTGTCCAATGCAAGTGCTTCTCATATTTGAGGATGAAGACATGGTCCACATGCATCATTCATTCAACCCCCCCCCCCCCGGGAGCTTGGTTCACATCTTTTATTGTATACCTCCTAAGCTGTATGATTTGTTACTGGATCTTGTAGAAACACCAGGGAAGCTTACTGGAAGGCTTTACACAAACTCAGATTAGTACGCTAGCAGTCAAGGACAAATTAATGGTTGCAGGGGGCTTCCAAGGAGAATTAATATGCAAGGTACACCATCCTGTCTGTGCCATTGCTATACAAATTTGCTTGTGATGTACTTATCGGTAGTAGTCCCATGCAGAAAGAGCAATGATCTGGCCATTTGCTTGCTCAGTGTATGTGTTCTTTTTTTTTGGGGGGGGGGGTGTTACATATAATTTTCTTGGAATGTCTTAACCCAGTAACTGAGAGATGTCTGTAAAACCTTTGCAAAATACTGTCAGATTGTTGTGGTTCAACAGGGTTTATACAGAATTATTCCATGTTTTACATTGTGGGATACTTTTTTGGGAGGTTGTGTCCATTTCTCACATTGGACTACGAGTTTCTACCGCTATGGCCATTGGGGCCATTTTAAGGAATCATTTTGGATTTTCATTTCAATGTGTTTGTGCCCCCTCCCCCTCTGTTTCAGAGCAAATATCTGCTGCTATTCCTGCACCTCTTTGTGTGTACCTATTTATTGGCTGCTCATATGCATATTAAATATGTCTTTGTGCTGACATAATGGGCACTTCTTGCAGCGTTTGGATAGACCTGGAATCAATTTTTGTGCCCGAACAACATATGATGATAATGCAATTACAAATGCCGTGGAGATATTTAACAGCTTGAGGTATTGCTATCTTGGGATGTGAGCACTGTGCATGATTGACTCTTTTTTGGCCGACCGTATACTGATAGGGATGTTGTTGCAGTGGTGGATATCATTTCATGGCATCAAATAACGATTGTGGAATACGAGAATATGAGATGGAGACATATCAACTTCTGAGGCATTTCCGTTTCCCTTGGCCAGTAAATGTTAGTGTTTCTATCCCATTTTTTCCTTCTTTCTTTTTTTTGGGGGGGGGGGGGGCGCTGGACATGCATTTAGTGATTATGTTGGGGTTCTTGTGCATTTTGCTGATGGGTTCTTATGTAATTCTTTATTTGATGCAGCACACATCAATTAGCCCTGACCGGAAGCTCATCGCTGTTGTGGGTGATCATGTTGATGGCTTGCTAGTTGATTCCCAAAGTGGAAAGGTATGTAGAGCTACTCATGTCATGCATGGGCATCAATTTAATTGATTTAAAACAGAAAATTTGACCATGAATGAGGGAACTCAGCTTTTTGGAAGCGGTCAAATAAGGATTTTATCTCTTCATCTATCTTATTTACTTCCTTTGGGGATCCTCTTTAGATGCTATGAGAGCTCTGTGGGATTTTCGCTAGCTACAACTTCGACACTTGATTGATGTGCTTGATGCCAAAATGCTTTTGGTCTTCGTATTAGGTTTATTTGGCTATTCAACTTCTTCCCCAAAGAGCTGGGACTAATGGTCATGATTTTGTGGGCATGGCAGGTTGTCTCAGCTGTGGTAGGTCACCGAGATTACTCATTTGCATCAGCTTGGCATCCAGGGGGCCATGTCTTTGCAACAGGCAACCAAGACAAGACTTGCCGAGTGTGGGATTTGAGGAACTCATCAAAACCCGTTGCAGTTCTCAAGGGAAACCTGGGTGCTGCCCGGTCCATCCGCTTCTCCTCAGATGGGCAGTTCATGGTGGTTGCTGAACCAGCCGACTTTGTCCATGTGTACACTACAAAAGCAGATTACAAGAAGAGGCAAGAGATTGATTTCTTTGGGGAGATTTCTGGTGTTTCTTTGAGCCCAGATGATGAGTCTTTATACATAGGAATATGGGACCGCACTTACGCGAGTTTGCTTCAGTACAACAGGAGGCATACATACCAATACCTTGATTCCTTTGTCTAAGTCGCGCGAAAAAGTGCTGCTCCTTGATGGGGTTTTCAGGGGTTTGGAAGGTTGTATGTTTGTTGTTTCCAAGTGTTGTACACTGCTAGAGGTATATGGAGGGATTAGAATAAAGACAGAGAGGATAAGGCACTGGTTATACCTTTAGATTTGTACAGTCATGAGACCAAGAGCTTCTTAAGTTTTGTGTGATTAGCCATAGGTTCAAGGGGTCCTTAATGTAGAATCTTATGGTGAGTGGAAATTTATTCCCCTCTTCACTGTTCTTCAGTTTTGAGTTCGCCCTTGTAACATGTAAGTAAATTGGGCAACTTTGTGACCTTCGTATCTGGGTTGTCTAGTGGAATGGACATGGATTTGTAGACATTCTAAGTCGCTCCGATATGGCTATATGTTTCGAATTTGGGGCGGATGCCCAGAGATTTATGTTGAGCTCCGGTGGTTTCTTCAGCATGTCTTGCCTGTTCTTCTCTCGTTCTCTCCTTTAGGTCCGTTTTTTGAAACTTGGTATCATTATTTTTAAGAATAAGTTCAGTTTAGTTGAGTTCAAACAAGGTCAGTATGAGTTTATTGAAAAAAAATAGGCCCAGAATCATAAGCTGGAGAAATTGGTCATTTGATGACTCCGATTTGAAGCACCATCAATTCTTAATCCTGTTTTAAGAGTAAGATAATCCTAGTTTTGACAGTCTTTTGCTCACCCATGTACTACACCTATTGTCTTAAAAATGATTTTAATTAGGTAAGACATCAATCAGGGATTGCATTATTCATCTCACATCCAAAAAGACTACCAGATCCAGCTGCATGACTTTCCAGAACGTTCATACTCAAAACCGACACCATCTGAGCTAAAATAAGATTGAAAATCCCTCAATGATTCTTCATTTTAGTATAAAGTAGCATCTTCTTGGTGCACAGATGAGCAGAATGAGTAATGGTAGAACATATGAGTATTGGAACTCAACATTTCATTAGCATTCTTGGCAAGAGCTTGTACAAAGACAAATGAGAGTGAGACAGAAGACGATTCATGGCAATCAAACCTTCTATCCCTTTTATGTATGACATGTAATTGTCAAGGTGCCGAATACAAATGTAACTAGAACAAATGAAACACCAAGAGTATGGTGAATGAAATATAAGCTAGTCTAATCTTCACTCCTCCGAAAATATGCCAACTCCCGGAATTGTATCTGGCAAATATTGGGCAGGAAAAAACCTCTGCTCTTCTGATAGAATGAGAGAAGGATCAGGCAAGTACTGTTAGAAAGTAACACGGGACACAAATGAGAGTTCAGCATGCATCCCCGTTAACCTGGTTGTAGTAGTTAGCTATTTGATTTGTTATGAGGTAAGTATCCAACCGCAAAGGCTCAGGAATTGGCTTCAAAATTGGATTTGAAGGGTCTTCTTCAGGTAGAGGCTCTTCACCTGCAGCTTTACGAGCCATATTTTCTGCCCTATACAGCACAATCAGCATAAGCTTCTTTGCAGAAATGAATCCATGACTTTACAGCAATGCTGCTGATGCAGACGGCTTCATAGCATCTGAAATACCACAAGTTTCAACTCTTATACTCATCTCAAGTAGTTTTGGCTAAAGATCCAGCTACCAAGTAACTTTTCCAGAAAGTGCAAGATTACTGTCTCAACTGACCCTAGGAGATGCACGACCATCAGAGTACCTACCAGTGTATGTCTAAGCTAGACATACACAAGTATGTTGTGAAGATGGTCCATATTTCATCATGGAACAAAAAGCAACAAATCTGACACGGAGGCAAATGCCCCAGATAATTGACATTCCTCCAGAATCACCTCTTTATATACACAGCTACTCTTTACGAAGCTCAACATACTGCAAACCTACCGGATGAGATAAGCTAAATTTATCTATAAATCTAGAAGATTAACTAATTAAAGGCAAGCATCCTGTCTCATTCCAGTGGAACAATTTTCGAGTGCAATACAGGAACCAAAAGGTTTCATAATATGCAAACTACCTTCTGTTTTGCAAGAAATTAGTTATTCTGGAGTGCAGAGCAAACAAACCTTCTCTTCTGAAGCCATGCTTGCTGCTGTGCTTGTTGACGCGAAAGGCTGTGGTAATAGAATTGGAACTGCATATGCATACACAAGGACAAAGTCACTCTCACCAAAAAATTTTCTCAAACTTCAACAGATACCAAGTCCTATGATGAAGAGGAGGCTCACCTTCTGCTGTTCCATAGACAAGTCATTCATGCACTCGATCAAAAACTCCAAGTTTCTCTCCATGAATGGAGTGGTACATAATTGCAGTCAATCGAAATCGCACTGACAACGAAGCACAATGCAGATAAGTACATTTAAAATATAAGTTTCAAAGAGAATGTATGCTCTTCATTGGGGGGGGGGGGGGAACTACCTGGGTAACCGGTGAGTCTGCTTCCAGCTCTTTCATAACTGCACTGATAAGCAGCAAATTTGAAATGCTAATCGGCCAAGTACAAATCCACAATAAATTACTATAAAAGAATAAAGGGTGCCCTTATCCTAGTGAAAACATACGACATAAAAGTATTATTTCAAGGTACCCAAAGGGCAGAAGTAATTATCAACCAATTCAAGTGGAACAAGATAAATTAACTTACAGGTATTTCTTCAAGAATATCCCCCCATGTCAAGTTCTTCTCCCTCAACCTATCAAAGAAAAAGGAAAGGTGAGGCCGCAAGGGATACCTGATTCTTGACAGAATGATCTAATAAGCTACCAAGCCATACTTCTCTCCAGTGACATTGTTTGTGCAATACAGCTTCATGAAAGAATCTAAAAGCTTTAGAGCCTTGATGAGGGCAAGGACACCTTGATCTGACTTTGACGGATCATATATAACACACGGCGCCTTATGTTCTCCTGCAGTTGCATGATTCAATCACTATTTGTTATAGAGAGCATATTAAACTGAAGAGGGAGAAAGGAGAAAGATATCACACTGCCTAACGTGATCCTGAAATGGCCAAAATAATCAAAGTGATAGTGGTCCCTCTTCTCAACTAATACCCCTTCCCATCAATCAACTGACCAAATACAGAAATGCCATTGCCCGTAGCACTTGACAATCATACTAATTGAAATGGTATGCTTGAAACATTCTAAAAACTGGGAACCAACTAAAATCGATTGTAAATATACCCCAAACTATACCATCCCACCCCTTAGTTACTACTGTGATGAAAGTTTGAGATGTATGATGTAATAAGCAACTTTCAGTGAATCAAATAGATCACCAGTACATCCCCTTAACTTGTGGTCCAACCAGTATCGGCAATTTCACATTACAACCGCATGCAGCAGAAGTCATGTTCCCGTTTTGATGAAATCTACTCCAACTGGAAAAATTAAAAGAAGAATACCTGATAATTCATGAATGTCTCAATCAGGTCTACAGTATGATAAGACCCCAGCAAGGTTGACTGGTACCTGAAATGTTTCATTCATCTCAGCATGAGCTTCAGAGTGCTGCCATCAGATACATCCATGCAGCTCAATTCCAGCTCCCACAGAAGCATCATGAATAAGTCAACACAAGTCAACACATTATGTCATCTAGCATGAACTCTAAACAGCTATTCGGGATCAGTGATGTAACAAGGATGTTAGACATGATCTAAAAGAAAATATAACAATAGAAAAAAGAACGAGAAATGCAAAAAGACTCGGTGTGAAAAATCAATGGGAAAAATACTGAATATAGGCTTCCAGATTGCAGTTTGTATATCAGCCAAAGGCAGGCATTATGTGTATACATAATTGTCTTGAAGCAAATATCTGTCATCATTACAAAAGAAAATCTATAAGACTTATAAAAAAAGAATATGATACGAGAAAGTTAGTTATACCTGTAAACTGTTCTCTCAAAGTTGTAATCACATATCCTCCCTCCAACCATACAAATTATCTGGTAATCCCGAGACTATAAACCGAATCTACCATACTACCATATAAGTGTTGGTTGGACCCGACCAACTCTACACAAATAACTTACCATCTTATCCTTTTTTAATAGTAAAAAAATAAAACAAAACATGTAAGTATCAAATTGACCAAAAAGCCCAAGCGTTGAAGTTTTGGAGCGAAATCTGACGTCACACCACTAAACTACCATGAACCCCCAAACCGAACCCGCCAAAAAAAAAAAGAAAAAAAAAAGAAAAGAGAAAAGCCTTCCATTCCATCAATGGCGTCGTCACTTCTACCTTCAATCCCTTTTACATTCTCCCCCTCCCTTCGCCACAACCCTAAAATCCTGCATTTTCTCTCTCCTCTTTTTCGAACCTTCCTTGATGCGTGCAAAACATGTACGGTGTCGACGCAAATTGCTCGCCGGAACCCTAATTGGAGGGTGAATTGTTGTTTGGCTTTGCTTGACGTGATTTGAGGCGCGGTGTTGTTTTTGCTTAATTTTCTCAGGATTGTTATTCCAAAGTTTTTTCTGGAAGCATCGAATCACTGTTGTGGAGCTGGAGCGTTCTTCAAAGTCATATCAGGTGAATTTTGTTTGAGAAATTGGAGCTTTTTACTTGGAATATGAGTACGACACAATTCATGATGGTATTTGAGCTTGCACTGGATTTAAATCTTCTTATACATGGAAGAATTGATTGTGGGAAGTTGGACTCACTAGGGTTTGAACTAACAGGTGAATTTCTACTCATGTAATTGTTTGAGGAGAAACCCTAGGACAGAAGCGGAAGGTAATTAACATTTACCCTTGTTTTTGTTGTAAGATATGATTTTGACATACCTACCACAAAAAAATCCAATAGAACCATCACTGATAAATGCCGAACAGCCCAATTCTTCTGTATATGTATCTGCACACTGCTAATCTAACATAGTCAAGTTACAAGTGGGTTATTCAAGGAACTACTCTCATTGGTAAATATGAATAGAAGACCTGTCTATGATATTGATCATAGCAGTTTATCCTTTTCAGCCATTAATGTTGGGGAAACGGAGTGATTTCAAGGGTCTGTTGCTTTGTCGAGTGCAAAAATTGGAGTCAGTGTCTATGCCAAGAATGGAAGTTGTCCAAGTGTTGGTTTGGAGAAAGGACTTTCTTGAGGACCTGGCTTTCAAGTGGGAATGTCCAGGAGCTTGTGAAAGGCAATCAAGGCGAGGAAGAATAGCTCAGATGCCAGTAAGGGGGGCTTACCTGTGAAAACTCAGTTAAGAGAGCAGGCCACTTTTTCTCTATGGATCATGATGTGCTTTTTGGGGGGGAGGGGGTAATGTTGCCTTCCATTCTGCAGCCAAACATGTACCTAGGAAGTATCGTTGGATTTTGGGCAGCAATTTTGGATAAGTTATTTGTACCTGAGAAGATTCACACTTTACTTTGGTCATATAACCCCACCACGTATTCTGGATCGCACCAAAGCAAGCTGCGGGAAACTTTAAACGTAACATTTTTGTAGTTCGGAGAGACTTACATTTTTTTATTCCGAAGCCAGTTTTGTGGTTAAAAAACTTTTTTTTGCAAGAAAATGAGGGAGGAAGGAAGAAGATTTAGTCTGCTCATGGTGAGTTGATATGTTGATAAATACTTTGCTGAAAGAGAAGTTGGTTGCATCCCAAAGAAAAAATGCACTTTCATCTAGACCCTCTGTACAATTGAGATGGACATTTGTTGGGTATTACATGAAGAGCCCATTTCTTTATCGGGGTTGTCTTATGTTTAATCTTGTGCATGTATAATGCTGTTTAACTAACATGCTTGTAAGCCTAACCTGCCCATTTTGAGTTGTGTCACTTGCCCTTTAACCCTTTTATACAGAATAAAGAGCTGAATTGTATTGTCCCAACATGTTGGACAGTCAAGGGAAACTAGAGGTGCTGGAGAGAGATTAAGAAAAGATAGAGAAAAGTATTAAGGTTACCATTTATCTGGTCCTGATTTAAGGCCAAGACTTAAACTCTTGATAAGAATTTTTAGTTTGCCCTTGCTGCCATTTCTCTAAAAATCAAATGGTTAGATTGTTGTTTCAATATTTGATCACTTATGGCAATAGTATTTGTATGAGACTTCTTTTTTGAGTGAAGATGCTGTGAATTGGTTATTCCGAGGCAATTTATTGGTGATTGTGCTTGCTTCTGGCTTGGTCTTTGGATAATTATGTTGTATACCCTCTTCATTGTTGTTGATCAGTGGAAGGTTTAGTACCCAAGGAGCCCACTGGGATTCCTCTTTTGTTAGCTACCTATTTGATTCCCTTGTGGCTGTTTGGTTGATTCGCCACCTTAGCTACAACATAGATGGCATGAAGTGTTTGTTGAGCTTCTGCCTCTACCTAATGGTGGCAGATATGGCGGGTGTTGTAATACTCAGCTGGGACTTTAATCTGGAAGAATCTCACAATGGAGAAACAGGGAACATAAGCATAAATATTGTAAAACAATCTTATCCACATTCAATTCATCTAAGTCTGATCTCCACCCTGGAGTGTAAATAGTCAACGGCCCTACACACTTTTGAAAATCTAAAAGAATAAGGATATCCTTCTAAAATAATCCTGAATACAACAAGGCATTCAGTCGCTAGGATAATAAATAGCCTGGACTGTTTTATAATATACGATGAATTACCTACAGAAATAGAAAAAATTATCAAGTCACAATAGCTTTCTTAAAATTGAAACAACACCTACTTTCGAGAATCTGTCTAGTGTTCTTTTCCAGAATAGAATGATGCTGGTAACTTTCTTGTTGGAGAGAAGATAGGAGATGCCACGATAGAGGATGCCTCCTTATCCTGGGTGAGTAGCTGTTTCAATGATCTTAATAAGCGACTTCAAAGATGAAATAGTTCCGAGTACACTGAGAATAACTCCGATTGCAATAATGACGATATTAAGGATAAAGAGAGGCCTGGATACTTCAGACAGACAAATCTTGGTGTAGAAGATGGTGGGAAAAATAACACATATTGTGATACTGACAAGGGAGCCGGTTAGACTGAGAACGTACTGGAAGTATGGCACTGATAGGGCAAGGGCTAATATAGTCAAGAGAAGGATTGAGCCTATGCTGGCTCTGATAATCATTTTCGTTGTTGACTTCATGGAGGATGGAAGATTGTGCTCTAGTTGTATGGCAAATGGAGCAAATTGAAGGGCATATTTGGTCATAGGTGTCAAAACTGTTGCCCATAGAGCTATTTTTGTAATGATGAGATCCCGAGGCATGCTGAGGGTGATTTGAGAGTTGACACTAGGGCCAAACATTTTTGCGCCTATGAATGCCAAGGTTGTATAAAGTGACACGACTGTTGTGAAGCTCACAATAGCTGCCTGGAAAGTTAAAAAAAGTTAAATGAGTCAGAAGGTAGAAAACCACTTTTAATAGCATGTGCATTGGTTATTTTCTCTTCAAAATGCCACCATGTTGTTCCCTCTGCCCCATTTGTATTTTCATTCTAGAGAATATAAGTGTGAGCATAAATGGCATTGCCTGGTGGTTTTTTGTTGAAAATAGTTTCCTCAGCTTATAGAAACACTAACTAGTTATCACGCATTGAAATTTGACATGATTATGGTAAAAACAAGATAGCCTATTATAAATATGAAAACAACAAAAATAAGTCCCTATGGATCCTGCCTGAGCAAGACGTGGAAAAAGTCAGAAGATCGAGATGTCTACGGATAGGATGATGAGAGTGTAACTTGATTCTATGAGTCAGAAGTATATACCTTCTTGTATTGAGAGGGATCTTTCATGCCTTTGTAAAGGGTTGGAAAAACAACATGGCCTGCATAGCTAAAGATATAAAGCCCTGATACATGAGAAACCTTGTTTAGGTGCATGATTGGGATCGTGTGGTTTGCTTTCACAACTCCAAATACTGCTGTACTTGCCACCGTGATGAAAATGAGCAGTGACATGAGAATACCACCTATTGATAGGAAAGATATTGTAGAAAGGTTTCTGAGCCAAAGGCTAGGAAGTGCTATTAGAACTGCGATCACAGTAAGAAGCTGTGATTTAGGAAGATGTATATGGGGGATCTCAACAGTAATCCCTGTGAACACTGTGTCTAAGTTATCATGAAGAGAGATTGTGTAGGACACAAGGCCCATGAAAATTTCAGTGTAGACAAAAATTGCAGCAAGAACTTTTCCTTTGGTCCCAAATGCTTGCTGTCCAATGTCAATGTAGCTTCTTGACCTGGGATTCTTTTCAAGGCATCTACCAAGTAAGCAAGAGCTGTAGGCACAAATCACCCCAAGTCCCACAAGTAGGAATATAGAAATCCATCCTCCATTCTCCAGGCCATACGGAGTAGATAGTTGCCCCAGACCTATTTGATAGGGGAAAATGAAAGAAAGCCAAATATTAGTTACAATTCGAAATTTCTGCTGTTCAACTCTTGCTGCGGAGACATGGAGAGGAATATCATTAAAACACAGGGAAGGGAGCGATGGTTGTGAGTTAAATGACAAAATTGGCTATCATAAATGAATGTTACCTATGAGCATCCCACTCATGTTGATTACAGATTGAGTGAAGGAACTGTTGGCCTTGGCGGGCTGCTCTCTGTGTAAATTCTCATCAATGTGCTCACATTTGCTCAAATTGTTTTCCTCAAGACAGACATCACAGCCAGTGTGGTCAACTGATAATGTATCAACATGCATTTCCATGTTTCCTACTTGACTTTTGTGTGGGTGGTCATTTGATTCAGGTAAAGGTTGTTTCTTGGCAGCTATCCAATTCTTTGCTGACATGATTGATCACAGTCAGGCTCCACCACATTTTTCGCAGAACGAAGACTTTTGTGCCTGAGAAGGGAATCCTCGAGAACCAAATTATATATAGGTGTTGGATATGAAAAGCAGCACTGCGGAAGTGATATATCTGTGGTGGGTTAGAAACAAACCCAATGCTACATGTCAGAAGAGTTAATCTTTACCGAGATTGAAGTATAGCTGCTACAACTTGTTAGCAGCTGATTGCAACTTGTGCTGTAGTCTGATCAGAATGAAAGAGATAGCTGCCGAAGTTGTGGTACCCACTTGATACGTGAATGTTAAGAATTACCCATGCCCTTGAAGCATCTGTCCAGGGACATTTGTTGTGAAGACTGAAAAGCATAGACCTGTTTGATTTACTTTTATACATTTCAGGCTTTGCTTTGAGTTCTATGTTGTACTGAAGGGTCTGTGATGAACTTACCATGATCTCTGGTTGGTAGCTCTTTTGATTTGAACTTACTCTAACACAGTTTTTGCAATATGCATTTTTTGGTTGTATCGCATGGTTAATTTATCACCAGATGTAATTATCTTGTAAACAGAATTATACAATTACGTTAATTACTTGAGATGACACGAACTGAAGTTGTGTTAATACAGATGTGACCCTGACCTGATTGCTACAGGTTTAATGCAGGTGAGACGACTGGCTAGGGAAGTTACCAAAATGGAAATTGTGTTTTCGTTCAGCAGCACGAAGTCAGGTGTAAACATTTGTAACTGGAAGGCGTAGGCTGTAGAGGCACACAAGAGAGAGACAGAGATCTCATGTGCACGAGATTTTTCCTGTTCTATTGTGGATGCACGGGTGCCTTGGCTGAGTGATTTTCTTTTTTCAGGTACCAGCTAAGAGACCAGTACCAAATGGCTCACATCAAGGCTTGCAGCTGCACATGATTATGTTGGCATGTTAGAATTGCTGCCTTCTTAGATAGAGTTACCAAGAAGTTCAAAGAGTTTGCGATGATTGAATTTGTTCCATTTTAGGCTTGAAATAATGTCACTCTTATGTTTAATTAGATTACATAATTTGACCTATAATGCTTGTAGCAAATTAATCCAATAGGATTAACTACTGCACTTATATGGGCATCATTTGTGATTTGCTCTGATATAGGGTCCTGAGAATTGGGTGCTCAGAGAATTGAGCATACTGTTTCGTCAACGAGCTGATAGCAGCTACGACTAATTTAGTCGTTTCGCTAGCTGTTAGCTGGTAGCTGGGAATACATATAGCTTTTGCACTTGCTTGAGGAATTCCCAACGGTGAAAAGACTAGCTTATTATCCCCTTTATAAGATGGCTTAGTGAGCTGATGAAAGACAATCTATTGAATTTCTCTAGTTTGTTTGCACAATTTCCAGGTGGAAGACTCTGTTAGAACTGATGATCTTGTCGAAAGCATGTTGCATTTTTTGTGATTTTGGGAGGACACAAACATCTGAAACAAGCTGATTCAATAGCCCTGTGAATCAAAATTGTGAAATACACAGGAACACTCTTCCCAAGGCAAGACAACAAAACATCTAGGGATTTTTTTGTTCAATGGGCAAGTGCCCAAAATGGACTTGCAAAATGCAAATGAGGGGTCTCATTTCTCACATGGCTAATTCTGTTACTCTACTTCTATCAAATAAAAATAAAATTTTTTTAAAAAGCTGTTACTCTAGTGGCACTATCACTCTACTTGAGAAAGTGGGACATATGCAAGGGAGAGGAGATAGCTTGTAGAGATAATATTTGTTGAGCCGGTAATGTTCCTGAAGGAATAGGTAGGAATAGGATGAAGGATTTGGAGAAAGATTGTCCAAAACTCTAGTGATATTCAAAGTTTCAAACAATTAAACCCAAATTCACTATTAACAAATAGGACTTGCTTTCACTAAATTATTGTAATTTGGACTAGTGATAATGACAAATTTTATCATACATTTAAGAAAGGCTTGTAAGTCGCGCTATTGGACAGTAATGGTTGAAGTGCATAAATTTTATAATGCATCATTGAGTATCTTGTCAAATGTACCGATTTCATATTCTCATATGACTTATCATCTTTTACGTTCACATTTAATAATAGTGTCATTTTCCTCTTCTGCTCCATGCCCTTCTCCACAACCACTAAGGAGAATTACGTACTTTCTTTACCTTTGAGAAAACAGTTATCTAGATTGTACTAATTACCTTTCTTACTGGAAGAGGGGAGGAGGGGAACTTTTCTTCACCTGCGTTCACTTTCTCCAATTTCACTCTTTTTTCTGCCCTTGTTTTTAATCATCTTTAGCCTTTGAGTTGAGTAAGAGCCCTAACTTGACGATGGGTGTCAACTGTAAACTATCTTAAATCTTCACCAAAGCTATAGTGTAATTATCATTGGTGATGGAAGGCAAAAGGAGCTGTTGATGTGATGCAACCTTGAGATGAAATGGAAGAAAGAAAGAAAAATTCAACGCATCCACATTCACATACAATTCATATCCTAAAAGTCCTGGATCTTTAGAGAAAAAAAATGAGCCAATATAACTGTCTTAATTCAATTTGGAAAGACTAAATCCGTTAAAAGAGAAACTTTATGTGTGCGATTACAATTTGTATAAATGTATTGATGTTAATTAATACAGTCAATAAAGTCTTTCGACCTTTGCACCTCACAACACTTCTAGTGTAAGTACTGCTTCTGTGAGATCTGAGATGTTCAGATGTAGATAGTCTTACTACCGATTTCAAAAGGCGATATCCCCTCCCCCCACCCACACCCCCACCCCCGAAAAACAAGGTAATGCTAATGTGGTGAGTAGGGCCAGGAGAAGCACTAGCAGTTGGCATCGTGGGAGAAGAAAAGGAGGCGACAAAACCAGCAAAAAACAAGCCCACTGTCATATTCATGCCTGTAGTTCTGAAACCGACTTGTATTTTTTTCTTGCGTATGAAATTATCTGCCCTTGGTTTTCCTCTCTTTCTCTGTCCTTAGTCAGTAGTCACCAGCGAACACGTTAAAACCAGCAGCATACATAGCTGTGCTCAATCAATGTATATGAAATCACACTAACAGCATATATAGCCTTTCAGAAGCATAAAAACCACACAAAATCAGAGTTGCAGGCAAAAAAGGATCAAATTTTTGGTGATGGCATCACTTGTTTTGTTGGTTTCAGAGTATCTTCACCCCCTAAGTATGCAGTTGGATTACAATTATTTTGCTTCTTCAACTGCTATTTCTACTGCCACTGGTGTTACTAGTTTGCTCGAGATGGTCGATGATAAAGTTTCTAAAGATGCAGAATCAGAGACCCAGTTGAAGAACAGGGAGGTTGATTTGGTTGTTGAGGAACTTCCTCACTTGTGGCTTGATTCTGAGCTTGTTTGGCCTTGAATCTCAACACCCCCCCCCCCAACCCCAAAAAAAGAGCCCATTTTAGTCTCCTTGAATTGGCCTCGCTAGCTTTAGAGGTAAGGCTCCATATATCTATATGTAGACCCCAATTAGTTGGGGATCGATACTGGGAGGAGTTGTGTGCAATGAGAATGTAATTACTAGTTTGTTTGAGCTTTGTATACAGTGCAAATTTGAGGCTCAATTCTATGATAATTTTATGAAAAAGCTTTGCTTGTCTCCAATGAGGTTTGTTCTCTTAGTATGTATTCTAATAAGAACAGTCATTTTCTGCACTTGATCACGAACCCCCCCCCCCCCCCCCCAAAAAAAAGGTAGGGCAGGGGGACGTTGGATCAATCCAGAAAAAATGCAATTCAGTATGTATGTTGAACATTTAAAGCTTTATTAGCTGTCAGTGGGAAACGACGAGGAATGAATTTACAAAGCATGTAATGTAAGAATGGGAGACAAAGAATTCATCTTATAACGTTATATGCACACAAACACAACACAGGATGCAGATACAGGATGATTTTTAATCCAACCCAAAATACCCATGTCCGATTCTCAGACACTAGGTACAATTCAACATTTGGGAGGTCTCAAATAAGATTAAGAACAACATAACTCAATAGATCCACTGTACGGTCAGACCTTGATCCTCTGCATTACTCCGGCTCTTCAGTTTACCCTAACTCACTCGTGTCTACAACATGACATAGGAACATTGGCAATGGCAATGCTTGGACACTTCAAGTTATGGCATGATTCTGATACTGAGCACGTACCGGTGTCAGACACTTGTACCTGGTCTAGGTAATACAATTGATCCTTGTCCACTAATCCCTACTTCAAGGAAGATGGTTAGTCAAAGCCTAAAGTTTTCCTGGTGATCAAGTCCAAAAGCAGCAACAAAAGGTTGAGCATTGTTGAGGCTGTCCTTCAATATTGATATCTGACCATCCTTAAGGAGTGCATCTTCTTCAAGGGCGTCAATCTTCTTCTTCAGTGAGTTAATTTCACAGTTGAGCAACATGTTTTTCTCACTGTATTGCTTCACCTCCTCCCACATCAGGTCTCTTTCTTGAGTGACTTTCGACAAAACTCCTTTAGTCGAGAAAAGCTTCTCCCCTTGTGACCATACCTCACCTTCAAGTTGTTTGATCATTCCATCCTTTTTGATAATCTGTTCAGGAGGAATAGATGCAGTTCTGTAATTGCATGATAAAATGAACTACAGTATGTGGTAAGTAGTAAATGAGCATTCACAATATGGGCATGGATGATTATCCATTGTCATTACATGCAAAAATAAGGTAAATAATCATAACTAGGCCCTCCTCACAAGTCTGCGGCCTAGTGCATCGTCATATGCACAATATGGGTTACTGCAGCAAGTTCAGTCAACATACAAAATCATCTACGGTTTCTGCTTCATAAATCATCCACTGCTGTTCATAGTCATCAGAATTGAAGGGAAAAGCAAAAACAACCATTCAATATAAATCCCATTGCGAAGGGGTCTATAGAGGTCAAGGTATGTGTATCACCCAATGGGACTTATTAGCAGGGCTCTTTCTAAAAGATACACAAATAATTTGAAGGGAAAAAAGGTACCAAAGTGAGTGACTTGGAACATAACTGTCCTCCAAAATCAAGTTCCTTTGAAGTTGTTCCATTTGAAAGTCATATACTCTTTGCTCCAATGTAGCGATAGTAACATATTCTCTAGCAGATGTCCCAAATGTAGCCTTAGTTTAGGCGAGCAGAGTCTATAGAAGAGAAACATCTTGCTTTTACAAAAATGGAGCGAATTGGTAAATTTTAGGAAACAGCTGATTCTGCTGATCTGAGTTGGGTGACTATTGATATCAAGCAAATTTTTATAGAAACACAGAATGAGGGTAAAGCAGATCATAGAGGTCCTCCCCCTCTACCCAAGGTGGAGAAAGAAAAGGCACAATGAAAAAGGAAAAACGCAGAAAGATTATATAATGCTTTGCCTTTGAGCTTACCTGTAGCTCAAGATTCTTCATCTTATGATTCATACAGGAAATAGTATCAAATGTATCTTGGATCTCGCTTTGCAGGACATCATGATTTCTCAATGCGCTTGCCAATTCTGCCTGCAGCTGCTCAATTTCCTTCTCTTTAGAATAGAGCTTTTCCTTAAGCATGCACGTCAGCAAGCACTCAGCCTTGAGCTCAGATTTCAGATCCACCTTTAAAGTTACCACAGGTCCACAAATCAGCACGGAGAAACAGAAAGCTCATACAACTCAATTCAGGTTCATATTTACAATTGCTTACCTCCAATACCTTTTTGTCTCTATTTTGAAATCTTCCATTGCTTGCGTCAGATGAATCGGAATCATAACATATCGATGATTCTGACGCACCTTTCTCTTTCAGAACAGAAGCAGCTTTTGCCAGACTTCTTTCTAGCTGTTGAGCACCCTGCTTACACCCCTGAATCTTCATATCAAACTCAACCAGAGAATGTGCTTCCAAAAACCCGTCATGGGCTGTTTTGCTTTTGAGAACATCGAGCAACTTTGTGCACATCTGGGTACTCTCATTCAGAAGTGACAACCCCATGTTATTAAGACACTGGATATAGGATTCAAGCTCCTGATCCAACTTTAGAGCTGAGGGTCTGGCTGCTCTTCCTATGCCTTTTAGGCGTTCAAACAAATAGATGTTTTCATGCCGAAGAGACTCAGATTCAACCCTAAAAGTTTCCAACTGTCTCCTCAGAGACTGTTCCACTTCCGTCAATCGCAACTGTTCCATCTGTAAGTTAAGTGTGAGCTTTCCAACTTTGTCTGATGTTTGCTGTTTTTCAGTCTCCAAATTCAGACTTTGATGCAACCCATCGATTGTTCTTTCTTGTTGACTGCAGGTCCCTTGTAACCTAGCAACTAATTTGATCAACCCCATGTTTTCCTTCTCCTTCTCTTTGTAGTTCCTCTCCATGCATGATCCAATGTCTTCAGCAACTTTCAACTTATCTTGAATCTCAGAGAGTTCTTTCTGAAGACCTTCATTGTCTGATCTGGCTTGATCCATTTTTGCTCTAGTATCCTTGAGATCTGCCTCCATTTGTGATAGCCTATCATTGTACTCTTGTTCCTTGGTATAGTAAGAGGAGACCTCCTTTTGAAGAGAAACATTTTCCTCTGATAGTTCTCTCTCTTGATCCCTTAATCTACGCTGTTCTGACTGAAGTTCTTGAACCTTGGATGCCCACTCATCTTCCCTTCTGTCCAGTTCCCTGCGAAAACAAGATTCCAGCTCATCCTTCTCACTCTCCAGTTTCAAAACCATTGAATTCATCACTTCCTTCGCTGAAGCAACTGCTTCTCTTGCAGCAGTTCTTTCAGCAATTCGACACTGCAGCTGATCAGAGATTTCAAGGGACAACTTCCTCTCCTCCTCAAGTTGGTTTCTACTCTTAGGCAAAGCTGAAAGATCGCTAGAACAATATTCAAAAGAACTATCATGAGAAAGCTCCCTAGAAAGTATCATGGCTCTTTGTTTAGTTTCCTCCAATTTTCTCCTTAACACTGAATCAGTGTCCTCTTTTTGAGATGACGAATCCTGGCATTCTCTTCTAAGGGAGGGGGCGCATTTCTTAGAACTTAAGTTGTCGTCACTATTGACATCCCGGCATGGTGAACCTTTCCCTGAGACACCATCTACACCAAAATACCTATGTCCATCCAAGTGCTTATATCCCGGCTTTGAATCACAAAATTGTTCCAACTTCAGAAGTTTTTCAACCACATCCTTTGCTAGCTTCCTCGGAGACTCATACTGACTCTTAGAACCCAGCAAATCTCTGGAGACATCATGAGATGAGACAAACAAATTGCTTGATGAGTGAGATCTCCCTTTGAGTAAGCCAGTGCTCTTGCTTGAATGCTGATCACCAATTCCAAACTTCATTTGCTGATGGTGCTCACCATCAACATAGAGGTCTAGCACCTGACCTGGGATTGAAGTCGAACCAGAGGAACTCTGTGGTGAGCCTGAATAGGATGGCACAGAACAAGCCTGGTCAAATAAAACTTCATCACCTGGTATTGGAATGGTAGGCTGATTATATTTTTCTGGTTTTGAATCCCTGTCTGTGAACTGAAACTGGCTGAAAATTCGACCAAGAAAGAAAGAAATCAAAGAAAAATCTAGTCAAATTCAATGCAGATGAGTCTCAAAACTTTTGTAGTATCATCGAGGATATCAATCCAGCAAATTCAGAGGCCGAAAAACTTGCCATTCAGAACAATCACATAATCGAGCAGAAGCACCATTGCTGCTTGATGGGAATTTCCTCCTGTTCCTCAAATCAGACAGATCTTCCTTGCCAAGCCTTCCATTTTTATCAGCTCCTGATGACATTGATAGACTCCTGCTCCTCCTCAGAACTATGCTTCTCCTTGCCATGGTGTTTCTTTCAGAACTTTTTCTCTCAGACATAGGGGAGAAACGCTCAGCATTTTGGAACTTCTTCTCCAAGTTCCCAGAAACCGTTGTCTTCCATCGTGTCTCCACATAATGTTTCTTATCTCGCGTAGTTTTTGATATCTCGTGGTCTTCCCCTCCATTTGATGAAGACTTGAAAAACAAAAGTTTTTTCATGTTTAATGTCTGAGCTGCAGCATGAATGGAATCCCTACACTTTCTTTCCCGCTTGTCTGAATAGACAGATGAGAATAAGCATCAAGATCACAAATACAAATAACGAAACATGAAGATGTGTTCAACATTGGAATAGATAATAAACTTATTGTGTGACAAGAACTTATTAAAGGAAATTTCAGCACAGTTGCTTGAATGCTAACGAAATTAAGCACTTAACTACCCAGCTACCAAACACAAGTATAGAAAATGTGAAGATACTGTATTACTCAGCTGATCTTCATGCAACCGAAGTAACAACGTGACCAGCTTTGGATAGAGATATATGACAGGACATTCATATGTATGCACTACGGCATTACTTCTAACAAGCAAAGATCTTGTCATCAAAAAAGAGTTCAAAACATTCAGATTTAGGCCTTCTAGGCAACATTACCCAGGTAAGGAGCTATAAGCTTGTGTCGAACACCTGATTATCAAATCAAAAGCTCATAAAATTTTCAAAAAATAGGCAATTCTGATTTCTAATACATGAATATGCACCCATATCATACCCAAAACTTATAGCCAAGTCTGAGTAATCAGCCAATTTCCTCCAACAGCACTACTTAACTCAGACTAGAACAAGAAGCCGCCAAAGTACTAAAAACAAGAATTAAAGAGACACACTTTCTAGGTAAGAACACTGCTTACACAAAATTTCCATGGTAAATGATCAAGAGTTTCGAAAGAAAACCATGATTAGCACTTCACCGAGAATCACGCCATAACTTCAAAATTCAGACAATTGTGCAGGCAGGAAACTGTAGTTTTCTTAAGGAATACGAAGAGCCCTGAATCAAAATCTTCAAAATTCATGAAAATGACAAATACCCACTTCATAGAAACACCAAACAAGAAACCCAATGAAAGGAAACTTATTGATTGATGGTGAGAACCCAGTTCCTCCAAACTCTATATATCATACACAAAGCAATACTTGAAGTGTACTACGAAGTAGTTAAAATATTACTTCAAAACTAAATATTACCTAGTAAATGGAATGTCCCAAAGAAGAGAGGATGATGATTGATTAGCAAGATGCTGACAGGGAGGAGTATATTGGGATTGGAGCAGTTACCAGAAAGTTATAGAGAGAGTCGTATACTAGCAGAGTTACACTTCATGAATGACAAAGAAAGGGGAAAAAACAGAATTCAAGGAGATCCTTTTTTTTTTTCCTTTATATTGCCCTTTGAGTGGGGGAGATGTGCAGTGTGGATAGTACGAAGAAAAGCCAAAAGTTGGACAAGGCCTTCTTTAATGTAAGCCCCCGCAATCATCGATGATTATGGTGTTTGCACTTTGCACTCTGCTTTGTTGTGTGCACAGGGAGTTAAAGGGTGTCAAAAGCTGATGGAGTGATGGGAAATGATACCAACAAGTAGGCCACTTATCCCATATAAAACAAAGGATCTGTTTTAGTTAAGGAATACAAATTTTTAACGGACTTGGAATTTACTAAGCCTTAGGAGTTACAATAATAACGCTAGTGTTGCTTTCACATGATAGACTAGTTTAGTCTCTCTCAAGAGTTCAAGATCGAAATATTGGTGGGAACTTCCTAGACTTTATTACGGAAACATCTTAAACATAGTGAACCACTGGTCAACCAAGATAACATCGATTATTTTCGTAATCAAGGTTGATAGTCAATAAAAATCAAACGCACAATATGGCGCACACAACTGCTACACCATATCTTGAGTCGCATTTTGTAGCATATGATAAAATATAATCTATAAAAGAAACCTGCCCAATCTATTTTTATTTTGTAATACATTATTGTTGTCATGATATTGCCTTTTTGTCTGAGTCAATGATCCCTCTCCAATGGAGAATTCCACGCTGAGCAGGCCAAAACATCAGAGGCCATGGTGCTACTTGAACCAAAAATAAATAGATGAATGCTGATTTAAAATTCCACATTAAACATAACATATACCTGTTAGGGTTCGAGCCCGAACCAAATTCAGACAACTTGTTTATCAAGTTTATCTGAAACATTCATCTTCTCTTTACGTTCCAATTTTGCATTCCTTTCCAATTGATGAAATAAACCCAAAGCAAACACAAGAACAAGGCAAAGCCAGCAATCAATGAAAGTGGAAAGTGGAAACACATACAGCCAAAACGAGGCTATAGTAAAAGGCACAGGATTCTCGCCCTGGCAAAAAGCAGAGATTGAGAGATGGATTAAGCTTTCTCGATAGCGATAGCCTGGGGGCACAAAAGACCGATGCTCAACGCTATTATCATACAGAGATAAAGAAAGTATACAAAACTTCAGTCTGTTTTGAAATAAACTCACTACTCGATATCTCTAACATCTTCATCAGTTCGCACCATAACTGGACCCAGATGGACATATGCCAACAATAAAAAGGCGACAACTGGATGCTTTTGAGATTCCCTATGACTGAAGTCATAGCACTGTTACCAGGAACACTTATTACCCTACTATGTGTCCTCCCTGATTGAGCAATCTGAAGCGTTAACTGCACCAAATGCGCGTGATCACAGCAAGACATGTTCCCGTCTTGAGCTATCTGACTATAGTCTATCTGAGAGTTGTTCCTGGTAACTATAAGTCATAGCACTAGTGAACTTAGCCTGGGGGCCAGTTCATTTGACGTCCTCCAATGAGATGAACGTGGATGTGATAAACAGATTGACCTAACAAAAGCAGAGCATTGAAGAAAGTCAGAGTGCAGGAAACGAGTTAAAACTCGTAAAATTAACAACTCAGCTTTGGTTTGAAGTGTTTACATCCCGCAGGTCCATCGTTAATGACGACTCTGAACCCATCTTCAAGGCCCTCCTGTTTAGCAACGAGCTTGGCAGTGTAAAGGAGGCGGCCAAGAATCTCGCAGTGCCTTTCCTCAGCCTGCATTTAAATGTGAAGATGCTCATGTTCAGAAGAAACACATTATTATACTCCAGTTGCACACATTATCATCACAAATAACGTCCATTAGTTATGGGAGGAATCCAGCCAGGAGCAGTTAACTATAGTTTTCTCAGTCCTGTATGATTAGGAAATTTCATACCAGAAAATATCAGGAATATGCAAAAAAATTTCGGGAATCTCATCCAGGAATGATTTGACTTCTTATTCGAAGGACCTACAGCTGGCTATTTGATTTAAACTGTAGTACTCAGCTTCTTACCCACGAAATTTTGGGACATCAAATATCATATGAAATTATAGATAATTGTTTGAACAAAGATAGCTCAAATAGGACCAAATTCACGTTAAACATGTTCATGTCATGTCAGGACATGTTCTTATTTTCACAGAGTAACTTCATGTCCTGTTCATTTAATTTCTTTGTAGAGCATCAATGCAAAGAGCAGTACAGCTGGTACAGAAATATTGTCAAGGAAGCAGCCAAAACAAATGGCACCAAAATGTGAAAGCATTCAAATTAGAAGGGAAACAAACACTCAAGCACATATTTTATCCAGACAACATCATTAAATAAATGGAAAGACCAGGGGAACAACACCTTTTTGCTTCAATTAAGTAGAAGAAAGCAGGTATAAAACAGAACAGGAGCCTTACTGTACAAAACATAATATGAGCAACAGTGTCAAATGGTAAGCACCTTGGAGAGGCCACTTAAGCCATCCTTGACCTTGGGAATGATCAAGATGTGTGTTGGAGCTTGTGGGTTTATGTCCCTAAAAGCAAGAACCTAATCAAAAAAGGAAAGAGAAAAAGATAAAACATTTAGAAGTTGTGACCAAAAACACAGACAATGACAAAGGGAGCATGAACATAAAGGGTGTGCAACAAAATGGCCACTGGAAAACCGAACCAGAAAACCAGTTCTCCACACACACACACATGCACACACGCACGCACGCACACGCACATGCGCGCGCGCACGCACATGCGCGCGCGCGCGCACATGCATGCACGGGTATGTGTGTGTGTGTGTGTGTGTGTAGACATGGATGTATGTATGTGTGTGTTTGTGTGTGTGTAGGTTATGGTTCGGCCAATTCGAAATTATTTTGGTTTAACTAGTGGTTAGCTAAAACTGAAATTTAAACTTTCCAGAGCTTTTCTAACTTGAAATATGGAAAACCTAGGTAAAAGTTTGCGAATGGTTGACAGATAGCTTAACCAAAAACCAAAAACTGGTTAACCAAACCAATTCACCGGTTTTTTTCAATTTGGATTGTTTGCGAACCAGATTTTTTGGTTCAATGTAAACTGATCAGCCAAATTTTTCAGTTCGAAATTTTCTTGACCCTAAAAACTGGTTAACCAGTTTTCAGTTGACCCATTTTGCACACTCTTGACATGAATTAAGGGGTGTCCAAAAAAAAGAACTAATCTTCCAAAAATATCATCGAAAGGAATTTTTTACGTATCGGTCGGATTTTGATTTGGCCACTTCGAAATTTCGGTTAGGTGAAACCAAAATTTAAATTTCAGAAAAATTCTTAACTTGAAATTTGAAAAGCCTAGGTAAAAAATTATACCTTCTTTATTGTTTGTGAATGTTTAACTAATTAACCTACACAAAAACCGATCAACCAATTTTTCTGGTTTTACGGTTCATATGTTGCGCGAACCAATTTTTCTAATTAACTGAGAATTGGTTAGCCGAAATTTTTGGTCCGATTTTGGTTCACAATTTTCTTGAACCAAAAAATCGATAAATGCAAACTCTAGTTAGCCAATTTGACACGATTTGTGCATGAATTAAGGGATGTGGAATAAAACTAAAACCGAAAAACCAATTAACCGAAGAAATTTTGAAGAAAAAAAATTTGGTTAACCAAACATAAAGAATAATTTGGTAATCGGTTCGGCCAATTTCAAAACTTCGCTTTCAGGTCTAAGATTTTATAAAACTCTTCTAAACATGAAGTATGAAAAACCAAGGTAAATAACATAGATTCTTTATTGCATGAATGGCTAATCGGTAACTAAACCGAAAACCAGTTAACTGATCTGAAAACCCAAATAATTGGTTTCTTCAATTTGGTTACAGTTCATTTTTTTAAATCTAATTCTTCAATTAACCGAAAACCAGTTGACCCAATTTTTTGGTTAACCAAAAACGCATTGACCGAAATTTTGCCATTTGGAATTTTCTTGAACCAAAAAGTCGGCTAACAGAAAATTTGGTAACTGATTTTGCACACTCCTCTGATACAACAACATATTTCTATGCATGAAAGCAAGCATCTAGTCCAGTCCTGAACAATGGAGAAGATAAATAGAAAATTAAGGTTATAAAGACTTAGGAAACATCAAAATAGCACGTACAAACAACTTTGTTGTACAAGGAAAGGAAAAATTTGAAGTTGAAATCACAAGATAGCAATCGTGGTTCAGAAGATAAACAAAAATCAGCAATAAGTATTGAAAAATTTATGATTGATAACTTAAAATCCCAAACTTCATATATCGACAGCAGGTGGCTAAAAACAGCAAGGCTAAGCCCACCTGCACCAACAAAGAAATAGGGTAGAGTATCATGTTGCAGGGAATACAACTTAGACCAAACAAGTCTTTGACCAGATCGTGCAGGGCAGAAGGCAGAAGGCAGAAGGCAGGCTTTAGTGAGTACAGAGGAAAAACCTAGCAGAAATACATCAGAGCGTTGGAACGAACCAGATAAGGCCAGAACAAACGCAGCAAGGGCATTTTCTGAATATCAGACCAAGACACGAAATACAGGAAGATGGACTATGGACATCCTCAATCTCACAGGTTATGACTCAGCAGAAGACAAATAAGCACAACGTCTCAAAAATTCACTACTCCAAATATCAAGTTTTGTCACTGATCTTATAAATATGCTATGATATTAACAGAAATGTGTGTATTACTTTGTTCTAAAAAGCAAAACTGACAAATACCTTCTCATCCTCATAAACCACATTTGCGGGAATTTCCTTATTGACGATCTTGTCGAAGCTATATCATTAAGCAAACAACAGTAAGCCTTAGGTCAACAAGATCCAGCAAAACCAAAAAGAAGAAGCCAACAATGACGGGATGCAAATCTCAGTTTCTAGTACTCAGCCAAGTAGCAAGAAGGGGAACAATAGCCAACACTTTACAAACGAAAAATAGAAATCCTCACCTAAATTACAAAAAAATGAAAATTCATGGAGCATACTTCCATAGTCTCCAATTAGTTCAACCCGACACAACAAAAAGAATAGTCACGCAAATATTTGACAGAGATTTCGAGACCTATTATTCCATCAGGTCAACTGTAAACAAAGTTTTGGAGGCTTTCAGGGTGATTAGTCCTAGTCTGCCAGATAGCATCCAGAATAGATTACCGAATCAAAAGACAGATGCGATGAGTAAAGTGCTAATCACAAAAACTACAAATGAACAGGTGAGATTATACAATCCAATAAAATCCACTTCCATGAAATGTTATGTTCAATTGCTCAACAATGCTCCATTAGCCCATAAGCCATATGTTTGCTTAGATTTCATTGCACAGCTTAAAGGGGTCTTCTTCGAATTCATAGCAACATTCCCCAAAAGCAAAAAACAACAACTACCAGTGTGAGTCTCACTTGAATAAGCAGGTTTAGTGAGATCCACATCTATAAACCCTACAGCCTTCCCCAGAAGCAAACAAGCATAAAAATTGGACAGACAAACTTCTGAAACAACGACCCTAGCAAAAATCTTACAGTTCCAATAGCTGGTTCTGTAAGATATTAGCTCATCATAATTTTGCTTCTAAACTTTTTTAATGCACAATTTCACATGTCAGAAAAACCAAAGATACAGCAGCAAAAAACCAAGACATTTCCACATTTTCTGAAACCTAAAAATGTCCATCAACGTCAATATCAATGTCCAGTCCTTGTTCGAAAATTGAAACCAATGAACCCACCAAACTTACATGGTAGGAGAATCCGGGGGAGTGGAAACAGCAGCAGCAGCAGCAGCAAGGGCAGCTTCCTTTTCAGAATCCATTGAAGGGTTTGATGAATTTGAATGAGCAGCGACCCAGGTTAGACCCGAATTTGGAAATCGGGTAGAACCCGCTAAAATTCGGCTCAACGAAGGTCCGATTCGACCCTGAAACAACCGGGTTCCAATGGGGTTTTGACAGAACCGTATTGGAATGAAAATGGCAGACATTGCTTGACCTGAAAAATCGAAGCTTCCCAGTTCAGAGAAATGCAAGTAACACTGAAAGGAACCCAATTTAGCTAATTTGAATTGCATCTAAGAGTTAAAAGCTACTCCTACCCATAATTGATTAGACTGTGCAAAATTCACATTCTGATTGTGGGTTTATGAGGACATTAAATCAGTCAGTTGCTCAAGTAGAAATCTTTTGAGCTTGAATTGAATGTTAACAATGGAAATGGAATATGGGTATTAACTATTATTACCTGGGATATGCCCCAAGAAGGGATGATGATATTGGTAGTACCCCCTCGCTCGTTCACAACAAGTTCATCGCCACCAAATCTTTTATTTTCTGCGCACTATTATTTTTGTTTCTTTGTTCTGTTTTGATGTGCTTTTCCAACGGGCAATTAGCTTTTTTGACGGGTTATTCTTTGTACTTAGAATTTCCATTTCACTAAAATCGAAAATCAATCAATTGTTCACCATAAAAGTAAAATTATTCCGTCCATAAAATTTGAATTTAAAATCTTACTCAATGAGAAACAGCTTAATAAATTTATTGACAACTTCCTTTTTAATCAATTTCTAAGATAACTTTTTTATCAATTATAAGATCACACTAATTAATAATTTTAAAATATTTACAAATATTCATTTCCGTCCCCCAAAAAACATATTTACAGAGAATGAGACAAATAATGTAATTACAACTGCTACTATTTAGTGAATCATACAAATACTAATGAACCGATGTTATTGTGAAAAGTCATAAAGCATACACATCCACATCCACAACATGATGAATCACATCCACATCCACAACATGATGAATGTCCGCAAAGTATTCACCTCCCCAACATGATCAATGTGGGGTGAAATTAATAAATTTACCCTTCATTATCTTTTAAAAAAAAAAAAAAAACAAAGAAGAAGAAGAAGAAGAGTAAACATTGTATTATCATGCCCATTATTCATTCAATTAGATGGAAATTTACTCAAGGATTGTATTAGTATTAGTATTACTCCCACTTTTCATTCCTCAATAAGGATAGAATTACATCACAATACTTCATAAAACATGCAAGCGAAACAATGTTCTGAATAGGGAAGGGCTTCATAATACATGCAAAACCTAATCATCGGCATCCATTTCAAGGACAGTCAGGCGAGGGAACAAGATCGAACAACTGCTGGGGATTAGCTCAAAGCGACCAAACACGATAGACAGTCATCGAGTGCTTACATAAGCAGCATTCATACACCAAGTATGAAAGGCATAAATGACTAGAATCTCAGTCATATGAGGGAAAGAGAGGTTTTGGTTCTCATTCTGGTTCTGGTCCACAATCGATACATGTTCATCAATAAAAACATCAGTTCAGAAATAACAAGTCAACAATCCACAGAATAATTTCTAGCGTCATTGAGAGGTTTCCTTCATAGAAAAGACCGGACCAGGTATAACAAATCTTCCCCTCAAACTAGCAGGCCAAAATCCCAATCTTAGCCGGGGGGCCAGTTCATTTGGCGCCCTCCAAGAAGGTGGACGTGGATGTGATAAACAGATTGACCTGACAAAAGACAGCATTACAGAATGTTAGAACGTACCAAATATGTTCCAAATTTCAAGTTTTGGATTCCCCAAAATCAATTCACTTACATCCATTGGGCCCATCATTAATCACAATCCTAAAGCCATCATCAAGACCTTCTTGCTTAGCAATAACCTTTGCAGTATAAAGAAGGCGGCCAAGGATATCAGTGTGCCTTTCTTCAGCCTGTATTTAGATGCAAAGACAATCACATCAAATAAAAGAGGGATAAATTTTTAAAAAAGAAATGTCAGCGCAATCATATCTATGCCCTAACCATCAAACACAAACTTACATCTGAAGTCTTCCTCCCCCCCCCCCAACCCCCCCCCCCCCCAGAACAAAAAAAGAAAAAAGGAATCAGCATTTAGGAAAGCTCTGGACCTTGTTGAATGTAAAATTTCGATAGATTGAGAGTTATCAAAATTAACTCTCGTAAAGTCGATGTAATCCCAACCACACCAAAAAAAAAAGGAAGAATTTTTTTTATGGGCTAAATTTAAAATATGGGCTGCAAAAAAAATTAAAGCCTGTAAATCTAGTCGAGGAAGTTATCAATCAAAACAATAACTAATAATAATAAGCAATATCAAATTAAGAAAATGAAAATAGGAATCAAAGTTAAAAAAAAAAATAAAAAAAAATAATAGTGATAATGGGCCGTGGATAATGCGGACCACATGAAACCAATCATCCCAAAAAAAAGGGCCTTGCTTGTAATTAGGGCACTAAAATGCAAGGGAGGCACCAAATTGAAAAAAAAATGTGTTATGCCATGAGTGGTAGTTGTGCAGGTCACCCCTCAGCTTCTCCATTTTCCCCCACGTTCAGCCATTAAAAAAAAACTGCTCAATCAACTTCCTTCCTTCTCTATCCTCTATAAATGACAGAATAACAAAAAAAGGAAGGGGAGAGGCCATCAGTCCGAAGGAGAAGAGCAGAGCAAAAAAAAACAGAGGGTTCCAAAAAAAACAGAAAGACCAAAAAAAAAAAGAAAAGCAAGGAGAAGCACTTCCAGGAGGAATAATATATTCAAAGGTAATACTGTAAGTTCTGTTTGTAAACCAAGGTTGAAGATTTGAAGAATCTCCCATATCTCTATCAACACTGAAAATATGATAACAAATAGGTATCCCGTTACGAATTCGAAAGGATTAAAACGGGATAACCATGAATCGGAAATTGAAAGTACTTACAAATTTGGACCCACAAGGATCCTAAGTCTGTGAGGACTCACGAATTTGGATTCGTAAGAATCCTGGGTTTGCAAAGACCCTTAAAATGTGGAGTTCGTAAAGACTCGAGGCAAACCATGAATTCTTCAAAAAAAAAGAACCAGAGCCTAAAAGAAAACAGAGGAGTTGTTAACAGTGAAAACTAGATAAAAAAAAAGAGGATGCTTTGCACAAGCCTCTGCTTTGAGACATGCTTTGCTCTGTTATGAGAAAATAACTATGACTACAAGCCTCGAAATGACAGAGAGTTAACAATTTCACTTTCAACCTTTGGAAATAAAATAGAGATATTATTGAGGGCAATTATGGAACTTAATGTGGGGACTGTGGAATTGATGTGTCCTGTTCTTTATCTCCTACCCATGTTCACTGAAAAGAAAAGCTCCAGCTTTTACTTTGTCAGAATAGTGGTCAAACGCAAAACACAATAATGTTAAAAAAATGAACACAAAATTGTCCTGTTACTTATTGAATGGCTTTCCAGCAAATCAAACATGTTTGCATGCAAATTTTATGGGTAGGCGTAAATAAATTTTGTGCACATGATAAAAAATGTGTGTGCTTGATTTAAGTCGATTCGTTCATTCTAATCCCATAAATTCATGGAAAAGATGTCGAATCATTGATTAAGGTTTCGGGAGTATAAACGAAGATATAATAAATTAAATTCTTATTTACTCTCCGATTTTGAAGAGATCCAAGTCTAATTCCCACGATCCCGGACATCCAACCCCTATGAGTTGGTGGAATATTGATCCTTGCAGATCTTGAGTCCTCATGAACTCATGTAGTGTGGATCCTTACGGATCTAAGTTCGTCAATTACGAGTTCCATTCAAAAAAAAAAAGAAAAAGCGAAGAGCTTCTAATGATATCGTCATGAACAAACCTTTAGCAGAAAGATGAAAGAATTAGGCTCCGTAATACTTCGGTCAAATCAACCGGGTGTGTTATAGCAAAGTCACTAGGATGAAAGTTAATGGGTTTTAAGAGTTGAAAAGCAGAGAATGAGTTTATCGCTTTTATAGTCCTGCACAAGTTCACATCAATTAGGACTCTTAACATAAGAATCCCAATAACTGCTGGATTTCTTTTTGATAAGCCTTTGGTTCATAAAAAAAAATAATAAAATAAAATAAAATAATAAATAAAAGAACAAACAAAAGGTGACGTAAAGAAGGAAGGATATTAAATTCCTTAATTTTAGGCTTCTAGTCTTCCAACAAAGCAATTAAAGTTAAAAAAAAAAAATGAACAGGGGTAGCGTTAGTACGTGTAGAACTTTTGTTTTGCACCAATCAAGTGACAATTCCCTTAAAAAAAAAATATAATAATAATAATAATAAAAAAAGTATTTGTTTTGAAAAGGCCATGTACATGAATTTGTGTATGTAGATTGAAATCAAAACATTACCCAAAGTTGAACAAGTCAATACAGCACAAAGTTACCAATCATAATTCTTTAGTGGATGTAAATAATATTTATACATCTATTTGAAGAAAGTTTGTAAAAGAAAACATGAGACATGTCGCTAAGTCTAATGTTCAAGAACTACGTCGATTTGATCCCACCAAGGGTACGTAGGAAACCCATAAAAAAAAAAAATTTTCGGGTGCAGTCGCAAGTTAAACAAAATAAAAGGACCGACCTAAAAAAAAAAAGAGGTGCGAGTCAGAAAATAAAAAAGTGGTTGCAAACGGTTAAAAATAATAATACAAATAACTTAGCCACTAAAAGTTTTTTTTTTTTTTTTTTTTTTTTTTTTTTTTTTTTTTTTTTTTTT
>JACYFF010031952.1:979700-1003281 GCA_017589665.1 Selenicereus undatus
TTTTTTTTTTTTTTTTTTTTTTTTTTTTTTTTTTTTTTTTTTTTTTTAAAAATATATAATAATGATAAAATTAAGCCAAAATTGTGGATAATAAATTAGTCCACATGTAATAAAGTCCAGAATCAAAACTCAAAATTAAATTATGAATATAACATAACCGAAATGAATCAAATAACATCAAAGAACTACGATTGGTTTGATCCTCTACAAAAGAGGTACGTAGGCAACTCACGATAAATAAGTGAGTGCAACCTAAATTCCAAATTAAATTAAATCGCCCGTTTCCTAACCTGCACATGAAGAATGTGTACGTATAGTACCCTTCCTAGAAGGTGCCTATACGGACACTATCTGATGCAATTAAGTTTGGATAACAGGTGACCCGGCATATAATATACATGTCGATCCAAATTGTATAAAGTCTTATTAATACAAAATAAAACAAACAAAGAAAGAAAATAATAAAATAGAGCGAATCGGAATCAAAAGGTGGTCTCCGAGACGGGAGACGTAATTAAGGAGGTTTATCCTCTTGAATAGGGTCGTACTCAAAATAAACCGATGTACATTTTTGCACGTCGGAAAATTGTGTTGTGCATATTATTTATTTTTTTAAATTTTTGCTCAACAGACCTATTAAATGAAACTCCAAAGTCTCGCCAAATGCTTCAGATTGAGAGCCAAGGAACCGACATTCCAATTCATCACCAAGTTAGAGTTTTTTATCCAGTGAAGGATATCTTGCTGGGAGTAACCTAAACTTGGCCAAACAACGCAACAGGCGTGCAATAGATAGGATAAAGTTGGCAAGCTCTTGATTTCTATCATCCTTTCCATCGCACATGTCCAGCAGAAGAGCACTTAGGTTCTTTTTCTCTCCACAACACATAATAACAGGTGCCTCAATTTAGTATTAATACCATGCCTCAACTGCCTAGGCTCACTAAGGCGTGACACTCAAACTTCATTGCTTCAAGTTCCTGAGGCTCATTAAGTAGTTCACCTCAAGCCAAGATGCAGGGTGCATGACTAGCAAAAGAGGGAGAAATGGGATAGTACACTATCAAATGATCTAAGGATTGGTCAAACTGATGACTTAAGACAGTTAATGCAATTTTAAAGACACACCACTTAAGTAATTGCATGAGATTTCAGAATTTCTTCAAATAAATCTCACATAGATGATTCTAATTTACTTAAGCCGTAGTTCATGGAGAAGTGCAGGTAAGGCAGCCAATGGATGAGCTCCAGAACCAACTCAAGAAGTTGTTTCATCATTATTTTAAACTTCTTATGTGCTTTATTTATGTTTTCAAGTTTTCTACTACAAAAAAATGTCAAGACCTACACAGGACCAAACGGGACAAGGAGATCCCGATGTAAGTACCATTAAATTTTCTATTAAATAAGATTAAAATTAAATACAATCAAAATTAGAGACAGCACCAAGGGTCAGAAGAATATAACCACTGAAACACAAAGCAGTTTTATATGATCACCAATCATATACACATGCATCAAGAATCTTATTATCTAAACAACAACAAAGAAAGCAGCTAAGCAGGTTCATCTCACAGAAGCAAACACGGATGCTTAGTAGTATGCAAAAGAGCAAGCAATGATGTTGCTCGCAGTTACCTTGGAGAGTCCAGTTAATCCATCTTTAACTTTGGGAATGATCAAGATGTGAGTTGGAGCTTGTGGGTTTATGTCCCTAAACGCAAGAACCTAGAGAAAGCGATTTGGATATCAGAACGAATGACATGAACGAGAGTGTCGAACCACGAATGTAACCACATAACCATTCCATCACATCCTTCTATCCCTGAAACTATTAGTTGTTTAAACACAAATGTAACCAAAACCAGGTTTACAGCACATATACTCCATCTCTGAAAGTAAACAATTGTTCTAAAACTACATTGACGACAAACAAACATGTAAGCTAATTCAGAAACGCTAGCAGCTGTTCATTACCATGTTTATGCAAGGAAAAATGGAGTTCCCAAACCCGCTGCAAATCGGGGAGGGGGGAGAAGGGACGCTGAGAGAAATAAAAACCAGCAGAACTTACAAGGGAAAAAGGTACCAACCATTCACATCAGAGATAAAGATATCAGAAACATGAATCTACAGATAATACCACATATTTCCTACATGAAGAAAGTTTAGATGAGAAAATCCAACAAAGCAAAACCCATTGAGCAAAACTTCAGGCTGGAACAGTGAATGTAATCATTCAGCACATGAACCAAACATATGGTGCAACCCATAGACAGAAACCAACTATCAAGCGAGGAAACTATAAATGAATATGATCCCAAATCCAATCATAGACAGAAGCCAACCATCAAGAGATAATGGGATCTTTTTAATAAGAGGCTCACCATATAAGGAGCGTAGTGCCCGACATGCAAAACAGATCCTCAAAATAAGTAATCAGTTACGGTGGTGCACAGCATTCTTTAACAAAAACTTCAAACCAAGGGGCAAAATAAACAATGTTAGATCTCTAGACACGTTTACTAGTCAATATAAGAAGTTGACAGCCATAATGTCTCGTATTCTGAACAAACACTATTTCTGAAAATACAGTTTTTATGACAAATCAAATAAAATGTCACAACATCTATAGAGGCCTTTCATAAGTGAAGTAACAACTGCATCATTATTCATTACCTTATCATCCTCATAAACAATATTGGCAGGAATATCCTTGTTGATAATCTTGTCAAATCTACATCCCAAATAGAAGTGACATAAGCCTTAGATCGATCATCTCCAAAGTGAAAAGTGAAGAATGAACAGAAAAGAGTGAAGCAAGAGGAAAAGGCAAATACAGGCAAAATTCAAACTTCTATAATGCATTATTGCAAATATGCATTCCAGAAGAGGGCGGAAAAGGACTGACATAAATCTTAGACCAATACTATGTAGATAGAGAGAGAGTGAAGGATGAAGGGCAAAAGGCTGAAGCAAAAAAAGGCACAGGCAAACAATTCAAATTTCTCAAGTGCATTATTGCTAAAAGTTACGATGCATTCCCAAATAAATTGACGACAACAACGCCATCACCACCACCACCTCCAAGTGTGGATCCCGCTTTCGCGAGGTTTGGGGAGATCCAGATGTAGACAGCCTTAACTCTACCGACATCCCTGCCCGCAGAGAGGCTGATTCCAAGATACCCACAAAACAAGATTTTGTGAAAACATTTTATAGAAGAATGATTTTGTAAAAACATTTATGAATAAAAACTAGCGATAAGCAACAGGGAATGAGCTAAGAAGTACTAATAGTAATTTTGGATCCTATTCACCAAAGATATGACTTTCCCAACCAAATAAAAATTGACAAACAACTTAAATCAATCATGTGCACTGAGCAAATTTAAGCAAATAGTAATTCAAATTTCTACACTGCATCATGTGAAAATGCTTTCCCAACCAATCAAAATAAACAAGCCTCTGTCCATAATGAACACTATTGGCATGCAGTAAATGGAGATAGACGAAGCACTCCCTCGTTGATCGTCTTTCTTACCTATTCACCAAAGATATGACTTTCGCATTATACTTAGCTCAGCTCCAATCAGGAATTCCCAAGGAATCCCTAGACTTCTCATTAAAAATTCACGAAGGGCATAAATGAAGTATTGAGATTGCCACAATTTTGCATTCTCCAACTCAGTTAACCCAAAAATTGTTGCATAATCATCAAAAGCCATTAGAGCCAGGCAAGAACGCAGTTGATTGAGCTACAAACTCGCCAAAATTACAAAAAGGGATAAATGGACCTAAACCCAACAAAACCCTAGTGACCAAAACGAAGATCAACCAGTCAACATATGCTAAAATATCCCAATCGGCCCAAATACCCGGTTACATTTCTATTCAACACTGTACAAGTTGGGAAAACGCAAATCCTCTCTTCAACTAAACATCATCTCAAACAGAGTTTTGCATCGAATCGCCGACGAATCAAACCCTATGCGTGGAAGTGAAGCAAATCAAGAAGATAAACAATAAACTACAGCGAAACAGACGACGTAAATGGAGAGGGAAATTCGACTTACATGGTGGGTGCATCAGCAGTAGGAGGAGCAGCTGCCGCAGCAATGGCAGCTTCCTTTTCGGAAGCCATTGATGAAGGGTTTAATGTGGTGGAGGTCAAAATGTGTGAGGCTATCACCTCTACACGACTGTTTGGGTTGTGGGGTTTTATACTGCCGTTATTGCTCATGGCATTGTGACATTGGCACCACCAAAGGGTTTAATCCGACACCACTAGAAGGGTACCACGTTAAACTAATGGTATAAATAGCCAAATATCATCGTCACAATCACAATTAACAATATTTGAACTGTAGTTTGTAGTTTGACTTTGCTAAAATGAGTGTTGATTTTTAAAAAAAACTAATTTCATACAAGTTTGCTTTTACCTGTGAAGATGTGTTGATATAATCTTGTATTGATTTGATGATGATTGGATTATCACCTTCAACCGGAATCCTCTCAAAACTTGCCTAAAACAGTTAATTCCATCTGGTATCATTGTTACTTCTGATGCCAAAAATTGAGGCTTGCTCTGTAAACGTGGACTTTGCCTTAATGAAGCCTTCGTGTTAACTATGACTAACAAATTTTGTCGTTGTACCTATTCAACATTTGGATCCAGCAAAGTTGATCTTGATGGATTTTCTTATTGGCAACCTACACGCGATAAGTAGTGTGGTTTTGTAGTGATGTTGAATATGAAGAGAATGATTTGGTTGAGAAGGCGAGAGAGAGTAATGAGGAAGAGATGGAACTTGTACTCTCATTTTGCCCAATTATACTTTGCACGTAGTAAGATCCACATGCCATGGAGTGTCATTGCAGGGAAAAAAATAAAATTAAAATAAGGCAATATTCTATTTCCAAATACTCAACAAAAGTAATGTGATAAAAGAAAAATAGGAGGAGCAAGCTGGTGAACGTAGTTATTCTCTAGTGAATAAGGAGCCAGAGCGAACAGGAAAGTCGAAGCCATTGATGTGCAACAACCAAATTCAAAATTGTTATGGATATGGAAGACGTACAGGATCTAGTTGGAATCATATTCAAAGCAATGTGCCATATAAAGCCAAAAAATATGACATAATTGCCAGAAAATAGAACTTGATTTTAGGCATAACATTAGCCTCCTAAATCCCATTATATTAGTGTAAGGGGGGAAATTGTGTATTACAATTCGTGAATGCATTAATTTTATGCGTGCATATGCGATGTTATTGGAACTTTCACAAGGTCGATATAAATTGGAGTATATGTGCTACTCTTTCATAAAATTTATGCCGCTTTTTTACCTTTGCATGGTAGGGGGGATTAGAAAATTTAAATACTCTTCTCAAACTAAGTTGGTAGAGGGACCAGATCAGATACCAGTGGAAGTGTTTGGGTAAAAAGGGATTGAAGTGGCTTGCAGAGCTTTTCAATGTTATTTTTAGGATTGCTAAGATGCCCAGATAATTGATGTGTAGTACAATCATCCCATTGTACAATAACAAATGAGATATTCAATATTGTAATAATTATTGGGGTATGAAGTTGCTTAGTCACACTATGAAATTATGGGAGAGAGTGATTAAAAGAATGTTGGAGAATGATATTTCGATATAAGAGAACCAATCTGGTTTTATACCTGACAGATCGACCATAAATGCAATTCACCTCCTTAGAAGGCTCATGAGATTATACAGATATAGAAAGGTAGATCTTCATGTATTCATTGACATGAAAAAAGCATATGATAGAGTTTTGCGTGAAATGTTATGGAGATACTCGAAAAACAAAGAAGTGTCACCTAAGTATATTCAAGTTATTAAAGATATGTACGAGGGAGGTAGGACGAATGCTATGACGCTAAGAGGAGTTACCAGTGATTTCTACATTGTTATGGCCCTGCATTAGGGTTCCCTTTTAAGATCTTTTCTTTTCACTTTGATTATTGATGGACTTACAAAAGGGATTCAAGATAAGGTACCATGGTGTATGTTATTCGTTGATGACATTGTTCTTATTAACAAGACTAAAGAGAGGGTTAGTGCGAAGTTTGAGCGATGGAGACATACTCTGAAATCTAGAGGCTTTAGAGTAAGCAGATCGAAAACTGAATACCTACATTGCTGTTTCAGTATGATGGAAGACGAGAGGGGAAAAGTCACAATTGATGGGATCACGATACCAAAGGTCAAGAAGTTTGAATATTTACGCTCAATCATTCAACGAAAAGGAGATATTGACGAAAATATTAACCAGCGCATAAAAGTGGGTTGACAAAAATGGAAGTATGTTTCAGGCGTGCTGTGTGATAAGATGATGCCTGTAGGATTAAAAAGCAAAGTTTATCGTATAGTAATTAGACCTGCTGTGTTGTATGGATCGGATTGTTGTCCTATAAAAAAGACTAAAGTTCAAACGTTTATGGTTGCTGAGATGAGGATGATTAGATAGATACGTGGTTATACGAGAATGGATAGAATTAGTAATTAAGTAATTAGAGACTTAGTTAAAGTGGCTCCCATCAAAGATAATATGAGTAAAACAGGACTCATATGGGCTGACCATGTGAAAAGAAAGAGTGTGGACGCTCAAGTGAGGAGATGTGAGATTATTAATATTCCCGAAGGTAAAAGATGGATGGGGCGACCAAATAAGAGTTTGGATGAGGTTATCAGAGGGGACTTGAAAGCCGTAAGGTTGACAGAGGACATGGCTCAATATAGGAAATTATGGCGGGATAAGATTAAGATCTTAGATATCAGAGAGTTAGCCTCACAGTGGTCTCTTGGTTACAGTAAGGTATGTTTGGTTGTGGTTTTTCGTATGTTGTGTTTGTATGCAGAGAGTACAGGTAGTTAGGAAGAGACATGTTTGTATACTTATGTGTGTTAAGGTATAATACCTTCATCTACTATGGTGTATTTATATTTACATAGTTATTGCCACTTGATTTGTCAGTACTTCTTAATTCAATCCCCTGTTGCTTATCCCTAGTTGTGTTCCATAAAATGTTTCACAAAATACTTATTCTTTAAAATATTTTCACAAAATCGTGTTTTATGGGTTTCTTGGAATCAACATTTCTACAGACAGGGTTGCCGGTTGAGATAAGGTTGCTTACATCTGGATCTCCACAGACCCCGCAATAGCGAGACCTACACTGGGCGATGTTGTTGTTGTTGTTGTGTTGTTGCTACTTCTCAGGCTAAGTAGGTCAATACTAAATAGTGCTAACAAAAATATATTTGACCCAAATACCCAAATTTATTTGATATATCCGAATGTTAATATTATCTGATTCGAATTCGATCCGAATCTAAAATTTTGCAAGCGCTGTACCAAGTAGGCTATTGTTAATTAGGCCTTGATTTTACGTGCTTTACCTTTGCTGCTTCCTTTTATTACTCTTACCTTTGTTACTTGTTTTTTATTGTTTTTTTTGGGGGGGGGGGGGGGAGATATGATGAAGTCCAAAATGGGAGTTTTTTGCCCAGCTTAGCAGCCCAAGGCCCAACGTCCACCGGATGATACCGAAAGTCACTTTGTCTCCCTCTAAAAAATCCGGACCCGCTAGATCTATCTAATCACAAAAACCGTGATTCCCCCCAATCCTATCGAAACCCTAATCCCCAATCCCCCTCGTCCACCACTCACTCCAAAAGCCCGAACCCTAACTCACTCCCATCCTCACACCACATCCATGGCGAAGAAGCGAAAGCTCAGCTCCAAATCCGCAGAAACCGCCGATTCTCAGCAGAAGAAGCAGCAAAAGCAGAAGAAGCAAGAAGAGGAAGAGCAACAACAACGACAGCAACAAGAACAAAAACAACTGGAACAACAGCAACAGCAACACGAGGAAGAAGAGGAGGTGGAGGAGGAAGAAGAAGAGGTCGAATATGTAGAGGAGGAAGAAGAGGAGGAGGAGGAGGAAGAGGAGGAGGAAGAAGAAGAAGAAGGGACGACGAAGCAGGAAGAAGGGGATGAAGAGGATGACGAAGAACCGATCCAGAAGCTTCTAGAACCGTTCAGCAAGGACCAGCTGATCGGCCTTCTGGCTAAAGCTGCCGAATCCCACTCCGACGTGAAAGCGAGTGTCAAGAAGGTGGCGAATGAGGACACGGTGCATCGGAAGATCTTCGTTCATGGGTTGGGTTGGGATGCGACGGCCGAAACACTTCGAAACGCGTTTTCTCAGTACGGTGAGATTGAGGATTGCAAGGCTGTTTCGGATAAGATTTCGGGCAAATCCAAGGGTTACGGGTTCATCCTTTTCAAGACTAGGGCTGGAGCACGGAGGGCATTGAAGCAACCTCAGAAGAAGATTGGGAATCGTATGACTGCCTGCCAGCTGGCGGCTGTGGGTCCCGTCCCGTCTTCCACGTCATCCGCTCAGGCGACACCTCAGCAGCCGGTGTCCGAGTATACCCAGAGGAAGATCTACGTTAGCAATGTGTCCGCTGATCTTGACCCACAAAAGCTTACGGCTTTCTTTTCGAAGTATGGCGAGATTGAGGAGGGGCCATTGGGGTTGGATAAGCAGACTGGAAAACCAAAGGGGTTTTGTTTATTTGTGTATAAGAGTACTGAGAGTGCAAAGAAGGCTTTGGAGGAGCCCCATAAGCACTTTGAGGGCCATGTTTTGCACTGCCAGAAAGCAATTGATGGGCCGAAACCCGGAAAGCAGCAGCAAAATCAGGGTAGAGGGCAACAACTATACGGTAGGAATGATAACCCCAATTTGGCTGGAGCAATTGGGGGGCCCCCAGCTACTGGGGCTGGTTTAATGGGTCAGTCAGTTGGCGGAGTTCCATTTAACCAGGGCGCAGCTGCTGCCCCGGCATTGAACCCCGCTCTTGGTCAGGCCTTGACGGCTTTGTTGGCTTCGCAGGGTGCCGGTTTGGGGCTGAATAATTTGTTGGGTACACTTGGGAGCGGGATTGGAGCCCCTGCTGTTGCACCAGGCGGGCATGGGATTCAGGGAGGATATGGAAGTCAGGCTGTTGCAGGCGGCGGAATTACCCCCGCTGGTGTTTTGAGTGGTTATGGGACTCAGGGAGGTTTACAGGCTGCTTACCCGAGTCAGCATGGGCAAGGAGGGACTGGTAGGTCGCAGCATGGGCATATGGGTGGAGTGGCACCATACACTGGCCACTGAGCATCTGTCAGGTATATACTCATTAACTTTAGGGTATGTTTTTAGTTGAGGTGGTACACATTGGTTGATCCTTGGATCTTGTTTTAGTTGAGCTAGTACACATTGGTTGATTCTTGGATCTTGTTTTAGTTAGGCTAGTACACTTTGGTTGATCCTTGCATACTGTTATGGAGCTCTAAAGAAATTTTTAATGTAGTTAGTGTAGTGGTATTGCTAGTGGTCTGCTAATTAGAGTTTAGATTTTGAATAAAATGAAATTCTATCATTTAGCTTATAGTTTTTCTATTAGATTAATATAATTTTTCCGGCCAAAATTCATTATGACAAAAGCCAGCTCTATTATTTTACACTTTATGTGCTGGACAGCTCTACACCTGCTTCGTGCCCTTTGGCTTGCATGGTTAAATTCTATGATTTTATAGGTTTTCACGGATAATTCAGCTTCTGCCCATTATTAGTGTATTATTTATGAAGGAATGCGAGTTGAAACTCCTCACAACTCTTTATACTTCCTTGAATTGATATTTGGTTCACAGAATTCCATCTATCACTAGTAGTAGTATTTTGGTATCCTCCAATTTTTATCTGTTCTTTTAGAGTATATGCCAATGGTATCTAATGCGTATTTGTGGCTGTCTTGAAATTTTTTATGCTCTTAAGAGGTATCTTATTGAAGTTAGTCAATGCAATTTTCAGGTAAATTCTTGAATTTGGAATTGCTGGATAATTGATGAAGGCTTTTTCTTAAGTTGTAATTTTGTTTTTAATAAAACAAATGTATTGATTTGAAAAGCTTCTATGTTGCAGGATTTTTACTCTGGAAACTTGTTCATTTTTTTTTGAAATGGCTTTTTATGCGTTACTTATTCATTGTGCAGATCCTAATAGCTGCTTCAGTCTTTTAGTACTGGCCTGGTGATTCTTCTGAAGTTTCAGGAGCTATGCAAACGAGAACTTTATTTATGATCAACTTTGTGTTTCACTACTATAAAGACAGCAGTCTTTGAACAATCAAATGGCGTTGCTATTTTCTATTTCTTCTTCTATCCTATATTCTTCTTTGTGCCCTTTTTTAAAGACTGTAATGTTTTAAGGTCCACTCCATCTTTAAATCTCCAGTGATGACATGAAATACTTTTTCCTATTTCAGATGTTCCGTGTAACTTCTAAAATGGTTCTAGATGTTTTACTAAAGATTGGTCTTGAACCTTGATTATCCATCCCCTTTCCATTTTTTACTTCTGAAATAATTCTGAGTTTTCTGTATTCTTTGGCTTTTTATATTTGCGTATTTCTTATGTGTATTTCTGTGCAATCGGCGAACAATGTGGTTATTGTTATGAGACTCCTTGTCATAGATATTGCTGTGTGTCTTATCTTATCTTTCAGTGCAGGCGCCTTTTTTAATGGAGCATGACACTCTAATATGTTTTATTGATGCGGGATTTATGTTTGTCCCGGCTTCTGAATGAGAATTACCATTTCAAAATGCCTTGAAAATATGACATGTCTGACCTTTTTTGTGATGAACATGGATTAGCAAATTGATCTTTGGTAGCCACTATCTTTGTACATGTTCATTTGTAACTGGGTCGGCTCCAAAAATATTTGGTTTGCCTTAAAATTCTTAAAAGGAAACGTTGCTGTGTGCATTCTTTTTGTTAATCTTTTAGAAGTTAAAATAGTTAGTAAGACCTTTTGGGACTTCAAAAGAAAAAGGGACAAGTTTATGAAATGATTGGATTCTTCTTACCCAATGTTATTTGAATTTGGATCAAAGGATTAAAGGCTGTTGGAGCCTAATATGGAACAAACGCCTGATTTACACTTTGTAAAAAAAAAAAAGATGTTATTTGTGTTTTTTCTTCCCATTGCCATTAAAATTCTCTGCATTCCGCCTTTAAAAAAATGGAGAAATCTGTTTTATGGCTTTATGTTGAAGTTCACCTATGAAGCACTCTAACCATTTGAAGCCCTGGGTCTGCATCAGGTTTGGAGGTCAAATATGTCATTAAGGTGAGTGATTGGTTATTATAACTTGTCATGCTCTGCTGCAAAGTCGAAAGTTTTAACCATTTTGGTTTGGTCAGAGTTTGGTCTCTGTCATCAATTAGAGGAGAGTCACAGTCTTTGGCTAACACTTCTTGTAGCTTGAAGCATAGAGCACCTTTATCGCGATGATCACTTTACATATCTATCCTTTTCTTCATTGATTTTTCATATTACTAACATTGGGTCAACAGTTTTCAGGGAAAAAAAAAAGAAAAAGAAAACATTGAGTTAACAAGAGTCTAGTTCGTCAATGGTTTAGATGACTGATGTTTTGAAATCTACACTACATCAACATATGTGTTTCTGCCTTGTATACATTGGTCTACTAGATGTGTTCTTTGAGGTGTGCCTTGTTTGCTCTCTTAATGCTGCATGTGAGCACTTTAGCTGCCTTGTCAATAGGATAAGAATGGTTAATATCAATCCGCAAACCGGAGTTTTCTCTCTCCTTTTCTTCGCTAGTTTCTTTGGAGATAGCCAACTGCGGACCTCTTTTTTCACGGGACTTCCTTGTGGGGAAGTTGGGGGTTTTTGGGGGGGGGGGCGGCGGTCAGTGGGGGTTCAAGGGTTGGGGAACTGTCCTATCCCATGCCTTTAGTTGGGTGAATGGAAAGTGGGCAAGACTATCCTGATCCATCTTCTTTGGTGGTGTAGCTGTTGTCTTTTTAGTTCATCAAAAGAAAATATGGCATTTGGTTTCTTAAAGAGAGTCATTGTTTTGTGGGGGTAGAGGGGGGCCCGGGTGGTTATTGACCATTAGTTGTTGGTCAGAAACCCAAATGAGAAGCTGTTATGTAACTAGAACTATCTCACTGTTTAAGTAAAAGCCGGTATAATTTCCAGTATCTTGTTATGAACTATGTGTGATTCCACTTGTAGAATCTGCCAATTTGTGGTTGTTGAAGAGCAAAGCTTATGTTCGTATGAGCTGTGATCTGACATTTGATTGCAGAGAATTTGAAAATCTGGTTCTGAATTCAATTTATTTGATTGAGTGGCTCAATTTGACTCTTCTGTTATGTTGCGTTGGGGAGGTTGATATGCTAAATTGATATGCCGTGTCAAGTGATCTCGTTTTAGCTGTTCTCAGTGTCTTTGGTGTTTTGTGCAATCTCTTTTTTAAAAATTGTTATAGTTTTTATTTTATTTATTTTGCTTATTGGAAAGATACATCATGTGTATATCCTTTCCTATCAAAAAAAAACATCATGTGTATATCCTCTCATTCCCTTGTTCATGTGTGACTATTGATTCCTGCCTTTTCTGTCCTCTGCAATAGTATCCGGCTGGTGCTTCCCTGTCATAGATCCATTTCCTAGCTATATTATGGCAGTTGCATTAGGCAGTTGGTATGATAGTGTTAGCCAGCCTCTGCTTCTCACCTGAATTTTAGAAGCTGGGTTTCTAGCTCTGTGAATTTCGCTGTTCACCATTCTTATTATTAGGTGCGTGCCTCGATGGATGCATAGCACTCTTGTATATATTCTCTAGTATTGCTGTTTTGTCATGTGGAATACCAGTCTGGCAATTTTCCATATGCATCCTAGCTGTAAACATAACTGGGTAATGCGTCATACTTTATTGTATCCCCTTTTCTTGATAAGCGTAGAAAATGAGATGCTGCTCTAGTTCGCTGGTAGATTTGTGCTATGTCTGGGAGGGTACAAGATGGTAAGGTATGATATGTGATTCTTAATTTGGAACAAGTATTGTGCTCACCCTCGGTTCTAATTGTTAGGTTTGGCCAGTTGGCTTTCAGATCTGGCTGAAGACTCTGGTACATAAATTGTGGGGATTTCATTGTTTTCAATTACTATCATTAGCTGTTTGTTTAGGTCTTGAGGAAGGTTGGTGAGCTAACAGTTTGATGTATCATGTATGTTTCTCTTCCACACAAATCAAGTGATGAATGCCTCTGATTTATTTGTGGCGTCCAATTGTTGGTTTAAAGCTTCATTTTTAGGGCTGAACTCAGTGTAGGCTTTCTTGTCTAGCATTGTTATTGGAGAGGCTGTGCGATCTGAACATCTAGGGTAGAAGATGCTCGCCTATGTTGATTATAGCAACCCATGCTTGTGGATGTGCATGAAAGATCTACTTATTTGGATGCACCTAGAAATCCTCTGCCTTTACTAAAGTGGGGTGTATGTTTCAACCCTAACTTGCTTTCACAAGGCGGGAGATGACTTCCCTTTATGGGATCCCCACCCCTCTTGTAAAATGCTCATGTTTTGGGTGAGATTATCTCGTAATGAATTTTTGTAGATAGATTACATGACTAGTTTGTCTGTTCACTCTTTTTATGTGATGTGGCTGGTATGACATTGACATTTCACAAGTAGTTTTCGTGGAATGTCATTGAAAATGGACTGTCTTCTACCCTAGTTTTACGTACGCTTGGCCCTCCCTGTGGCTTAGTTGTATGATGATTTGTTGCTTTTCCCTTTAATCTGCTTCAACACTGACCCGTCTCTGTGCTTTTTTTTAAAAAAATTTTGGGGAGGGGATAGTGGTGTTGTGTTGCTGTAATGGGTGTTTTGGCATGGTGGTGGTGACTGTTGAACTTGGTATGTGCCGGAGCCCAAAAATGGGCCAGTGGCTTTGAAATGCAATGGTTGTGGTCGTAGTGGGGGTGGTTATTAGGCAGGTGAATGCCATGGTGTGGTCGGAACAGATGGCCAGCCTTGCCCATGGTCGTATATAAGTGTACTTTTTGTGGTGGATGTGAGTGGGAAAAAGTGTTTAGCTCGGGTGGTCATTGCAGACTGTTGGGTGGTGGAGCTGGTGGTAGCATTGACTACGCCAGATTTAGTTATACTCATCGAGAAAAATGAACTGAAGGGATGACGATGATGATGATAGGTTGTGATGGGCTTGTCATCTCGATGAAAATATTGTAAGAAGTCAATGTTGTAGTGCCAGCCGCGATTTTAAATAAATGCGATGCTATAAAACCTATCACTGTTATAGGTTTGGTAAGACGGTACAATCTAGTGTTAGGTGATGAAGATTTCGCAGGCAAGAAAGAAAGATGTAAGAGCTTTAGTCTCTTTTCCCGTCCTAGAACCCGGCCCGACCATCTGTGCTGTAAAACCATGTAACGCAATACCACGGATGATGAGTGGATCTAAATACTTGTTATCAGCATTCAGCAATTCTTAGTACAATTCAGTATTATTGACTACTTGTTGAAAATGTTAGTTATATTTTGTTCAGTTATTCAACATGTTTCATTATGATTCAGTATATGTTAGCATATGTTAGCATGATTTAGCATGTTTTAGTAATAAGCACTAATAAGTATTTTTCATAATTTGTTGGAAAGAATCACATCTTGGAATGTTTACTGTGTTGTCTTCTGTGCTTCCTTTGAAGCCAATGAATAATAAAACAAATGTTATAATTTTCTTTCAAACACTTTTTGGTTAATATTCTAAATGGGTTGGATGGTATCAAAACCATTGTTATTTTTGAATATGCATATGGATGGCACAAGCACTTTATATTAGGGTTTAGGCCTAGGACACTGCCAGAGCCTGGTTCTAATTCAATAGGACTGTGCCATTATGAGTTTGTTTCTTCGGGCACTTATTGAGGACTCTCCTCATTCGCGCATTGGTGTTGAAGGGGAGTCTTCTCATTAAAATTCAATGGTCATGGGCTGTACTGAGATACTGAATAATTGAGGACAGTAGAACTTGTTTAATGAGTGTTACATCGACTGACGAGTGCTGAAAGTTTTGAATTTTTGGTAAACATTGTTTAATGGCAGTAAACAACAAATTTTGCTATGTAAAGGTAAAAAAAAGCCAAATAAAAATTATAAAATTGAACAACTGTAAATGTTAATGATCGATATTGATAATAAGTTGAAAAGGATAAGGCCTATACATTCTGTAATGTTATCCGTGTTGCTGAAAGCAAGTGAAACTTAAACATCGATACTATAAATATAAAATCTTCTCCTGTACTTAAATTCATATTGCCATACTAATATAGTTTGGTTTAAATGGGTTGGCATTTGTTTTTCCTTAAACAGGACTTCGGGTTTGAGTTTATGAATGAAAAAATATGTGATGAGAGAACTTTACTCTTTTATAGGGTTCCAGTAGCTCAACTTTAGTAATGAAAATATAAAGACTACCGAAAAAAACCCTCATATTCCCATAAAAGGGAGTGTAATTTTTTGTGTGTGTGTGTTAGCTGTATTCAAGTAATTTGTTTTACAAGGGTACATATGGGTCATCCATTGAATCGCCTCTTTCATGGGAGTCCAGTAAGACAACAAATCCAGAAAAGTGGGGAAGTCCAAACATAAGTCTAGGCAGCCTATGCCTGTCATTTTCTCAAAGAAGAGGAAAGTGAGCCGCCGCGAACCAAACTCGTGACACATACTACCGCAAGCAAAGGACATACCAAGCGGGCAAGACCCTCCTGGTACATTCAAGTAATTAGGTTGAATTGGAAAAAAACTTGATTTTAAATTCCTGAATCCTTGACTTAAAATTGCTCATGCAAATTGCAAAACCAGCTCATTCTAGATATGGCTACATTGGATTTAGATCCATTTTTTTAAATAAATAAATTTATTAATAAATAACCAATTGGCAACTTTAAAAGGCTGAATTAGGTTCCCTTTTCCCCCCTAATTTTCTATTTTTTCCAAAACCCGATGAATCTCCACCATCCTGCAATGCAGAGCGAGCATGACTAGACCCAAACAGAGGCTCCTATTTTTGGTAAGTAATTTGCCACAAATGGGTACGAGGTTGGCATCATTTTAGTAAGAAAATTGTAGTTAAGTCCTTAAATTAATTTTGTGAATATTGTATTATAATATCTATGCAATATTTTTATTTAAAATAGCGCCCAACATAACAATGCCTAGTGCACGTGCACATGCAGCACTGTCACGTGCAACTCCATTTCCCTAGTGTTGGTTTTGTTAAAATCAATTAGAGCATTAATCATGGGGCTAATGTATATTGTGTTTGGAGCAAATTGTTCCCTTTGCTCAATACCTCAACATTGGAGTGGCTTCTATGCTCATTTTTTGTCAAGGTATTTCTCAACAAGTTAAACAGATATCACACATTCTTAAATGATGATTTACGCTCTGTTCAGCAAAATTCACTATTTAGGTTGCGAATAGCAGTTTAGGTAATGGATAGCTGTTTAGGTAGCTGATAGTGCTTCTTATTTGGAAAGATGATAAATGGGTTGGTGACCAGGTGCAAGTCGAAACATAGCAATGATAGTTAGGACTTAGAAGCTGAAATTAACAAATTATATGAAATTGTATGACAGTATCGGCTCTATATAGTTGAGTTACTATATTTTATTTTATTAAAGTTACCCTCGTTCTCCACACACTTTTTAGAAATTTGTTTCAAATCGTGTTGTATTACATCAATGATCAATTTATAAATCCGAATCTACTATGTAAGTGTTAGTTGAAAGTTGGATTCGGGGTGGGGCCAAGTGATCAGGAGTACACTTGGCATACCGAGCGACCCTCGGTACATGCGCAACATGTGTCAGCCCAACGGAGAGAGAGAAAGTTGATGAGAATGAGATACATCATATACAAGAGCCTGAGCATAAGGACTTGGAATTGGAATTGGAATTGGAATTGGAATTTCCATTATTTTATTTTATTTATTAATTTAAGAAATACCAAAAATGCGAAAGCAAACATAGGGTATGGAAACCCCTAATAAATTATATTACATAACAGAAAACGAATAAATAATTAAATAAATAATTAGTTTAAATAAATAAATAAATAATTAGTTTTGTAACGTTAGAGACAGATTTCCCTTTTTTTTTTCCTTGGGGGAATCAATATCAATGGGTCGCCACTACAAACCATCACAATCACACTTGTGTGCCTATTTTTCAACCTATTTAGGGTTTATTCATTTGGATTAAGAAGAATATACTTGCAAGAAACCTGATAGATTTTGAAAATTATTTAATAAAATTAAAGTATGGCGTTATATATAATTTTACGTGTTGGCTTTTCATAGGATGTTTACAAATTATACTTGGTAAAAGTTTTCTTTAGAACATTAAAATGTAATAACAGTAATTTAATATTAAAATATGAGAATATCGTCGATTTTTTTCTTTAAATAAAATGCATGTTCAATTTGATTATCTATTTTTGTCATTAACTTATGGCTTATGAACTTACTTCAAAATCTTAACTTATCCACTTATGTGTAGTTTAATGTTAATGTAATCGATAAAGTTATATTAATTTTAAGAAATTAGACTCTAATTTAAAAAATATTTTTGGTAGTCCTTCAAAACATCTAGTCCCCAAGCGCGTGATTATTTTTATGTGCAGAGAAAAACACAATTAAATTCATTTGCACTTACATTTTTCTTTTTCGGCACAAACTTGTCTGATTTTCTTCCCCTAACTTTCTTTTTTAATATATATTTTAAATTTTTTGAACTTTTTATTTTTTTAATATGCACCACCAGCACCATCATCACCTCCTGATGTATGAAGCTATAAAATTAATTTATACTTGTCCTCAAATTTCATTACTTTTTACCCATTAATATTGTTATTGTCGTGTATGAAAATTCAGATAATATTACCAATTTACATTATTTTTTTATAAAAACTTAATAATTGTCACATATTATTCGACCCCATTGATTTAGAAGTCGATACGCTCCTACTCATTTTCCCCACCGCTAGATCATGAGCTTTATAAATAATCATTAGTCAAAATCAAAGTTCCCACCCTCGTAAAATAGTTGCACATTTAAAAAAACTTTTTATTTTACGCCAAAAAAATTGTTTACATTAAACCAAAGAAAATCTTAATAATTGTTTGTATTAAAAAAACGTTGGACATGGTTGTCTAACAAAAAAATAACAAAAAAATACTATTTGTACTCTATATTCAACATTTGATTTTCTTAGATTTTACTAACTAATGATAAAAAAAAATGAAAAAAATCTTAATGAGCATCTTGGAAATATTTATTTTTTGAAAAACTTGTAAACATGCATTTCACTTGTTATAATATGTTATTTTTCTTTAAAATATGGTCAGATCTGATCGTGCGGCTTCTCACTGTAAGTCTCTCTTCTCTCTCTCTAACTCCACCCCTCCCAAGGGCACTTTCACTTGACCCTCCCTAATCTATATGCCTATCAAGTGAATATCAATATGATCTCCTTTTCTTCTCTTCTTATCTTTGTCTTCTTCCCCTTCTGGGTGTTTTTTTAGTAATCATCTTCCCCCTCATAAAGTTTTGCACCCATTTTATCTAATTCACCCAATTTTGTATTCTTCCCTCTGTAAGCCCACAAATAATGTAAGGTCTCTTTCTTTTTTCATCTGGGTTTCATTAATTATTGCGAATTTTTGCTGGATTTTCATCTGGGTTTTGTGGCACGATTTCTGGGTCATTTCCATTTTTAACAATTTGTATGCGTACTGTTGTTTTCTTTCTCTTTTTTTTGCCCCTTATCCAGCTTGTGGTGCTGAGAAATTTATATTCTGAGCTTCAAGGGGAGAATGTGATTCTGGTGGTGGGTTTCTCCTGCGGCTAATAAATTTTTAGGTGGGTAATCTCTCTCTCTTCTCGATTGTTTTGTTGACTGGGTCATGTTTGTTCTTGGTAAATTATTTATGATGATTCTATATTGGTTCATGGCAACTAATTTAATGATTTAGGTTTTGTTTTCTTTTGTTGTTAAATGAAAAAAATAAAGAGGGTTTATGGGCTCCTTCTTTCTCTGTTCACTGCTTTCCTTCCTCCCTTCTTCCACCCCTAAAACCCTATTCTTTTTGTTTTTCACAATGATTCAGTGGTTAATGAGTGATTACTTCACAGGGTTTCAGCTATTCTGGCTTGCATGTGTTGTTCACAAGACCTATCTTGTTGATTCCTCATCATTTTTAGTGTGAAGAGTTGTAATTTGTGATTAAGGGTTTTGGTTTCTTGCATTGATATCAAATATAGCATCAAATAAAAAATTTGAGAATTGAGATTTTGAGATTGAACTTGGGGTGGAATTCCTCCTTTGAGAGGAGCAGCTAGATGCTGTGGATATATATGTGCGCTGGGTGATTTGAATGGGTACTCAGACAATGGGGTCTCAAGGTGGTGTTGGTGATCCCTCTGTATCAATACCCCCATCCTTGTCTAGGCAGGGCTCATTGTATAGCCTAACCCTAGATGAGGTCCAAAACCAATTGGGTAATGTGGGGAAACCTTTGAGCAGCATGAATCTTGATGAGCTATTAAGGAATGTGTGGACAGTGGAAGCTAACCAGTCTGTTGGGACTAGTAATGCTACTAATGCTGCTCAGAATATAGGCCAGAGCACTCCGGCTTCGTCACTTAATCGGCAGTCGAGTTTTTCATTGTCAAGGGATCTAAGTAAGAAGACAGTTGATGAGGTATGGAGAGAGATTCAACAGGGTAAGAAGAGTACTAGTCTGGAGTGGAATCCAGAGAGGCAAAATACCCTTGGTGAGATGACATTGGAAGATTTCTTGGTTCAGGCTGGAGTTGTTCTTGATGCACCTGGTGGGAGTGCGAATAATAGTAGCAATACCGGTCACGATAATTTGGGGGGTTTGGATCCAAATGCTGGGCAGCAACCAAATGTTGCGCAGCATGGTCAGTGGATGCAATACCCGCTCCTTCCTCAGCAACAGCAGCATAGTATGATGGCAATGTTTATGCCGGGTCACCATGTCCAGCCGCCAATTTCTGTCAGTGGAGGAACTTTATCGGATCCAGCTTACCCTGAGGCCCCATTGGCAGTTTCATCTTCCCCTTTAATGGTACCTTTATCGGACACGCAGACAGCAGGACGGAAAAGGGTTGCTCCAGGAGATGTGGTTGAGAAGACGGTTGAAAGGAGGCAGAAGAGGATGATCAAGAACAGAGAATCTGCAGCTCGCTCACGAGCTAGGAAGCAGGTTGAATTCACACTCTGTGTTTTGTTTATCCATTTAGTCAAATTCAATTTATCTTTTCTATCTTGTTGACTTGTTATATTTGACAGTAATGCATCTGTAGCTTCTTTTTGTTCAACAAGATAAATGGTGGTTTGTAATGCACAGGCTTACACACATGAATTGGAAAACAAGGTCTCCCGGTTAGAAGAGGAAAATGAAAGACTAAAAAGAATGAGGGTATGATGCTGTCTTTCACTTTTTCAATGTTGCAGCCTAGTAAACATTATTAATGCATGTGGGTTTCAATTTTGAAAGGTGCAATTTGCCTGGTAGTTGGTGAATAGTTTTCACTCGTTATGTTGCACGCACATCAGCTTTTCCTTATGTAGCGAGGAAAGTGGCTATTAGTTGGAAAATGTCATATGCCTTGCCGGATATCTGTAATTCTTTTGTGAATTGTGCTCATGTTTGATGCTGCAAACACCCATATTAGGATGTAACTGGCATCTGACAATGCTGGTTGGCTACTTAGAGAGAATTGAGAGGTGAAAATAACCTTCAGTTATGCGGCTAGGTGCCTGACTTCTTATTTGATATGCTGCCTGAGTGACTTGCCGGTCAAACGTTTGTGGGGTCGTTACACCTTTTTAGGCATTGGCTGGTAGAGATGATTACGCAATTACACCACCCTTTGTGCATGGATTCAAAAATAGGATTCAGCATCTAGTATTTGGCATTTTCAATCAATAATTTCAGGCAAAGCCAACAGGATATTCCTGTGAAGTATTAGGCGCATGAGATCTATTGTCATACTTGACCAACAGTTCCCGATACTTACCAGACTTTGCCTTTGATGCTCGAAGGACTGTTGCTAAGTTGTTTTCTGATTTCTTTGTTTGGATGTCGCCCAATGCCCAGGATAATGTATTGAGACTTGAGACTTTGATATCCGGAACCTTTTCCTCTTCTTCTTTCTCTCACTCGGTAAATTATTTTTACAACCGTTTTCTCTATAAACCTTTTCACAAAACTGTTTTGTGGGTCTTATGGAATCAACCTCTCTATGGGTAGGAATACCGGTAGAGGTAAGGTTGCCTACAGCTGGATCTCCCCAGACCCCGCGAAAGCGGGACCCACACTGGGAGTTTGTTGTTGTTGTTGTTGTTTGTACAGATTGGCTTCTAAGGATGGCTAGTCATTGTGTTCCATCCATTGTAGACAACCCATGGATAAGTGACAGGTTATATGATCTGCTGAGTTGGCCCCAAAAAACTGCACTCACCCCATTCTGTAGCCTATTTTCCTCTTTTACTCGAATTGGTTTCTACTGGTTTTAGCTAGGCACCAGGCAGGGATAGAGAGCTTACTCAGGTGAGACTCAGCAGGGCTGGATCTTTGTTGGGGCGTGAGACGGCCCGCCCCATAGCTCTTTTTTGCATTGTTATATATGTATAATGTGTCACCCATAATACACATAAGGTTTATGTTCGATTTCTGGTTAAAGTGTAAAACTCTCTCTACTTAAACGAAGAGGTTGGAGTTCAAATTATTCTTGGCCCCCCCAAATATTTTTTGCAAGTTCCACCATTGAGATTCGCATAATCATAGCAACCATGTTGGGGAAAGTGCTCATTTGCACGGCTATTAGTGGATGACAACATAGCGGTTTATTAATTTCTGATTTTATGCTTCATTTACTTGCCCTATGTAAGAATTAAAAAGGTCAATCTTGTTAAGGTTTGTGTCTTCCAATATTGGCATACCATATCTTGCCTCTGGAGTGCCTCCATACAAGGGGCAAACTATCTACAGGACTAAGGCTGACGTTGACCCCCTAGGCTTTTTGCGCCCAAGTTACTTTTTGTTGGTATGGTGTTGAGCTGCGTAGATGGCCTCCCCAAATAATTCAATGTAGTTCAGCCCCCCCCCCTCCCCCCAACATCTGGGCGCTGGCTTTGCCCGCCCTTAATAAGTCCTTACCGCCATCCATTCAACTTTGTTTATGTTATCAATTTGTATTTCTATATCCTTGTGATTGATGTTCATTTATTCAATGTTTGAGGGTATCCTCTTTAGTATTTCCTGGTTATTTGCTTGTAAAATGTAATCCTTAATTTTCAAGTCATCCTGCCACCCACCTCCCCCTCCCTATGCTTGATACATGGGATTTCTGTTGTGTTAAAAGATGGAATTTTATGCTACGGCGCTTTTATTGAAATTATGGTTTTCCACTAATTAGGTGGCATAATTCAAAACTCTAGTCTCTTTTGCTGCATTGATAAGAAGAGTTGGCGACTAGTGAGCAACCTTATGTTTCATGGTTTTGAATTCTTGTTATCCTCCAATCCTTTTTGCCCTGATTACAAATTCATCGACAGGAGGTGGAGAAGGCGTTGCCGAGTGTCCCCCCTCCGCAGCCTAAGTACCAGCTTCGTCGAACGAGCTCAGCCCCTTTCTAGAGAGAGATTGTTGATAAGCAGCTAAAAGGATGGAGGCAAAGCTGTGGAACAAGTTCATGACCCTTGAGTCTGGTGCTGTCACAATGGGAGAAAGGTCTTAGATTTGTCATTTCTGTTGCTCTTGTTTCTTTCTTTTCTCTGCTAAACTTATCTTAGGAAAGCTGCTGTCTATCTAGTTTTATTAGGTTCTTTTGAATTGTAAACGCCTGAATGAACCGTGCTATTTCGAAGATTGCAAAACAGTGGTACTACAGTCTAATCTTCTTGTTAGTTTCTCTGTTGTTCAATAAGCAAAGTCGCTATTTGAAGATGAAGAAACAACGGAAGAAGAGGTAAGATTGCATAAATCTGAACAATTTGTACTGACTCTATAATGATGGATATCATGCTCGGTTCTCTGTGGTGGTGGTGGTGGTGGAAGCCAAGGTGGAGAGGCATAAAGCGATGTTACTCGTGTATGTAACCTTCATATTTGTTTTTGGTACACAGGGAAGCGTAAAGATCAATGCTGGCGGAACTCACATAAATTTCTACAACATTTATGAAAATATTTATCCCGGTGTAACTCAAACATAATTATCTACAAAATATTATCTACAAAATTTATGAAAATATTTACCAGTTGAGTTAACTGTGGGCAATCTTGGTACAATGGTATCTCAATATATCTAACCTCGCATTTTCGATATCTCAATATATCTAGCCTTGCATTTTTGTAATAGTGTAGTGAGCGAAACATTGATATCTCAATATATCTAACATTGCTAATGCCTATATCGTACGCGCAAGAGTATGTACTCTCGTGTGACATGTAAGTAATTATATATTAAAACATATAATCTATGACAAATACACTCCAAAAAAAATACATAAATTAGTTAGAGGAGTATGTACACACGGGTGTACGTAATAATTTACCAAATACTAAGTTAC
>JACYFF010031952.1:1010439-1064972 GCA_017589665.1 Selenicereus undatus
ATATAAAATACCAATAACTATGTATATATTTTGAGCACCAAAATAACTATGTGTTTTTGAAATAAAGAAACTTCTGATATATATACCAAAGATGCATGCTAAGCCTTTGGAAAAGAGGGTTTTTAGATTTCGTACAATTTTGTTGTTAATGTTAATCATATCTAGTAAATGAACATTAACTGAAGTCCTACACTACGTACAATCTATTAACAACTTGATCTTAAAAATTATTATTAGAGTCTGTTAATCTGATTCGAGTTTAAGTCTTAATCACCTGTATTTTATTAAAAACAAAAACCAAGGAAAATCTTTTTTTTTTAAAAAAAAACTTATAATTATGCAAGATATTGGATATTTTTTTATTTGTCAGAATAAGTTTTTCTTCCCTTTTTGGCTCCATCTCTCACATCTCTCCTCTTCTGTTCATAATCATGTCCTGATACATTCCAGCTTATGTGATTGCTCCCAATGTTAATTAGGGCTATCTATTGGATGTTGACTATGCTACTTTGGTTAAAAATACATCCCAACAGCTAGACTTCACATAATTTTTGATGGTGTGCAACTTCCTTTTTTAATGTATTTAATTGTGGATATTATATAATTGTTTGAATACGATCGAAATTTGAATTTAACTTTATTTTTTAACTCATAAATATTAGTATTAAGTAAAGCAAATTGCGATAATTTTAGTAAGATTTCAACCAACACATGAACTTCAGACATCATGTTCGACCCCAAATATTGTTTCTCTTGGAAAAAAAGTAAGATAAAATTGAAATCTCAACGCGTTGTCAGTAAGAATTTTTCTCTTTTTTAATAATAATATCATGTTCTTATCGTATGCCATTTCCATTCACGTTGTCATTATATAATACGAGTTCATGTCAACTTCATGCACCAATTTAAGGCCATGTTTGGAAAAAAAAGAAAAATAACATACCTTACCTACAACAATCAGCATAATACGAGGCCATCACATCTTTACAAAATACAAGCCAAAAAGAAGCAAATATATCTTCTCTCTTTCTTTTGACAACTGACAAAAAGAACCACTACACCCTTTCCCAAAAGAGTTTTATCAATTCATGCCAGTAAGTAAATTACACATTACATTCAGGGCAGCATCCTCCTTTACTTTTGCCTTGTTTCATCCTCACATAAGAGGAAAAACATACAATGGCTTGAGATTATAAGCATAGAAACTGCATCTTAACTTTATTTTTATGAAAATTAACAGGAGAGAGGGGGTGAAATTAAGGATTTAATTAACAAACAGTGTGATGGACGATATCAAGAAATACTTGAAGTCAAGTGATCTGCCTTCTTCCTTTCATGACATGCTGCCTCAGACCGGGAATGTGAATGTTACATATGTAATCTTCCCAATCTATGCTTCCAACATCGAAATAGAATTCCATTTTCTCCTCCTCTGACATGCTCTCCATCAACAAACTTGTCTTGTTATTATCAAACCTGCATATTTTTCAACATTTAGGTCTAGTAAGTGCAATATAACTCCCACATGATTAAAGGGCATTTGCTTCTTTTACATATGGTGAAATTATTGTGTTAGAAGATGCAGAAGAGCATAAAAGGGAATGAGGTTTGCACATTCATGTTTTAAAGACATGTGAGTATTCTAACGGAATATTTGAAATATGCCCCCTTTTCTGACAAAAGCAAAAGGTTGGATGCGAAGCTAGCATCCTATAAAGGATACACACACCCAATATGGAAACTATCCACACAATCAACAAGATCAAAAGAACAATCCCCCCTTTTTAGCATCCACAAGATCACAAGTAGCTCTGAAAAATACATAACTTTTGCATATTGTAAACAACGCAAAAAAAATATGAGCAGGATATGAAAATTATAAAGAATTTGTGTTGGTCATGCATCAATTTAGATAAATAGTAGCAAAGTTCCTAGAAACGGGAGAGAGTGTCTTTGTTGAGCTAATGAATCTTGTTTGTGAAAGATGCAAGTTATCAAGTTAAAGAACAATACATATAATCAGGTCTCATTGAAACGCACCTTCCACCATAGAAGCTGTATGGTTCATAAACACTGGCAAGGTGCTTAGCTTGCTCCACAGCTTTCCTACAGATGGTTTCTATTTTCCTCGAATGTTTTCCATTAGGCAAGGGCATCATTGAGGAACTGATGTGACGTACAGTCTCTCTCCAAATATGAGATGAAAAATCATCCATTGATGCATAGAACCTGAAAGGCTCGACTCGAATTGGTCTCCCCTCTGCGTCTAAGCATGGCCATCTTGTGAAGTGTTGGTGAATTAAGTCGCCAAGGTCTCTGTACATCAATGGGTTTACAACTGATGATGCTACTTGATACACATTTATCTCTGGGGTCCCCGACATTCCGTGCTTTGCTATGGCAGCCAATGTTGCATTTACCACCATATCAGCTGGCACCTATAAACAAAGTGGTGCAACTTTTTGACTTTGAACATATAATTGTAAAGGCACAAGCAAGGCAAAGCATTTGTTTTTAATTGCTTCAAGAATATTATTATTTAGCATGGGAACTCCGCAACATTTCAGAAGAGCGACAACTGTTTCAGACATACTTACTAGGCTGCAGAATTCCTCGTCATATTGTGCTAATTCTTGAAGTGTATCATACATGTGATATATCACTATGTGACTATACTTAACCCTGAATCCATTGTGAGGGGTTCACTTGTTAGCGAAAAAAATTTCCCACCAAATGCCCAACCGATATAAGTCAAGCTCCCTTATTATGTATACTTGTAGATGCACTCATCCACATCATCAAGTTAGATGAGTCACACCATATTAAGCTTGTATTAGGCTTGATTTAGATGAAAGGCATTTTTCTTGCCCAAACAAAGTTTTACTTTTCATAAAGAACGAGTGACTATAAACATGAATTTGCTAAGATGCACAACTTAAACATGAACCAAGAGTGTGATAGGCAAGCTTTCTTACAACATCAATCACCCCATTGGGATCCACTGGGAAACCAGAGAGTTGTCCTTTTCCATAGTATGTAACTACCGGGTCCATCATCCTGAATAAAAAATAAATAATACAATATATGAGATGTACGGAAATGATAACATGAAATTTTGCATAGACAAGCTAGCTTATGATACATTACCTAATGCCTTCAATCCATCCGGGAAATGGATCTCTATACGTGCTTTCAATAACACTAGGCCGAAGTATGACCACTGGGATATCCCCTCTCATACTACCAAGCAACATCTCCCCCATGGCCTTGGTGAACACATAAGTATCTTGCCATCCATATTTCCTTGCCCTATAGCCAATCGAAAATACACATCATAATTTAGAGCTATCTATCATTTGTGAGTTTCTGAAACTAATGCTTAGTTTTTAATCCACTTTAGAAAAGAAGCTACCTCTCTAAGCCAATTTCTTTCATCTTTTGGGTCGTTTTATTCCCTGCAGAGGTGTTAGCCAATCTCTGAGCTAGATTTAGCTCACCCTCTAAGTCCAACATAGGAATCTGGCTTGATGGATTTTCGTTTACAAGATTCTCCCGCAGAATAGTTTCACCTATCCTGAACGGCCTTTCCAGGATTCTCCCTTGCCTTTGTCCATTCACATAAGCTGCATTTTAGAAAATCACTAGCATCTTATTCTCCAAATGTATATCGTTTTTTTTTTTGGCACCCAATATATGTCCCTCAATGAATATATACAGGAAAATTCAAAGGACTGTTGTCTTACCAGTAGATACTTGTAGGAAGAGATTAAGTTTCTTGCACCTTTTTGCAAAGGCCATGACCCGACCAGGTCCCACCGTGTTAATGTCCAATGCAACATCATACCTGCCTTAAGATGAAAATCTTAGTGCTGCAAAATTACAATGAATCCAGGTTGCTGAGAAGCAAACATTCATCATTCAGACAGTAAATAACTTGTGCTGGAAACAAAGCATGGTCAGTGTGTTGATGTGAACCTTCAGTTGAGAAAATAAAAGGGAGAGTTCACAAAAATGTACCTTTCATGGAAGTTTGTATTGGCAGCAGAGTTCACAATGACATCTACATCTTTGGCAATCATGTTGGCTGAGTTTTCATCTAACCCAAGATCAGATTCACAAACATTCCCAGCGACTGGAATAAGCTTACTTAGCATGAAGGTTTCGTAAGATTTTCCATGCATTTGTCGAAGACATTTGAATATCTCTGTGTTTATGATCTTGACAGAAAGATCCAAATCATTTATTAGGTACAATCTCACATTAAATATGTTAAGTGATAATTCGGCATTATAATTAAAAATACCTCGTTTTTCAGTCGCTTCAATGCAACCTCTCTGTTCTTGGCCTTGATCAGGACATAAATCTTACCCACATCAGGCACTGTCCTTAAAAGCTTTTCTATAAGAACTGCATGACATTTCCAAATCCCAAAGAAATGTGAACAAAGCAATAACTTTATGAGCACATCTCAGCACATATATTTTTTGATGGATTGCTAGAGGTTGAAAAAAGGAGGGTGAAGCACCTTTAGCCAAAAAGCCAGTTGCACCAGTGATAAAGAAACCCTTTCCTCTCAGGAACTTCATAATCCCAATCCCCTCTGCTAATTGAACATTGCATGATCCGTTATAAGGCACAAGATCTTTGACTATGACATCAGCTGGATTCTTCCCATTTGGACTCAGAACCAGGCTGCTACTTGGATCAATTACAGCACCTGTATGACCTGGGTTAATCAACATTGATCTCTCAGATAGAACAGATGCAAGGTTGTCGCTCTCTGTCACGTTACTTCTCCGGTGATAATGCACAAAACTCCTTGTCCTGTTCTTTGACAAGCATCTTTGATGCCTATGCAAGAATCCTGACCCTTTAGGAGCAATTGTGAAGGAATTTTGGAGCAAAGCCCCCATCATCGATAAGGGAACGTGAATAGAGTAAGAAGGGGTCAAGGCAAGCACACGAAGGAAGGTAGGGGAGAGGGGGAAAAGTTGGAAAGTAGAAAATGGGTTGGTTTAAAACCTTAGCTAATCACTTCCTGAACAAAAAAACAATAACCAAAAACTAAAATAAGAAAAGCATAGAGGCAAGTAAACAAACCAATGGCTAAAAAGATTAGAAATGGTTTAGATGTGACAAAGAGGACATGAAGGGATTGAAACATTTAAATGTGAAGAGGATGAAGGTTAGGTAATTTGTTATTAGACTTGATTTAGTCTTTAACAAAGGGGCTCTCTTTTTGCCTCCCGCAAACATCTACCACCAACGGCTAACATGGCGGAACTTTGAATATTCTAGTATTTCCTGTAACCATTCATTCCTAGATTTTGATTGTAAAAAAAATTGATTATCATGAGAAGAAGAAAGGTTGTGAAGACCAAGGAAATAGAGCCATCCGATTAAATTGCATGAAAGAAAGCTGGTCTTCAAAGGACACTCCATTTTCTCCATGAAAATCTGCCCACCTTTCACCTTAGAGGAACTGTGGTTCATTTGTTTATCTAGGGGAAGACAATATTTTTGGAGTAGACATTTCATATCTCCATTGTTATGAGCCAGCATAAGATATCATATCTTAGGTGAGAGATCAGAATATTATCCATATATTAGCAAGGGGAAAAAGTCATATTACTGAGTATTAGTCAAATCCTAGCCTCACATCTCTCTGGGCACGTCAAATATTTCTCAAATTGATGCAGAAATCTACCAAATTGCAGACTAATGATTTCATATTTCTGGATATATTAAATACTTCCCAAATTATGTGGAAATTGACTGTACAGGAGTACAATGTTTAACCCCCTTCAGCATTGATCATGAATGTGAACTCTGTTAAACTGATTAGGAAACAATTGAAGATTGAATGATTTTATTTTACCTGATATGACAAACAACCCAGTATGCATCCCAACGAAGAAAGGCCCAGGGAAGATCCCTTGCTCCTGAAAGCACATGACTCAATATGCAAAATGCTTGTCTGATTAATAAATAAAAAAAAGAAAGTAGGATAAGCATGCTAATTATTAAGTAGCTCAAAAATCATGAACAAAGCATTCCAAAATTTCATTAGGCTAAGACTAAAATATTAAACTGGGCAGTATGCAACTTTCACAGAGCAATAGATAACGCAAATCATGTCAGATTGCAAAGTGCTATGATATTTTAGCTTCTATCTACTCTAGCTAGTTTCAGACCATGCCACTTTGCTGTAGAAAATTAACAAGCCCCATCTTCTGTGTGTGTGTGTGTGTGTGTGAGAGAGAGAGAGAGAGACCACCCAATTCCTTCTGGTTGGCTGCAGCAAAAAAAATTTCGTTGGATTGTGGTCACAGAAACTTTTGCTGATAAAAGTTGTTGGCTTTTGAATTCTCAAGCTTCTTCTCAAGGAATTTTGTTGACAATCTGGGCATCATCACCATCGCAGGATCATCATCGTCTCCATCTCTTTCTCTTTTGTTTGCTCAACGCAGTGAAAGCACTGAAATCAGTGTATAGTTTTCTCTATTCTTCTGGAGCTGACAGTGGATCTATTCAAACCTTTTTTTATTTTTTTAAAAAAAGGTACAAGACACAATTTTGAAACAAAATATTGAGACTTGATTATATTTTCATCAAACAAAGAAAAATGTATTTATTATTGAAACATTCAAAGGTTACTTGTTTATTAGCTAATTTGTAAAATTAAATATTGATTAAGAAATAAATAAGACAAAATAATTAGAGAAAATGATTTGGAAGCTTACATCAATTGCATGAGAAAACTAATCGCACCATACTACACTATCAAAAGGTAATGGAATGATTTCACTTCATCATTTACACAATGAATACATAATCAAACTTGCTCTGTTTTATGATAGAAAAACCTTTAGAGCAAGTAAATTGCACATTCTTTTTATAAGAGAACTTTGTCTTAAAGATTATATTCTCAACAATTATCAAATGAAAAGAATTGCATATTGCTCCTAAATTTACAACCTTATTATATCAATTATATGACATCATCAAATCAAATCCTTTTTCTCCCCAAAAATTTACAAAATTTTCCACACTAATTGATTGATATTCGGAAATTAAAAAGCCATCAAATCGATTAGAATGAACAGGTAAGTCCTCATGCTAGGACCATCAAACACATTACAAATAACTTTCATGAATTTCTTAGAAAACAAATAGGTCACCTTAACAACTGCTTATAATGAATTGGTCAGGTATCCGGTCCTATTCATCCAAGAAAAAATGTAAAATTTCAGGTTGGTCCATCAGATCTTTGTTTTACTTATTCGGGATTGGTTTTTCTGAACACCTCTAATTGTTAAGGTCCGACAGCCTCTGTCCTTTGTAGTCTCCAATAAAAAAGGTTCTTTAGCCTTTGCTTGCATCTCTGTAAGATCTTCACATGTCCTTTGGAATATGGCACTGTAGTGAACCTGAGAGTGAAATAAGTTTGTAAGTACGTTTTTCAACAATAGGTTGAGAAAATGCTGCAGTGTCACGGTGCCGATGACTGACATCAACCAGGCCAACAGGCCATCTGGATTCGGTCGCACTGGGTCGATAGAAGGACAAGTAATTTTTAGTCTGGGCCAAGTTCAGGCTGGTTCACTTCAAGCTTAGGTCAAAATCAAGTTGTCCTATTTTATTAGGTCCAAGGTTAGATGGGGGTTTGGGTGACTCAAGACAAGCAAATTGGCATGGGTTCATTTCGCCAGGTTGACTGATATGCCCGAAATCCAAATTCCCACACCGAGAATCCTCCTTAGGTAGGGTTGGGGGTGGGGGGGGTGAGGTTGATGCAGCACTCTTCCACAAAATTGCAGAAATGGTTCCGCTACACTTTAGATTTAAAGGCTGCTAAGCATCACTATTCTATAGAAAGGAAGTAGAGGATAGTTTCCAAGCACGTAATGAGTGGTAGGGATAAATCCAAACAATTTTCCTTTTCTTCTATGTTCCTTAGACGCTTTCCATTCTTGCATGAACTTAAGCTTTGACTTATCCCTAAGGATATACCCAATCATCCAAATCCTTACTGCGAGGTCCTAAGGTGAAGCATGGAAGGGTCATCCCTATATAGAGTCTTATCCTTGCAATTGCAGAGTTCCAAGTATCTTATCACAAAAATAGACAATTGTAGTTAGCAAATCCTATTTTCTTATGACTGATGAAAATGTGTGTGTGCGCGTGCACGTGTTGATAGTATGAGACCTAGAAACTAGTCAATCAGCCATAATGAAAACACGAACCAAATACCTCAATTTCCAGCCAGGATCCATAAGTAGAAATAAGAATAAAGGTCCGACAAATGAATGCTATCTACCATGCTGCTGCACATGCCAACATAAAAGATATCCAAGATATAACATCTCAACGCATTTTCATTCACATGATTATTTTCAATAGAAAATCTTTACTTGTAGGCCTGAGGTGCCATCTTATAACTCTAACATATCCAGTTAATTTCATTTTTTTTAAAATGAAATTGGTACAATCTGAAAACATAGCCTCAAGACTCAGATCTAAATTTAATACACAAATGACAGATGAACTCCTGTGTGGGAAACCTTGACTCTGAACCTAGAAAGTTCAGTGGTTCTTCCCAAAGGCTTACAAGTTACGGGAGTCAACCTCATCAAATCCTTAAGCATAAAACAAAATGGCAGTTCAAAATTTTATGCAACTGCAAATAGTTTTTATGATTACTACTTTGTGAACTTTCAGAAGCATTCAACATGAGGGCAAAGGGAAAAATTTTCCTTCACTAAAATAAGCATAAGAATATAAAGGCAAAGAGATTACCAATGAGAATATATCATCTAATTCTACACAGTTCCATGCTGGGCTCATCACACTCTCACAGCGGACTGTCCACGGTCCACCACCACTATGTGGCATTGGATGCAGGAATCCTTTCCTTCTCTATCAGCACTGCTTCAGATTCTCTATGCATGGCCTTTCATGTTTGGTCTTGTCTAGGTTAGTACGAAAACAAGTCTGCGAAACCCCCGCTTCATAGTTAAACCCACAGTTCATTAGTCCAGCCAACTATGTATCCCCATGACCTCCTCCATAATCGACCTTCACTTTTGATTCACTGTGATCACACCCCAGATCTTGTATGAGAAGATTATCTCCAATTCTGCAAACGAAAGCTCACTTATTTTGGGTTCATCTTCAGAAGTTACTCTATATCAAGTGGATCCAGTGCAGGAAGCTTATCCCGTAAATGAAAGCTCGTTCATATCAGGTTTATCTTGAGAGAGATACTCTGGCACTCTGCAATAAACAACAGAGAGCCCCCCCAACTTTGGTAATCAGTAATCTCCAGCATAAAGAACCACAAAGGCTTTGGTTGACACCACAGAGCCAAACAGGCTTTCAGCAACATTTAGTTAGTAATCAATTCTGAGCAAAGTTTTCTTGATCAATCTCTAGTCTGAACTGTTCCAAAGCAAGCAACAGCATGATTTGGAAGCTAAAAGTAAGTAGATAAATGAGAAAGAAAAGGCAGGAGGAGAAAACCAAAATTCAACTCTGATACAGAAATAATTAAGGGTAGAGACTAGATATACAATTCCATAACACTCTGTAGCAGCATCAAAGAAAGCAAAATTTAGTCAGCAAACGAAATGAAAGACAAAAGCAGCACAAAATTACTTGATTAAATCCTAGATGAAACTGGGGTGGCCCCAAAAACCAACAGGAAATAGAACAGCTGGTAAACACCTCCATAGGAGACATTGCAAGCTTACAAGGAGACATGCTTCTGTATACATGATATAATAAAGCTAGCGCCAGGATTTGCCCAGAGTCAACATAAACTAACCTGAAAGAATGATCCTTACCAACTCACTCCAACCAGCCCTAAACTTAACGGAAGAGTAGCAATCATATCCACCAGACTCAGAATGAGAATATGTAACTGTACGCTAAATTAAACAACAAAGACCAAAGGGATAATTTAAGCTAATGCCAATTAACAAGCTTGGGACATCAAGACAATATTGCAAAGAAACCTTTGGATTAATGAAAACAAAGCCAAAAAATCAATAGGCAGACTACTAATTACTTAATCAACAGGCAAATGAGAGGGGGGGGGGGAGGGATTAGTTATCAATATATAATCAACTCAAGTCATAAGCAATCTTGACATCCAACTACACACATCATCCAGCAACCAATATCAAGAGAGAATTCAAATCCAATGAAATATCTCACAAATAATGTCTACTTCCATATCACAACATATATTGACAAATTTCCTACGAGCACACTGAATCATGAGGAAGGCCTTTGGATTAATGAAAACAAACCAACATAACCCGCCAGCATAAAATTGCTTATATGCCTCGAAAGTCACATCGTGAACTGTTAATGAAACATTGGTATTACATGATAACACAACTCAATCACCTTCCCTATAGCTAGCATATACACTTCTACCAACACCAACATAAAGAAGTGACACAACTCACAAGATGGCATAACGTTATCTTAGCAACCAATCATCAAACAGCGTCCAAAGTTGGGCATCTAATGCTCATCACAGCCGATATCTAAAATCAATGCACACAACAGCAACATTAAGAAATGGTGATATACATAAACTAATTCACACAATAATCACCCAGTCAGCCATAAATTCGATGATTTCAAAAAATATGATTGTGCAGAAACTGAACGTTTTGACCATTTCAGAAGCAAACGCGCCAAAATCTGAGCATGCAAAATTAGAAAAATTAAAAACTAGGAGTAAGAAGGGAATGATAACTACCAAAAGTAATCTGATGACATCAAGATAGAAAAATTCATCGCAATGGATTCGAATGCCCATCACGATTTTGGATTGGGATCAAGGAGGTTCTCGATTGAATTTCTGGAATTGGGGGTTGCGTTGGGCCTTTGAATTGAAATCCATGGTGAATGATGGATGAAGTTTTGCTGCATTTGTGAGCTCTTCTTCCCACCCTACCCCTCCAAAACCCTAAATTTCATCTTCTAAAGGTTTCAGGTGGGAAGAAATTGAGGGTTTGGGAGGGAGAGACTAGAGAGGAAGGAGAAAATTGGGGATTTAGGAATTGGCTTGGAGGGAAGAGCAGAAATTGAGAGTGGCGGGTTTTATAGGCCTTTTTTTTGGGGGGGGGGGGGGAAAAAAATGAAATCAACAAAAATCAAAAAAAATACCTGAGACAATCGATTTTTTTTTTTTTTTTTTTTTTACTTATCGATGATAATCAACAATAGTTTAAAATAAAATAGGTGGAGCATATTTCTTCCTAAAAAAAAATAGAAAAGAAGATTAACCTCTAAAAAAAAAAAACTATTTACAATTGCGAAAAATTATTGCAACGATATTGAAATGGATGTGCCATATGCATTTTGATTATTGGGCGTTAATACACGATTCATGAAAAATATTTCATGAATAGATTAATTTCTTCAATAGAGCTCAGCAAATAAAATCAGATAAGTTATTCAATAATCAATACAAGTTTAAAATACAATTAATAATACTAGAAGAAAATTTCTTCAAAGCAAAAACCAAAGAAGATTTAGATTACAATCACGCAAGTTTATTCTTGTGAACCATATCAAAATGCATTTTTCGTACATCATATCACCGAAACAAAAAATTATTGCCATTCAATAAAATTAGTTGTTTGAATTAATAGAGTAATGATTAAGGGTTGATTTATTGCCATTCAATAAATGTCATGAGGATTGAATTTATTTTTGAAAGGTTTGGAAATGAATGAGAATAATTGGAAAGGTTTAGAAAGAGTCGATAAATTGTTATTTATCAACAAAAAGAACAGTTGGAGAATATATATGCATGTAACTGTATGTGTACATGTCTGTATATTTACTGTTGTAAAACTCACAGACAAGTATTTAAATAAATTTAAGTCACCAAACTTTTTTAAAAAAAGTAAAAATATATTCGAAACTTAATTGTTAAATAATTCATAATAAACAATGACAATTTAAAATAAAGATGCTTCTGGAATATCTATTTGCAACTGAGGAAAGTTATTGCAATAATATTGAAATGGATTTGGATTATGATTTTATGACATTTTTTGGTGAAGTGATTTTATGACATTAACACATGAAAACAAAAATCATCAATAGATTAAGCTCTTCATTAGTGGTTAATTAGCCCAAATAACATCAGCAAAGTTGTGTAATATTTATGGCTAGTTTAAAAAACAATCAAATAGTTAAGAACAAAATCTCTTCAAATCAAAATCGAAAAAGATTCATATTGCAATTATATAAAGTTATTCCCAACTACGTCAAATGGAATAACTCGAGAATCTTTTTGTGCATTATATCACCGCAATTACAAACTATGGGCACGTTGAATAAGCTGTTTTAGTAATGATTAACCGTTTTATTAATTGGTAGTCATCGACCACCATCGTTTAGTGGTTCGGGCATGAGAGAGAGTTGGATGCTTGGATTGTAAGAAGGTGGAAGGAAATAAGTCAACCAACTGTTCTTGTTCCTCTCTCTCCTCAATCTCGCAGTATCAATTTGTGGGTGTTACTTAGCTTAACTGGTAAAGCCTTGAGAAATTGTTACCAAAGACTTGGGTCTCGCGAAATCTCACACATTTCAACTTCCCTCCTTTTCCTTGATTTCCTTTCCTTTAATTTCTCCCTCAACCAGTCACCAACACCCCCAGGAAATCAGAATCCTCCTTTCCCTTCATTACATTTAATTCTCAAATCCAGTACTTTCCATACCAGTCCAAATCACCATCTATATATAATCAGCATTTCGCCAGTAGCATTTCAATCTCAGTGTATTAGTTCAAGAGCTAGTGGGCTCTAGTATATAAGTAACACCTAGTAAAAATATTCCCGTGAGAGTGAAAATGGCTGTTTCTATGTCTTCATCTTGGTTGTTGTTGACATGGGTTGGGTTGTTGATGGTTATGGTGAGGTGGGCATCAGCTACGAATCCGGACGTGGAGGCCCTCTCGGCGTTGCGCCAGAGCTTGTCGGATCCGGACCATGTGTTGGATAGTTGGGACCCCAATCTTGTTGATGCTTGTACCTGGTTGCACATCACTTGTGACTCTGATAGCCGTGTCATCCGAGTGTACGCAGCCCCTCCCCCTTCCCACGGCCCCAATTACCTTGATTTGCGTGGCTTAGTTCCTCTGCTTGTGAAATATTTGCAAGGATATAAGACTGCCTATATTTAGATATCTCAAATTTCGTAAAAGTAGGACCCACATAGAGAGTTAGGGAGGAGTTGCCATTGTTGGGTTGATTAGGAGCAGTTAAGTGCTGCTATATATTGCATATATACTTTAGTACATTTCACTACTAAAGATTAATTTAGGATGATCATTTCTATGTCTAAGGACTATGACAAATGTGTTTAAACGTCACCAATTCCATGATATATCCATGCAGAGATCTCGGACTGTCGAACCTCTCTGGTAAGCTAGTGCCTGAGCTTGGTAATCTCGAGCATCTACAGTATCTGTAAGTGTTCTTCCTTTCCTGTATCGATCTCAGGGTTGGGTAACTCAGGTGATAAAGAATCAAACCTCTATACTTTGTTTACTGAGATCCCCGACATTTTCTTCAATCAGGGAGTTGTTCAAGAACAACATTCAAGGCACAATTCCATCAGAGCTCGGAAATCTGAAGAGCTTAGTCGCCTTGGATCTGTATAACAACCAATTATCAGGGTCCATTCCCCCTGAGTTGGGGAAATTGCAGTCCCTCCGATTCTTGTAAGCTTATTTATGTCCTGTTTTCATGTTTCGTTAATATTTCTACTTTGTGCATTTACTTGTACACCTTCTCGGTCTACATCTAATTATTGTTGTGGAAAGCTAATGTTACTTACTGTGCTAGGCGACTCAACGATAACACATTAACTGGTGAAGTCCCGAAAGAGTTGTCTAATCTTCACTTGCAAGTTCTGTGAGTGCACTTAGCCAAGGCTGCTCTTCTTGTCTTTCGTTTGGCTTGAATGATCGATCATTTGATAAGCTTGTGTTCAATCTTGTTCAGGGATCTTACTAACAACAATTTATCCGGACCAGTTCCGCCAGTAGGACCTTATCCGCCATCCCTCTGAAGACCGCCATTGTACTGAAGACCGCTGTTGGTAAGGCGCTTAGGATTCCGAGCTTGCCTATGGTTTTGTCGTTTTCGTGTTACAGTTAAAATACAGATGTCATTTTAAGGCGGTTGTAATAAAATGCATGGAGCGCTTGTGAAGTATAGGGGTATGATTTCGTGTCTTATGGATATTTTGGATGCACTTAGAACTTTTAAACATGCTTAATGCCCTTTCTTTTGTTTATCAATGCTGCACTACAACACACTTCTAACTCCAACAAAATGGTCTCAAGTTTTACGAGATTGGACCGTGTCTACATCGCTGTAAAAACATACCCACATTATTCAAAGGACAACATAGGATGAATACTGAGGATGCACTCTTCCATGGCCACTCGGCAAATCGTCTTCAGACTTTAGTTGAGCCTGGTGGGTGCTAGAACGTACGCTTCTGTTATAATTAGCTCTAAAATCTTTGTCCCTCTGCCATCTCTGCACAAACCCCTCCACCTAACCGTGCAGAAGAACACAATCGAGTTAAACAGCTAATCAAAGAAACCCCCGAGATAGATTAACACAACACAGATGCATAATCAACAGTGCGTGTCATTTTCGGAGAAGAATGAGAAACTTGTTAGTTAGAATCAAATCTTGATCGATCTGACGAACCTGTGTACCAGAGAGTTGTTCAAGGGCAACCAAATCTTTCTTGGCGGCAAGCTCCTTGACCTTGTTCATCAGTGTGACATAGGCATTGTAACAACCAGCCTGTCATGGTATGATTAAAGGGTGAGGTTAGTTACGGCAAAAAACATAATGATCCCCCAACTGAAGCAAATTAAGCCCAACTCATGAAAATCAAGCATAATCACAAGCATTCATAAACTTATACCTGTTCATCTACTTTGTTTTGAGCTCTCATAATGCGGTTGTGTATCTTAACTTGTTTTTGGTTTATAAAACATAGCTTTTCTTCAGCTTTTCTAATTTCTTCCTTCCTTGCTGCCCTTTTTCGCTCCTGACGTTCTTCAAATTTCCTCAATTCATTCAAACGATCCTACATCCATAGAAAGACAAACAAATAAATTCGGAAATTTTTGGTCCAGCACTAGTTTTCAAAAAAAGAGCTAAAAAAAAAAGGACTTTCTTTTGGCTATATAGATCGTGGACAAATGTTATGACTGTTATCAATAGTCGTAAAACATGGATCAATGAAAAGGCGAGTTTGTTGAATCGATCACATTCTCATCCACTCTGACATAAATTTTGAAAGAAGGAAATGTTGAAATGAGCTTTCTTTTTAACTATACAACAAGTGGACAAATATTAAGACCATTATCAAAAATCGTAAAATAAATTAAAGGACGAATGAAAATAGAAGTTTGTTAAATCTTACTCGCATCTGACGTTGTATTTCGAACTTATTGCAATCCCTCCACCCGTAACGGCTCCGAGGTGGGATTCGAGCTTCTACTTCTTTAACGTGATGCTCGAGTTCTTCTTTTTGCTCTTGTAGAATTCTAAGCTCTTTAAGAATTCGTTTCTCCTCTACTAACTTGTGATTTCCATGATTCAATTCATACACCAATTCATCAATCCGTTCCTTGATGTTGGGACCCTCAATTTCAGGGTCGATTGCCTCCTTTGGATCTTCATCCTTGTCTCCGATTTAAACAACAGTTAATTACTTATTTATAAGTAAACAAATAATTAAACAACTAATTACTGTTAGTAAGAAAAGCGACTTTTGAAAGTCGCTTTCTAGCTACTTCGATTCAAATACTTGTGTCCGACACTTGACATTTGAGCATTACAAAGGACACTCGACCATCATTCTGAACAAAAAAACTATACAACATTTCTCAAAAAGAATGCCAAGTCCAACACTCTGTATCGGACCTTCGACACTTCCACATAGATATGGCCAAATCTGAGTAACATAGATTATTAGCCACGAATTTTTCGAGTTTGAATTATACAATAAAGGCTTAGTTAATTAATTACCACGCTTTCGGGATAATTCTTGGCGAGTGATTGACGCAACCAATCTGTGAGGTGGCTCCAGTCTTTCAAGTAATTTCCGTTTACTTTCTCCAAGTTGGCAATTTTTTTCTGCAAATCAAATCAAATAAAACCAAACAAATCCCAACTAAATCCCATTTCCTCATCATACAATCACTAGAGCAATGTAATTAGTGATTTATTATCAGATTAGACAGTCTAATCATACGCGAATCCTCATGTCATCGTCATAATTCATACATACCTCTAGGGTTTCGATTCGATCGAGAATTGATTTCTTTTCTTGATCAGTGCGTTCGATTAGGAGATTCAACTGCTCGATCTTCGCCTCTAAAGCAGCATCTGGAAAATTCCGATTGAATTTCACAAAATAAAATCGATGAATCACTTTATTCGACTCCTGACTCAGTTCATCATCATCTACAAATTCATAATCTTCCTCGCAATAATCATCTTGATATCCTGTAATTTACAGTAGTTAGCTAGTTCATAAACATCGTAAATTCTCCACTCAATTTCATTAGAAAATGTACATATATATATATACCTTGAAACGCCATTGATGACGAGAGAGAGAGATTCGAAGCACAATTGAATCGCTATGCCCTCGTCTCAATGGGCTATATATTGTTATCGATCTGTTAATTTATATTCAAGAATTTCTCCATTTTTCAACCGTGGGCCGCAAGGAACGATTTGGGACCCATTAATTCAAGTAATCTCTATCACACTGTGTACGTTGATAAGTTTTATTAATAAAAGGTGTTCTAATTTATATTTTTTTAGTGCTTTTTATCATGTTTATTTATATTTTTATTAGCTGAAAAATCATTTTCACAACACAAACAACGTTTATTACTTAGTTTGATATATTTTCAAAATGTAAAATAATTAGTGTCTTCTCCATCACCCGAATTGTTGAACAAAAAACATTAATTGTTGAACAATAAACATTAATTGTTGAACAATACTATCCATCACCCAAATTTAAATCGAATGCCTTGTCTATTAAAAATGATGAAATTTTACATATTGGAAAATTAAAGCCATTATCAATTACAAATTTGACAATTAAGCAAATGATTAATACACATATACTATGTACAAATTAATTAGCTTAATTAATCAATGTTGTATGTTATTGGCGTTCTTCCCAGACCCTACGAAAACAGGATCCGGACAGGAAGTAGTAGTAGTTATTGTTGTCGCCAATGTCACTTGTACGTACTTACATTGGCGAGACAAATTTCTTGGAAGGTTGTGATAAGAAAGTAGCATTAGCACTCTCATCACTACAATACAAACAAGGGTGTTGCCTAAATCCTTGTTTAAGCAACACTTCCCTAGCCTTAATCACAACCTCCTTATTGCTAACCCTCCCAGGGTTCTCCTCCAACACCTTCCGAACCGCGTTGCTAAAGGCTCCATAGGCTTTGCCACCCTCCTCATCCATGTGGGCATCGGCGGAGGTCTCATTGGCTTGACACCCACTAAGCAAAATGCCATAATCACCCTTGATGGCTCGGTCATGGCTAGTAGCTTCATTGAGGCAGAAGCTAAGGCTAGCTTCCTCCTTGAACTGCTCCCTCATGTGGATGGCTATGTTGGGTGTGTCTAGGCTGGTGAGTTGCTTGAACTTTTCGAGGATCGACTCGAAGGGGATGAGCTTGGGGCGAGAATGGTGGGGTTGTGGATGCCTTGGTGCAATGGTTGATGGGCCGATTTGCTCTTTCTCTTGGTCTATTAGGCCTCCGCTGTGGCATGAGTCTGAGAGGATTGTTAGGGTTGTCTTTGGAGGTAGCTGGTTCACTAGCTCCCTAAAGTCCATATCTGCAAAAGTAGATGTGTTCCATTAGTATATCTTAATTAGATTGAGAAACATGGTTGATTCATATACCATCAACTAATAGTAGCCGAGAACCACGTCTTATTACAGTAATAGCAACATTCAATGTGGGTCCCACTTCAATGAAGTATAGGATAAACCAGATTTAGGCAGTTAGATCCTATTGAAATCCAAAATGAAAAGTAACTAAATTCTTATATAATAATTCACTATGTTCATTAACCAAACTGTCTCATACTTGACTTGACTTGAAATATTGGACTAACTAGTATTATTATAATCAATGTAACTTCAAAGTTCAAAGAATGACCCATTTCGGTCTAACTTTAATGATAGTATAATAACGACCCACAAAAGATACTTCAAGACAATAAATCGAAATTTGAAAGGTTAATTAAGGCATATCCATGCATGTAAAACCATATCTTATGTCTAACCTGTGATGAGATTGAAATCACAAGGCACAATAGCTTCATCCTTCCTATGAGGCTCATTAGGCCTCAAAGAAGGAATCAATGTCCCATGACCACTATAGTGAAAATATAGCACATCACCCTCCTTAGCACTATGGATCATTCGTCGAAGGGTCTTCTTGATGTTGGCACCAGTAGGCATGACCGATGAGCCAGGCTCATCGGTCATCAGTTCGATATCCTCCTCCTTAAACCCGAACCTCTCGATTAATACTTGCTTCATGCCAAGAACATCATTGATGCAACCATGTAACTCATTCTCTGTGTTAGGGTAATTGCACCCCACCAAAACTGCCAATCTTTTGGCCCCTAATTCCTCCATGACTATTGTGTAGTAGTGAGCAAATCTTACAAACAAGTCTTTTGTTTCTTAATTTGATGGTTGATTTGTTTGAGTTTTGTGGGGAATTTGGGGTTTGTTGACATTCCATTGACAAGCCTAGCTTGTATATCTATACACATATATTGTGGTAATCTTGCTTGTAGTGAAAGCTACCCCAATCTGTTGGAAAGTGTGGCACTCTATTCATTTACTTATTATGTTGCTTAATTAGGATGAGGTGTTAGTTTGGAACTTTATAAGAAGGAATCTTCCTCTTTCACTTTCATTATTTATTCTTAATGTGGAATGTAAGGAGGATACTTTCCCTATTAGTATCAATAAACCTAACTTTATTAGTGGAATTATCAATGGATATAGGTGGGTACATGACGTGTTAACAAAATAAAAACAACGAAGATTACTCGTGCCTTCCTTCTTTAATTATGAGAAGGTATAGTCAAATTTACAAGAAAGTATACAAGGTTTTTTGAATACCCCCTCTTTTCTCACATGTTTTTCCGAGTCGAGTCAATTTGAGTTATACGCAACAATCTTTCAAAAACTACCATCATAGATGTCTCCATACTTCATCAGTTCATCATCGTGTAATAATCAGAAACGCGTTAAATGATTAGCTTTTGAAATTAAAAGCTAGATTAACTAATTAATAAAGCAAGTTGGCCGGCCTATACACATGTAAAAGGTAAATAGGTGAAGCATGTTTGCGTACAAGAAAGCAATTAACCAAAGCTCCAATCATTTGCACATAGTTTGAATCCACAATGAATACGTCATGCAATTAATGTATTGCTTAATTCCTTTGAGAATAAATAAACTGGATTAAAGAAGGGGACCAACTTAATTAGGCAACCAACAAATTAGGCTCCTAATTAAACACGGACAGTTATATATTTTTCAACTAAAACTTCTCTCCACACGTTATGTATGTGTCATTCAACAAGCATTATCTCTTTCACACCCAATCCCAAAAAACAGGCCTTATGTCACAAATGGGTCGTCATTAGGTTCAGTTTCGGATCAGGTCATGTTCAGATCAATAAGATTTGGGTCAGTTTCAATTTTAAGTTAGTTGATATTTGGACCAATAAGTTTGTCTTATAAAATAACAAAAAAGGTTTGGTGGAAAATATTCGCGTGTGATTCAGTTCGGGGCATTTCAAGTTTCGATCCAATTTTAGGCTAGCTAGCTATTCTAGGAGTCCGTTCAAACATGGATTGATTCGGGTCACTTTTGCTAAATCTACTTATAGCGTATTGAAACATACGAAATTTGTATAGGTAATGGAGGGCTTAACATAGTGAAGTACTCATTTTAAATGAGCTAGACCACCTAAAAATAGTCTTGTATATTTTGTTGAATTGTTTGTGCAGCTTAAAACTTCTAGCAAATCTATACATAATTAAGATTAACAACAATGGAAGTGAACCTAAAAGCTTCCCACATAATCAAGCCGTCTGAACCTACCTGGGAGGGAGTTTCCTCCCTGTCCGAATGGGATCAAACCGGTGTGACCACTCGTGTTCCAACCATCTACTTCTACAAGCACTCGAAAGAATGGCTTGAATCTTCTAATTTGATTATTGATACTCTAAAATGGTCAATGAGTCGCGCCTTGGTCTACTTTTATCCCCTAGCTGGTCGTGTCAGGTGGATAGGCCAAGGGCGACTAGAGTTGGTCTGCAATGGCTCAGGGGTGGAGCTCATTGAGGCTGAATCGAGCTCTGAGTTGAGTGACTGTGGGGACTTCTCATGAACTAGCCAATTCAAAGACCTTGTTCCTGATGTGGATTATGATAAGCCTATAGACGAGCTGCCTCTGATGTACGCACAGGTAACTGTATTTCGCTGTGGCGGAATTTTCCTGGGGGTAACTATATCACACATTGTTGCAGACGGCCAAAGTGAATTGCAGTTCATGAATGAATGGGCTAGGCTAGCTCGTGGAGAGCCAATCGAAACGGCTCCATATATTGACCATACATTATTGAAAGCTCAAGACTCCCCTAGGGTTCAAATAGCTCCAGGGGTGGATTTGATCGCACCGGTACCATGAGTAATAGGCAAAGAGAATAACTTAGAGGAGCGAAAGAAACCGACTATGGTCTCTATACTACCCTCAACAAAAGAACAACTAAACAACCTTAAGGAGGCTGCTAACAAGGGCTTGGATGCCGAGAAAGTGCGTCCCTATAGTCGCCATGAAGTGGTGGCCGCCCACGTGTGGAGAAGCGCGTGCAAAGCATATGGGTACTAAGACGAGAAACCGACAGGCCTAGGGTTTTCAATCGATATACGCGGCCGGATGAACCCTCCTTTGCCATCAAAGTACTTTGGCAATGCCATCCTAGACATCGTGGCACTCAGTAGGTTTGGGGAGATCAAGACGCAGCCATTGAACTGTACTTGTGGTAAAACAAGAGAGGCATTGAGAAAGCAATTGATGAATATGTTTGGGCCAACATTCAGTGCTTCAAAACATTGCCCATTCCAAGATCTCCATTCAGGGAAGAAAGAGAGTGGCCCATTTTTTGGAAACCCTAATATTGGGGTGATAAGTTGGTTAAACCTTCCAATCTATGGGCTAGATTTTGGGTGGGGAAAGGAGATCCACATGGGCCCAGGAGCACATGATTCTGATGGTGATATCCTGGTCCTTCCTGGGCCTCCTGATGATGGGTCTGTGAAGATTGCTTTGTGTCTACAAGTGGCCCATATTGATGATTTCAAAAAATATTTCTGAGGATATTTCATGTAAAAATCAAATATCTTCTTAACTGGCAGTCCACTCAATCGACTTACGAGTTATTTTGACCGACCATCCATCTTAGTTAACGTGTGATTAAATGGTATTATTTCCTTTTTGTTTTTACCTTCCACCAAAAATCTAATTACCCCAAAAAAAGAACGAATATGTACAAATGTTGTAAATTGTGTTACACTTTTGTAATGCAATAAAATATTTTACATCGACATCATTTGTTTTATAATTTCTCAATGAACTGTATATTATACATGTTTTTTGCAAAATATCTTGAAGAAAATATATTTATAATATAATTGGAAACAATAGAGACTAATTATGAGGCAAAATATAGAGACTAAGGTTTTTTTTTTTTTTTGCGTGATTTAAATACTTATTTAGTGACTGATTACCTTGCCGTAAACTGCAAGACTGGCCAACCTGTTCCACCCATATTAGGTCAACGCTTCAATCCAATAATTAATTCAAAATTATGAATTATAATAACGAAAAATATTGGATTAATCAGTCAACATTATCAATCTATATATATAAATAACCTTATCGATCAACTTCCCATCTCAACGTATATAATTAAAGTTCTTAATACATTCACCTCCATTGCTTTTCTTTCTGCAATAATTTTGCTCCCCAAAAAAAAAAAAAATTTTTTGAGTGCAAATGGAGAATACTACGATTCAGTCATCTTGTTCAAATGATGAAAACAGTTGGGATGAGCCAAAGAAAATTGCTGGGCAATTTTACATAGTCAAAATCGAAAGCTCACTTGTCGATTCGTTGAAATCGGAGATCGAAATGGTCGAGGAGATGAGAAGAGAGATGGACGAAGCCAAAGCAGCCATTGCTGAAGAAATAGCCTCCATCAAGGTATGAATATGCTAGCTACCTTCTTCATGTAAATGCTTCCAATTAAACATCTAGATTTGAATAAACTCATGTGGTAATTAATGTTCCTCTCACCACTTGGGCATTATATTATACTTGATTTTTCTGGTAAGTGCGGGCAAGTTGAACTGGCTTCTATCTCAGGGGTACCCAAATAGGTTACAGATCAGAGTGGATCGGGTCTGGAGACCTGTTATAGCCCAACAGAAACCTCAAACAGGAGGGTGTAGTTTCCTCTTGTTTGACACATTTAATAAATAGGTAAATTTCATATCAGCCTTGAAAATAGCTTAGATTCACTCAAAATTGAAAAATAATATATTTTCAAGCTAAACAGTCAAATCGTGTCCACTTCTAGTCGAAATCGGTTCGGTTTGTATTGGTCTAGGGTTTCTCTCAGTAATTTCTAATCAGGTTATCGTATCAGGTCAGACTTTCCTAACTCCAGTTGACACAAGCTATGGGTACCAAGTGGGTCATATTATATTTTACCATTATCGGCTTGTTGTAACTTGCAACTATTTGTAGGAAAAATTACGCAACGAGGGATATAAACTTTGGGGCTATAGTTATTGGTATTCCGGAGGAAGGAAGGATCGAGGACCCTATCTGAGGGAGGAGATTGCTTATTGGCTACGAGTACTACAAACACAATTTCCTGAAGAAGCCAATGTAAGAAAGTGCAATCTATATATTCATGTAATGTAATAGTCTTCTTTAATTTGTAACGGGTTTGCTAATTAATTAACACCGCTTCCAATTGTTTTTACATATACAGGACCTTAATTTCGAATCAAAATTAGAAGCAAAATCCAAAACAGAAGCCATCGATTTCGACGAAAAAATAGAGGAATTGAGCAGGAGATTGAGTCATGGGAGAAGAAGTATAGCAGATGAGAAAAGGATGCTTAGACAAGTCAAAGAGCTACAAAGAAGGAAGGACCAACCCAATGACCATGCCTTAAGACTAGATTGCCGTTCCAGAGGAGCTATGGTACGGTATATATGCTACATTCCTGTATGATTTATCTTGCTACCTATATGTCGTGTATGCATAAACATAACAGAAGACGTACCCTCGCATGGGTGACGGTTCAGTGGTAAGAGCCCCGAGTGTCATGCGGTGGGTTTCAAGTTCGATCGATTCCCAGCCAATGCAGCTGCATGGCTTAGGGTTTCTGCCTTGGGTACCTCAGCCTTGCCTGTCATGTGGGTTGCGGCCTGCGGGCTTCTCACATGGTTCGGGTTTACCGCACACGTAAGTGGGTGGGTTCCTCGTTACCCAAAACAAAAAGAGAAACAAAAAAAAGAATGTAACATAAGAATTATAAATATTTATGGAAGCATATATTCTTAATTAGCAGCCACGTAGATAGAATTATGTTAAAAAAATAAATATATAACAAACGCCGGTGAAAAAATACATAAACGTGACATCCAGAGCTAATGAATAATGACCGAGTTGTTCATTTGATTAATTAACTAAGCTAAGCTTGTACTTGAGATACAGTGGAGATTGAAGAACCTGAGATGTCAACTGAAGAGAGAAACACAGGCAAAGGAGCAGTTTGAGCAGAAGAAGGCTGAAATGGAGAAGGAGATCATGGCTTTGGAACAGAAAAAAGCTAAGATCAACCAGAAGAAAGGCATAGCCAACCAACGCATTTTACAGCTCAAAATGCTGTTGAATGATCAGGTAACCTACGTACGCACATTTATATATAGCAATCAAATCATCACATTGTTTAGCTTAATTACTTTAGATCCCTTAGGTAAAAAAATAACTCATACGTGATTTGTACAATTAGAGATGACTTAGGGCGTGTTCGGTAAAATTAGTTGTTTTAGTAATGGGTAGCTGTTTTACTAGTTGGATTGACACTCACATACATATAGTAAATCGAAGCAATACTTATAGAAGACAACCACGCATGATAATTACTGTAATTAGATGAGTATTCATGACCGTACTTGCTATTCAATCACCATAATTATGGTAGTTGTCTTGTAACGACAAGCAATATGACCACGTACGTCGAATATTTTATGTGTAAACTGGACTCGAAATTAAGCAGACAATTTTTGTTTTGTTGATGGCAGAATGCTCTTTACGATGAATACATAACGATATTACATAGAACAAAAGAGCTTGCGGAGAAGAAAGACATGGTGGCTCATGAAGAACTATGTAACAAACAGGTTAGTCCACTTATAATGATGATTAGTTGATTAATTATCAATTTGAAATATAATTAGGTATTTTCAATTATTAACACAGTCATTGAATTTTACTAACCTGTAAATTTCAATATTCTCTCCATTCATATATATGAAATTAGGTTGAGGAGTTCATGTCTAGATGGAAGGACGATGATTTATTCAGTTCAAACTACAAAACAAGTATCATAACATCGCTTCGTGATCGAAGGCTAAGTTATGATGGAAGAATGAGGAACTATGGCGAAAGATTTCTTCCTAACAATTCATAGATTACTTAATTTAATTATTCAAGTGTTACATATATATAATCATGTAAACATTTGTATGTATTGTATTTACATATGATTCTCTTATGGTAAAGTGTATCGGGATGGGATTTAAAACTAAATTAGCCTAATTAAAAATATACAGGAGAAAAATAAGCTATTCGACGAATCTTGTTAATAATGTTAATTTTCCTGTTTTTAATTAGGTACGGGTTATTACATGTCAAGAAAAGCTGTCACGTATTTAACTAGTTTTAATGGAGGCTTAGCCACCAATTAATAGGCTAAGCTCAGTTTTCTAATTTCCCGTACCCAGTTCCCATGTCCCCCTTATATCGATCTATCTATATTCTCTCTTCCAACTCACACTACTGTTCACAAATATATTACAGCTCCAAATAAATGGAGGATTAAAGATTAAATAAATAAGAAGAAGAAGATCGAACTATTATTTAATTATAATTTCAAAGTACAACACAGTTCTTTAAAAAGTTAATTTTCCTCCAAAAAAGAGAGAATCTGATTATAATTAGTATCCTTTAATTAAATCATAAAACACAATTAATCATTAAATGGGCAATCTAGGGGAATTATAGCCATTTGTACATTATCGTGCTCTTGTGCTCAATTAAGGACTTTCTTTTTGATATATTTTTTAGTGATATTCTTCTTTATTCACATCATAATACATAAAATTTAATATGCGCAAACTATTTTTGTTTCTGTGCAAAATAAAAGAATAGTTAATTTGGTGTGATTGGATCAAGCATTCATAAGCGACTTTGAGATTCAAAAAGTCGTTAAACCCATGAATAATGAGGCTTGGCTTATGCCTTGGTCATACCCAAGCGAATTAGCCTAACTCAGATTGGGATGTGAGTATTACCCAAATTCGAAAAATTCTATCAAAATCATATAATTTTGCATCCGAATGGATGATGAAAATATGCTTTAAGTGGATATAGGTATTACGTTCGAAAATGGGTATGAGTATGGGTATGGATTTTTCAAACCTGTACCCAATCATGTACCCAATTTAATAGTAAAAGGTGAACAAAATATAGTAAAACCCAAAAATAAATGTTACGCATAAAACTCTAAGTATATAGTGTTTATTTGTTTGAAATAAATTTTTTTTTTTTACAATTTTAAATTCCGTGAGTTCATCTAGACATGAATTTTAATAGTGTCACTTGAAATTGATAATCAAATATAGTGTGAATGCAAATATGACTTGAATATGTGTGAGACTTTGCGCACTGTATGTATACTTGAATAAAACTCGTAAACCCAAAAAACTCGATGGGTATGGATATGAGTATAACCATTCGAAACCCGATGAGTATGGTAATGAATATGGGTATAATTTTTGAAAATATATATGAGTACAGAGTACGACTCAATCTGCCGCACGCCCATCCTTATTTCCTCTATAGACGAATGAGGTTGCACACCCCGCAACCAAAAAAAAGGCAACAATCGGCCCTTGTTTTTCTTAATGACAATTCGAGTACTCGTTTTTTTAAATATGACAAAATACCAAATTAAATATGGGAATCGGTTTCTGTACTTACATGAGTGCTTGTAATAGTGAGACCCTGTACAGATATTGTCTATACTGAAAATAGTTGTTGTTATTGATTACAAATATTGTCTTCAATTATATGCTAGACTAGATGACCATATCAAAAACAAATTTATGCTAATTATTGAGAGAACTATATAATAATTACGGAGAATAAATATAAAGAATAAATAAATTAACTTTAAAAAATGCTTTCCAAGCTTTGACCAGCATGCTTGCCGTGGGCGGCAAGTTCCTAATGTTTTGAATTACCAAAACATTATTGAAGATTTCAAATATATTGAAATAATTAATCAATAAACAAGATCATTAATCTGAAATCTCTGTATTTAAGCTTCCTAGTTTGTGCCCATTTGAACATATATAACATTCATTTTCATTTTTTCTCTTTCTAAGTACTCTCAATTTGGCAAAAATGGAAGAAATTCATTCATCATCTTCCAATTTCGAAAACAATTACGACGATTATTATTCACAGAAATCCCAAGAAAAAGTTTCCCATCAATTTTATTTGGTCAAATTCTGCCCTCATTTGTAGATCCTGCATTGAAAGAAAAGATCGAGAAGTCAAATGAGCTCATAATAAAGAGAATAGATAGAGCTTGAGAAATTATTTCACGTGAAATACGCTCTATAGAGGTAATTCAATCTTTGGGTTGACCGGTCCCTAAATTTCATGCTTCTAAACCTAGTGTGGGTGTAGTTTCCTTAAATTTTTCGAGAAGTACGGAAAGTACTTGTTTATGATTAAGCTTAATTACTTGTACTATACAGAGTATGATGGATTATACTTTATTAATTAGTTAGTTATTGCAATTGTTAATCAAATTATATGATTGATCTATGCATGTTTGCAGGTAAAGATGCATGAAAAGAGAGATGAGATTGATAAGCTTCGAATATACGGAAATTTCGACGTGCAATACTTAATGAGTTTTGTTGAGGGTTTGCTCCGACGATTTGAGATTCAATGGCCTGGAGAAAACAAAGTAAGCATGCACCTCCAACATCGATCCATCGTCAAATTCATCTAGCGATATTATAATAGAATCATCTCAATTAAAAGCTTTCAGTTGATGCACGGTTAGTAACATTTAGGAAGTGTTTTGTTTTCAAGCACGGATTTTCGACTCCGTCCTAGGGAGATGATTTTGTCGTTTTTGTTTTCGTTTTTAACTAACTATTGTTCAATTTTTATGATCGATTAAACTACAGAAAATTTGGTCATTTGTTTGCTTAATGATAATTTGCAATTCGTTTGCGTAGGATATTGATCTCTAACCCTTCTTTTACAAATGTTTTCACAAAGTTCTTGTTTTGTGGATCGCTTGAAATCAGCCTCTCTAAGGGCAAAGATGTCAGTGGAGGTAATGCTGCCTGCATCTGGATCTCGCCAAACCCTGCGAAAGCAGGACCCACACTGAGAGTTGTTGTTGTTGTTGTTGCGTAGGATATTGATTTGGACCAAGATCTAGAAGTAGTCAACGGCATAGTAGAGGACATCAATGTTGATGACAAAATTGAAGAATTAAGCAACACATTAAACCATGGGAGAAGAAATTTAGCTGACGAGAGAAGGATACTTAGAGAGCTCAAAGTGATGCAAAGGAGGAAGAAGCACCATGATCATCCTGTTAAACCAACAGCATTTCAAAGGCCAAGATGGAATTCTAAAGAATGCATACAACAACGTATTCTGGTAAGTAAAATAAGATACTCGTCGCTTTGTCCTAGAAATCTTAGTAAAACACATATTTCTATAGTCCCATAATATTGTCAAATTAATTTTCATCTCTAAAAACGAGTTACTACGTACTTCTATAGCTTGAACAACCAATTTCGACCATGTACACCATACATTATTAGCCCAAAATGTAGTTCCAATGATGGAGTTTGTGCTTCTTATTTATGTAGGCGGCGTTGAAGCAGGCAAGAGATAAAAAAGAGAGAGAAAGGAAGCTAATCGAGGAGTACGAAGCAATAAAGGATGAAACACAGAAGCAGATTATGCCATTGAAGGAGAAAGAAGCTGACATTGATCGAAAGAAGGCTAGAGCAAACCGACGCATCTTGAAAGTTAAAACGCGACTAAATGAACAGGTAGTTTTATTGTGCGTATGAGGTATAAAGGTTGGCGTAGGTGTAATTAAGACCCAAGTCTTTGGTAATAACTTCAAAAAACTTTACTACCGAGTAGGCTGATTGGCACCTACAGATAAATAGGTGATTAAGTGCATAAATACCTAACCCTGGATTCAAAACCGATTAAGTTTGAAACTTTGTGTCAAAGTTGTTTACGTTTGCCAAAAAAAGTTATATCTACTTATCGATTTTGGCCAATCGATAATAACAATCGATTTCAAAGTTGATCTAAATTGAACGTTAATTGACCTAATTAATCCAAACCCATACATATTGTGACGTTTGCGAAAATCAATTATACGTCAAAATTATAGTGCATGTGCAAATTATAGTTAGGGAACTAGCTAATATTTTCTTCTTATTGTAAAGCTCTTGAGATTTTTGCTTGTTTTTTGAAACAGGTTGCTATTTATGATGAATATTTGACACTCAAAATTAAGGCTAATGAGCTCGCAGAGAAGAAAGATTTGGTAGCTCTTGAAGAGCTATCTTACAAACAGGTTAGTCAGTCTCAGTCATGGTATATTTCAATTTGACACAATCATTTCTTATCTCAACATTTCCCTTGAAAAAAAAAAGAAAACGAAAAAGGAAGGAATTTGTTAGAGTATAAACCTATTCCCGAGCCTTCAATCATTCGTTTAAGTTTTTGGTTGAGTTGGTGCATGAATATGGTATCAGAGTCTTGAATCGCATTCGTATGGTATCAGAGCTTACCAATACAAATTTCAGATCAACAAGTATGATACTTATAAGTACAGGCTGGAGGTAATTTTTTTGACGGGCCTGTCAAAAAGGTTCGAATTCCGTCAAAATTGATCAGAATTTTTTATGGACGCGGTCAAAAGTATGCAGAACTCGTGAAAATAATTTTCGAGATATGTGTTCTCTGTACCTCCGTCAAAAATTTTTACTTTCCGTCAAAATTTCCGTTGCATATTTTGACAGACTAAATATCCGTCAAAATTTGCCGTCAAAAAAAATTAATTAGCCTGTTGTGATATACCGTGTTCAAGAACCATCTCAGCCAAAAGATTAAGCTGATGATTAAAGGCTCGGGAATAGGTTTATATTTTGACAGAATTGAAGTAGAAAATTATTTATTTTGTTTCTCTTTGTGGTATTGTTAGGTTGAGGAGTTCATGTCTCGTTGGAAAAATGACGAGTCATTGAGAACTAATTATAAAAGAAGCATTATACCAACACTTCGTCATCGAAAGCCAAGTTGTGACGGTCGTCGATTGGAGGAAGAAGTGTGGAGAAAAATTCCTTAATTTGTCACAATTTATCGAGTTTTTGAATAATCATGTTACTGAAGAATTGTGTTTGATTTATTTTGTTTCTTTTTCACTGAAATATTGGGATTATCTTCTCTGCTATGGGTCTCAGAGTATGATTACATTAACACATAAATCAGTGCCCCTTCTATTTAAAATAGTGCTGGCGAAAATTCGGGTTCGGTCTAAATTCGGATCGGATAAATCAGATAATGCCGAAAATCGGATAAGAAATTGATGATTGATCTCTTTTTCGGATCGGGGCAATTCGGATCAGGCTAAATTCGGGTATTGGATTCGAACTACAAAATTATGAAAAATATTGTATTGTAATTTAATATTCAAATGAAAAATTCATGAATGTACACAATTTTTTTCGAATCAGATAACTTCATATCAAACAATTTTTTCTAACTATTCGAGAAACGACTCAACCAAAAATTTAAATTGATGGTTAAAGACCAAAAAATAGAGTTATGATCTAATACACCCCCTCACGCGAATGCCCTTTGGGCTTGCAGCGAGGCTGTTGCAGATGCTCCCAACTTTACGCAATAAATCAGTATGGGGATTGTTGATATTCGAACCCGAGACCTCTCGATCAGAAAGACTTTGATATCATACTCAAAAACCATCTCAACCAAATTTTTTTTATAATAAAAAGATATTTATGTAAGTTTATAATCTTCTCATCAGTAACATAAAAATAGTATTAGACTCCCTAATTGGGTCAAATGCTTCCAATAGTATACCAAAGGGCATTTATGTAAACCATGATTCGATCCTAAGCGTTGACGAACTTGGTTGCCGTGAACTGCAAGTTCCAGCTCCATGCATCAGCCGGTCAATATTATACTCTGACAGCAGAAAGTTGTTGAATATTTCAAATATATTGGATTAATTAATCAGTAAACAAGACCACAAAATTAAAATAGTGTCAACTTAATTATATTTTTACATATGGAAGAAATTTTTTCATCATCTTCCAATTCACATAATCCTGAAATGAAAGCTGTGCATCAATTTCATTTCGTCAAATTCCACCCATCATTCGTAGATCCTGCCTTGAATGATAAAATTACGAAGGCGAATGAGATCATCGAGAGATTGGACACAGCCGGAGAAACAATTGCGACCAAAATCAGTTCCATGTAAGTACCTCTAACACCGAATATCAAATTCTTTATCGAGGAATTAACTTAACTAAAAGTATGCTGATATTTAAAGGTTTAGAAAAACTCGCATATTCTGTAACATAAATCAATAGGAACATTTTCTTTTAAACGGTTGTTTGCACGCGTCTAATTTCAATTTGAAATTTAGTAGTAAAATTATTTCGCATATATATAGGACTTTAATTTGGACCCAGATTTGGAAGAACAAGCGAAAGAGGACACCAATATTGACGAGAAAATTAAGGAATTAAGCAACAAATTGAATCATGGGAGAAGAAAGTTGGCTGAGGAGAGAAGGCCGCTCAGAGAGCTTGGAGAGCTCAAAGAGATGAAAAGACAGAAAGAGCAACTTGGGCACCATCTCAAAACAACATGTGAAAGGTCAACATGGAATTCTAAAGAATGTATGCAACAACGTATTCATGTAAGTATTTTTTTTCGATTTATTATATGTACTTATTATCAGTATTTTGCAACTTTCAGAACAATTCAACACTGTTAAGTATTTATTGAAAATATCTAGTTATATTTTCTTCTACCATTCCGCATGTTTAAGCACGTTTCAGCATATTTCAGCACTTTTTAGCAATAAGCACTAATAAGAACTTCTCACAAGTCAAAAAAAGTATGCGCCCATAAGTGCAATAATGCAACTCATAGTGCAGGTTCAATGATGGGGTCTGTGCTTGAATGTAGTGTGCCTTGAAGACGTTGAAAGATGTAGAAGAGCAAGATGGAAAGTTAACCAGGGAATACGATGCAATAAAGGATGAAACACAGAAGAAGGTCAGACCCTTGAAGGAGAAAGGAGCTATGATCAACCGAAATAAAGCCCGAGCAAACCAACGCATCTTGAAAGTTAGAATGCAGCTAAGCAAACAGGTCCAGTATAGGACTTATCAGCTAATAAAACTAACACATTTCCGATATATACTACTCAAATAATTGTTTGGTATCGTATTTGACCCTGGATCCAAATTAAGTAGAGTTACGTACTAAGTAGATTTCGAAGCAAGCTTCGACAGAGTCTTCGACGCTCAAGTTAGAAAGAAGAAATGGTATAAACTAGTGGGCGGAACGTAAAGAGATAATTTTCTTGCTTAAGCTCAAACTTGTTACTCCAATTGTGGTCCAAGCTTGGCTTTTTGTAAGGGAATTAATGGTAAACCTTTGGGGACGCTGGGTTGGTGCTTACTTATATAGGTTGGGTTTGTTATATATGCCCTTTAACCAATTTGTCGAGCCTCTGTACTTTTTTCTTGGGTAAGTTACCAGGGTTTTCAGACGAATTAGGGTATATTTATTATGAGTATATTGAATTTGCTATCTGCTCCAACCAATTTCGATCAGTATGTTCTAATTTGGGTATGTTACGACTTATTGCAGATAATACATGTATGATTGATTAATTGAGCGATATAATTTTTAAGTTGACTCCACAACTGCTCTAGTTAATTAAAGTGCACGCTAATTATAACAAATTATGTTATAAATAAAGTAAAAAAGGACCGAACGAGATAACGTTAAAGTAAATTATTGATCCTCTCAATTACCATTGTCTAAAAGTGAAAAAAAAAAAAAAAACAGGGACAGAGCATCCACATTAAAAGAAAGTGAAAAGGAGAGCATGTACGTACATAATATCTGTCAGCAATAGATAGATATATGCCATGATCATCTACCTTTTCCCCACCGTTACTCCACTTTGAATTGATTTACACTCTTTTTCTCTCCCTTCTTCTTCCTTCCATTGGGACTCTTAGTTACCGTTACATACTAGTCAATTTAGGTGCTTAAAAGTGATGATATTATAGCTAGCTAGCTAGCTACCCTCCTTATTTTTGGTGCTGAATTTCACCACCCCAACGTGAGACGACTGAGGGGGGCATGGGAGGGAAGAAGATGCAAGAAACGACGTCGTTGAGGTCGTTGTCTGGCCGTCGGGACTCGGTTTCACCAGCACCGCCCGCCGGCAATCAGACCCAACACCATGCCAAAGCAGTCAATGTTGGGTGCATGTCTGGTATTTTCCACCTAGTTTCTAAGTACCATGCCCGACGTAAATTTCTCACTTTTGGTACGTACCTGTCTACTGTACCTTGATTAGTTAGGTTCAGTTTAGGAATTTTTTGTCTCTCAATTTAATTGCTAATCATTCACCATATGCATGTAATTTGTACTTAATTGCATGCTTATATGCATAATATAGGAATTGTCACTAGCTAGTGTAATACGATGCAAGATATATTTACTAACTTACATACATGAAACAATTGTCTGAATACGGTAAAGTCTCTGAATATATTTAGTTATTTACTAAATTACATCCATTTTCATTTTCAACCAAAAATATATATATATGAAATAACAATTTTGATAAAAAAAATATTTTGAAATTTGTAAAATTTCGCTTTTTTTTCTCTATAACTTATAGCAAACTTTGCAATTTTATGGTAATTAAACTGAACACGAAGAAATTTGCAATTTTCAACCTGCTAACTTTTATTACTATTTTTTTTAAAAATGAAACAGGAAAAAGGCAAGAAGTGAAAGCACCCCCACCAGCAAAACCCAAAACCACCACCACCACCGCCACCTCCACCACAACCATTACATCTCCGCCGCATAACTATAAATGCTCATCGGAAACCACCGGGAGAACATCCCTAGAGATACCAAGAAGTCCAATGATTCCGGCGGAAATACGAAGCTCCGGATCAGCCAACTCGCCGAGGGTGGTGGCGCGTCTGATGGGAATAGAGGACATTCCGGCGTCTCCACAGGCGTCGATGGTGGTGGCGGATTCCGCGGGGGAGAAGCGGAGGAAGCTGCTGGGGGCGTTGGAGAAGTGCGACGAGGACTTGAGAGCTCTCAAGAGGATCATTGATGCGGTGCGTGCGTCGCAGACTCCGCCGCGTGAGGCGGAGAGGGTGGCGGGTGGAGGTGGTGGGAAGAGAGAGAAAGGGGTGGAGGAAGAAGAAGACTGGGAGGAGGAGGAGAGAGAAGATGAGCCGAGTCCGGTGTCGGTGTTGGATTTTCATCACCGGTCTCCTCCTTTGACCGCCCATTCCAAAAGGACTCGATACGGTGAGTTTTGCATACCTTTTTTAAAATTCTTTTTTTCTCTCTCTCTCTCAATTTTTTCTCATATGATTCTCCTATTCAACCGAAACAATAATTTTAAAAAATTAATATTTGTAAAATATCGGAAAGGTAATTTAGTTTGTTGATCAATTTTAAAATTGTTTGAGCTCAATCTCTTATATTTTCCTCTAAATTAAAAGTTAATGGTTAAAAGCACATTTTTTTTAACTAATTGACAATTTTTATATTATAATGAGCATCATAGACTAGTGAATATTGGTGTTGCATCTATGTATTTTTCTTTGAAAACATCAATTAATTTAATTAGTAAAATCTTAAGTAATTTAAAATTTTATTTATCCTAATTTGGCCTCCATTTCAAGGAAAAATGCATGCCAAGTTTATTTTTATCACATTACAAAATTTTCTTTTTTTTTGTGTACGTGTTTTTATATTGAAGGAATTACAGATATTATTGCATATGTTCAAAGACATCTTATTATTATACTTTCGGAATTGACACAAACTTTTTTTTTTTTACCAATCAAACTTTAGAGTAAGACTAATATGCGATTTATATTCTACGAACCGTAACACTTCATTAATCCATGGGTAACGTAGGCAACATTATTGCACAAAACTTTTAGCACATGTTCTACCTTTACCTCCACTCAAATTGTCATCTTTTACTATGGGACACTATGATCGTTTTTCTTTTGCCTTCCCACATCTTTGAGTACAACATAAGATTTTTTCTTAATTAAAAAATTATTTTACCTAACTGATCCCCAAAAATTCTTTTTTTTTTTTTTTAACGGCAAATCTAATGCCCTAGCTATTCTAGCTTCAAGTTACTATATAACTCATTCATGTTATTCCCTTTTTTTTCTGTATAAGTGACAAAAAAACAGTATAATATAACTAAAATATAACAAAAAATAAGAGAATCGGATCTGGGATCCAATATATTCAAAACAGTATAATATAAATAAAAGAAATAGTAAGAGACAATATCATTAACAAACCTAGCCATGCAAAAGGGACAAAGTTTAATCCACCATAACATAAGAATATAAGATACCCCATCATATATAATTCCAGTCCAATAAATTTTAAAAAAAAAAGGAAGTCAATATGGTCCCACAACTCTGTCTAAAAACTATGCTAGCTAGTGGTGGTTGATTGTTCCTTGTCTTGGGATGCCTTTTTCATGCTTGAGCTCAATGAGACGTACCAAATCAGAGACCCCCTCTATTATTCCACTCCAAATGTGAATGCACCCCATCAAGCACCTTTGCTTTCTAGCCAAAGTGCTCTGAAAAAGAGAAGCTTGATAATGCAAAAAGGGCATAAGCACAATCAAAACCATATCCCTCCTACACTTCTCTTTTTATTTCTATCGATATGTGTATCATCATGATTCATTCCCCACATATTGGGACCATATAATTTTTCAGATTCCGTAAAAACATGACCCATATTCAGAATTGTTGTTGTTGTTGTTGTTGTTGTTGTAATAGTATATTGAGATCATATAATTGTGTCTCCCATGCTCCATTGCCTTTTTTTAGTGTTTTTTTTTGGGGGTTTAAGTAAGTTGGACACTCTGTTGAGCACTATTGAGTGATAGTGCATTGGGGCCGAGAAGTCTTACAAAGACACATCTCGAATCCAAATCTAAGAGAGACACATGCATTTTTGTCTTAAGCATTTCCCTTCATAAGGGAGAAGAGCATGCCTCTACCAGAACTTAAACCTCGATGGCCGTTCAGAAGTAGAATATTCAAATCACTTGTAACAAAAATCTTTAAAATCATCTTCTTTGATTTGCTGATGTCCTAGCATGACCCTAATCCTATAAATTTACTGCCATCAATTTGTTGATTATGATTGCAAATTAAGAAAAGAAGTTAACTTAACCTAATCCTAAAAATTTCTTGTTATAAACTTGTTAATTAGTGCTTTGATTGAACCAACTCATTATACAGGGAAAGTGTTACACCAGCATCATGTTCAGAAGCAGCAAAAGCAAAAACCAGTCAGGAAGATGAAGCCAGGGGATGAATACAACTCTGGCTTTTGTTTTCTCGACAAATCAACATCACCTTCATCAGTCACTAACGTCACCACTTTGACATCAGTATTTCATCCTACCAAAGCTCGATCTCCTCTGATCGACACTGCTCGAAGATTAGCGACAACTGCAATACTGCCATGGAGCAAAGCAGTGGTGGAGAGCGTGGAGGAGGTTTGTAGGGATGTCGAGTGGGGACAGACAAGCGAGGTTGGGGTAATCGGGTTGCTCATGCAAGACTTCATTTTCAAAGACTTGGTTGAAGAGATCACCAAAGAGATGATGCTGATGATGAAGAACAAGAGAAGCAGCTGTTTTGATTATGTTTTTGGCTCTTCTAGGATTAATGTTAGTTTGCCCGATGAGGCTTGTAAAAGAAAATTGTGTTTCTAGGGCTTCCAATGCCCTGTTATGTCGTGTGTTTTGGGTTTGTAAGACCATGTAAATTCAAATGCTATATGTGAGACGATTTGTAGGTACATTTAAAACTGGCTAGGAATTTCTCAGGTGATGGGACTTCTTAAGCAGCTCACAGTGCTAACCGAACGCAAGCCATGTCAAGGACTACACCTAAGCCTAGTAAAATTGATCTGAGATCCCAACCGAACGATCCGAATTCATATCTGATCCGACATTCGAAATATACTCACTCGAAAGTGAACCTGAAATTCAAATTAACGCAACTGAACCATACCCGACCTGAAATTTTCAACAAAGGTGCTTATTTTTGCACGGTAAGTTTATTGGACTAAAAATTGATTGTCCCGAACCCAATTCAAATCGAAGTTCACCCGATCCAAATATAAGCGAGCTAAATTGGGACCAGAAATTCAACAGTAAATCCAAACCCAAGAAATTGGTATGTGCAAATATCTTTGTGGACTCAAAATTTGGGCCAGGCCCAATCAGAGGCAGTGAAGAAGAAGCTATAGAGAATGGTCAACGTTGGCAGAGATAGAATCATAGAAAGGGTGGGACCGCTGTAACCGCGTAGACCGCGTTGCCCCCGCGTTGCCCACTCGATGAGAGAGAAAGGGGCCCAGGAAAAGCAGTATTCAAAAAAGAAAGGGCAGTGAAAAGATACTTCAGTTGCTCGGTGAATTTACAACTTGGCCCACGACACAGCAAACTCTCAATGTGGATTCCGTTTTTACGGAATCTAAGGAGATTTAGCTGTAGGCAATCTTATTTCTACCAATATTTTTATCTATAAAGAACTCGGCCCAGGATGTTCTTTAAAAAAAAACAATTAAAAAAATTATAGTTTTACTAGTTAAGGTCTGTTCTATTTCGCGTTTTAGATAGATAGATAGATAGATAGATAGATATAAGGAGATGTAAGGAGATGTAAGGAGCTATAAGGAGATGTAAGGAGCTGTAAGGATAGATATAAGGAGTTGTTGAATTGTAGATAAGTTATATAGTATAATTTATTTTACAATGAACGTTTTGGATGAAAAATAATAATATGAAAATAATATACTTATTGAAAATAAATAATTAATTAAGTTAATTACACTCCAATAAAATATAATAATCCTCATAAATTTGGTGAATAAAATTTCGTCAACTTGAGGTGATTTTTTATATGAACATTTGTTTGATCGAACAAGCAAAGTATAATAAAAAAAATAATTTTTTTTTACAAAATTGAATACAACTCTTTAAATAAATTCCTATTTTCAGTAAATAATAATATAAATAAATGTATGGTCATCTATAATAATATATATTTTATGTCGAAACTCAAATATAATTTACGGCATTATATTATGTTTTTATGTTTATGTAAATGTTTTGTTCATAAGATATTTATAAATTTTGTATATTGGTAGTATCATTCAAAAATATACATATTTTTGTAACTAAAATAAATGAATGTTATAGAAAATCTATGAGATGTAAGAAGATGTATGAAGATGTAAGTAGATGTATGGAGATGTAAGAAGATGTAAGTTGATGCAGAAAGTTCTAAGGAGATGTAAACTCTCAGCTAAATCCTAAAGAACGCGAAATAGAACAAGGTCTTAGTTATCCAATAATGATAGTGATCCCAAATTCCCATGGATTTTTGTGTGAGATTTAGTTAATACAAAGAATATTATTATAACGCACAAAAATAATAATGCTCAATGCAGGTCCTTTTATAGCGACTAGCGAGATATGCGAATATTTAAATATATTTTATTTTACTTTTACAACTACTTCTATCAATAAATATGTCGATTTTTATAAACCCACGAGAAAAGAAATAATTTATTAATTTTTTTGTTAAGTAGATAGTTATGTTTACTATAAAATATAAATGATGTAACTAGAACAAAAATATGACTTTTTGTACATAACTTATGAGAACACTTACACATAATTGGAGAATTCATAGTAAGTCGTTCGAAATTCAACTTTTTTTGACCTCGTTCATTGGATCACTTATAATTTGATATTATGTTTCAAATTAATATACATGTAATAGTTACGTTAGCCCTTATCTTAAGTATTAACAATATGTAGAGGGATTTTGCACATCCTCGAGAAAATTGAAACCCAAATTAGAGACTGGATTGAATTATTAGAATAGTTATTATTTCCTTCAAATGATATTATACTTACTTAGAAGGACGGTAAAATATATCCATACATATATATAATAATAAATAAATAATATATGATTCCTTAACATATATAAAAAAAAAATGCAGTATCATAAAAATCCTATAAAAATGGTTGCATTTAAGAATTTTTATTATCAATTATTGTGTATGTCCCTTTTCATTTTTCTTAATAAGGATTCCTTTGTGAATATTTTTATCCACTTGTTACTTAGTGGAGAATAGTATGCTTTTTTTCTTTTTTTTCTTTTAATGATTCTATTATATTTGCTCCTTGGAACGTTCAGAGAAAATTCCAAAATTTTAGTTGATCATATCATACGAACATGTCACATCTTTATCACGTCTAATTTATAGTTGAGAAGAGCTGTTCTTTTAAATTATGTTATTTTATAGTTTTATGTTTATGGTAAATGTTATATTGTATAAAATAAGATTTTTTTTTAGCATAGATTATTTCCATTTACAAGAGTTAAATTCAAAATTTTAATCATAAAAAAATTAAATCACTTAAACTTGTTCATTTATTCTTTTTACAAATGGAATAATTCATCAATCTTAATATTAAATATTAATAGTTTGCGTTAAATAGCTATTAAAAAGCATACGCAAGGGAATATAAATGTTATTAAAATAAAGAGGAGAAAATTGGTCAGCCGAGGAGATTTTGGTAAAATTACAGGGGCTGAAAAGATTTAAAAGGGAGTGAGTGTCAGAGCTGCGGATGTATCGTGGTGATCTTCACTCTTCATTATCGTTTCCTCTCAATTTCCTTTTCCAAAAAAAAAAAGAGAAAAAGCGAGAGCCTAAAAATAAAAAGGTCCAGGCTTTAATTCAGTGAGTTGATTTGGAGAGAAAATCGAGGAGAAGAGGAGAGTGAGAGAGAAAGGAAGGGATCGAAGAAGGGGAAGAAGGAGAGAGAGAGAAACAAGCAGCCATGGCTGAGCAACTCACCGATGACCAGATCTCTGAGTTCAAGGAAGCCTTCAGCTTGTTCGACAAGGATGGCGATGGTTCGTTCTTTCTCTCTATCCTTTTTCGCTCTCTTCTGGTTCTAGATCTGGCTTGTTTTATGGTATTTTGTTTTGTTGATTATTTGTTTGAGCCGTTAGATTTCGATTCTGTTACGAGTGATTGCGAATTTGATCTGGTCTCTGTGTGGAAGATCGTTGATTTGGAGGAATTTTTGAAGATTCTTGGCATGTTCTTGCTATTTTGATTATATCTTAGTATAATAATGTTGAAGATCTGTTGTTAATGTTCATTCATTTGATCGACTTTGTGATTTATGATTGTTTTGCCGCGATTGAATAGTCAAGCAACACTGTTTTGGTGGTGGACGAGGAATGATTGAGACTTATGTTGATGTGATGGAATAGGAGGGTGGTTTATAGGAAAGATATGATCAAGTTGTATATTTATGATCAGTTATTTGACCATTGGATTTGTTTCATGTCGAATACTGCATTTAATGAGGTGAACTGCTGCCTTTTGATTGGTTTGATGTAAGCAATGTGATGTAAATTTACGTTGGAGTAGGTTGAATGGCTGAAAAATGATCGGTAATTCGTTTATGCGGAAATGAATGCCGTTTATTGGATCATTCCTTTTGAAGTTCCTGTATGTGATTGATACAGTTAATTAACAATTTTATGTGCTGAATCATTGGATTAGGAGCGTCTATGGATTTGTGTTTGTTAGGTTTGGAATAACCAATTGCAGCTTTTCCTTTCTTTTGGTGGAAAGAATATTGGTTGCTAGTTCATTTGATGGGGATGTTCACTGGTGTGATTTATGGTTGCCTGCACCTAAAATCTTCCATAAAGTGTTTCGCTTGTTGATCAAGAAGCAATAATCACTTGACTGGTGTTTTCAAGCACTTTGTTCACTTGAGATTGAGGTCGACTCATCAAGGTTTATGTTAGCATATATTGATACTTGAGCATGAGTTTTTGATCACTGAGAAAGATACTTTAATAGTTGATCATTTGGTCATATTGAGAAAGATCTAGTAGTTTGAGACTTTTCGCCTTGAATTTTTTGTCATGGTGTTGATTGAAAAGCTTGAGATCTCATTGATGCTTGTGTAATTGCGTCAGAAGAAGTGACCATGTTTAAGGTCTGTCTTTTGCTACTAAACCCACTTGCCTGTCTTGAGATTGATGTTAAACATTTAAATGTGGTGTGGATTTTTCTGAGAAACTGTGACAAATTGAGTTGAGATATGTGTGAAATTTGATGTTTGAACACCAATTATATTGTCTGACTGGTTATACATATGGCAGGCTGCATCACAACCAAGGAGCTTGGGACCGTGATGAGGTCTCTGGGTCAGAACCCAACTGAGGCCGAACTTCAGGACATGATAAATGAGGTCGATGCTGATGGTAATGGCACGATCGACTTCCCAGAGTTCCTTAACCTGATGGCAAGAAAGATGAAGGACACCGACTCTGAGGAAGAGCTGAAGGAAGCTTTCCGTGTCTTTGACAAGGACCAGAACGGCTTCATCTCTGCTGCTGAGCTCCGTCATGTGATGACAAACCTCGGAGAGAAACTGACCGATGAAGAGGTCGATGAGATGATCAGGGAAGCCGATGTTGATGGCGATGGCCAAATCAACTACGAGGAGTTTGTCAAGGTTATGATGGCCAAGTGAGATCCCTCCAGAGCTATGAACATGGTTTTTTTTCAAAGAGGGGTTATTGGGTTTATAGTTTTTTTTTCCGTGTCTTTTCTGATGCATGGAAACCAGATAGTATCTTAGTAGATGTTATGCTCTATGATTTGTGGTTGAATTTATGTTTTCCTTTTGCTGTTTGTGAACTTTTTTCTCTCATTCTGGTTTCTTGTGTATCTAGATTGCCTTGAGGAAATCTAGTTCTGATGGATGATGACTCCATTTTTCAAGCGTCTGCTGTCCTTGGTTCCTAGTGTTATTGAGTAAATTATACTATTAACTATGTAAGTTTTTAAGTTAATAAGAATCTTTTTCTCTCAATCTAATTTCATGACTTTTAATTTATGTCATGTTCCATCATTCATATGAACATTTGCCATCTCTTCATTTGAAGGGGTGGGTTGAAGTTGGCTGAAGTGAGTTAAGGTAGGTTAAAGTGGGTTGAAGTTAATTTTTTTTTTTCCAGGCGGATTAAAGTTGGTTGAAGTTGGTTGAAGTTAGTAAATTCAAAAAGACCTACGAAAAGAACAGGGTTGTAGTCTTGTAAATTTTGTTTACTATTTAGATATAGGTGGTATTATATAGAAATTTCATGGATCATTAAAAAGTACATGCTATTTTGTGTTCAGATTATGGAGTAATTTTTGTTCTTAAATGAGACACTTTAATGTTGTATTTTGTAAAGAATCTAGTACGGAGTATCCATTACAACCTAATAACATTATCCCAACTTTATTTATTTATTTTTTTGAAGTGTTGTTCGAGTCTTCAAGATCTACATTTCACTTGATAAACATTGATATGCAACAAAAAATACATGTAGACAAAAAAAACAGGCAGCTCAGTGCACAAGTATCCTACGTTCACGCAAGGTACGGGAAAGGGCAGCAGTCCAAGAGGTGAATTGTAGGTAGTCTAATCCAATTTATCAATTTACTTTTGGATCACTAAGGCCCTGATCTTTTCGTTGGTATATCCTAATTTATCAACTTCAATCCACTTCACCAATTTCAATAGAAAAATATCTACTCCTATCCATTTCAACCAATTTCAACTCATTTCAACCAACTTCAACACACTTCCTACTATTTTAACTAACTTCTACCCATCATATAAAAAATATAATCTAGTTCAACCAATTTCAACCCACTTCAACACAAAAATATCCACTTTAATCAATCTTAACCAACATTACCTATTTTTCAATCTATATTTTTCATCGAAAAGAACAAGCCCTAAATACGTGATAATGAAAATAAAATACTTGAAATTTAAATTTTATAGAGGAGAAAAATTCTTCTCCCAAGGAGGATTTGGTAAAATGACATCCATTGAAAGGGTTAAAAGGGACAATGGGAACAAGGTATAAGAGTTAACCCTCCACCTTCATCAATTATTCATCGTCATTTCCTCTTATTTTCTAAAAAAAAAGGAAAAAAAGAAAAAGCGACACCCTAAAAATAAAAGCTTTGGGCTTTAATACAGCGAAATTGATCCGGAGAGAGAAAAACAAGGAGAGAGAAAGAGAAGAAGGAGATCGAGAAGTCAGAGAGAGAGAGAGAGACAGAGAGGGAGGCAGCCATGGCGGAACAACTCACCGACGACCAGATCGCCGAGTTCAAGGAAGCCTTCAGCTTGTTCGACAAGGATGGCGATGGTTCGTTCTTCATCTCTCCCTCCCGTTCTCTCTCTTCTGGCTTAAGAGCTAGCTTCTCTAAGCGTGATTTTGTTTTGATTTGTTGTTTTTGTTTTGCTCGTATGCTTGTTTCACTAGGTTTTCATTTTTGTGTTTGATTCTTTTTGTTTTTGTGTCGAATTTGTGGCAATCTGTGTGGAAAGAGTCATTTCTTGGCAAAACTTTATTTCTGAATTCTATTGTGGATGGATAATTCTGTCAAAGATCTGTTCTTTGCACGTTCACTTGTTTTTGATTTTGTGATTTGCCTCCGTTGAATGTTGAAATCGACATTGTGATCTATTAATGTGAAGATTACCTGAGAAAAACATAAATATACTTAGAAGGAAGAAAGGATAGAAATTTGGGTTGAATTGATTGAAATGGGAGTATCTTTTGTGCGAAAAGATGCGATGGGGTTGTATGATGCTTGTGTATGAAGACTTCCTTTGGATGATTTGGTGCTTTGCATGTTGTTCTGCATTGCATATTACACATTGACCCTTCTATCTAGATTTGCATCGGTAGGTTCAGGATAACCAAATTGTGGCTCCTTTCTTTGTAAAGGATATCGATTGCTAGGCTTCCTTTTTGTCACACCTATCATAGAATCTGTAGACTGAGATTTTAAAGAGCATTAGTGCTTTGGAATTTAACTTATCAAGGTATGTGTTCCTGTCGTTGTTGGAAGGGTGTGTGTTACATACATTTGTTGCTTGAGCATGATTGTTTGGTCATCAAGAGGGATGTCTTTAACTTATTATTGACAGGGATTCATTGGTCAGTCTCATTGCCTTGGATTTGTTGACATGTGTATCAAGAAGCTTGAAAAATCATAGTGATTGTGTTAGATGAATGCAAAGCTCAAAACCCTATAGAAAATTTTCCACTAGAAGTGACAACCTTCAAGTTAAAATTCCATCTTTTGTTCCTGTACTCCTTTCAATAACTAAAGGGTATGAGAATCACATACCACAGCATCACATGAAATTCTTTATTAATGTCCTGTTTGCACATATGGATTCTTTGGTCCACAGGGTTCTATGCTATGACATGCCCGATTGTAACCCAATTCCCTCAGGCCCCATCATATTGTTATTCACTTATTCCGGCCCCATAATATTGTGTAGCCCCTATTCAGTGTTGATCCAATCTGTTCGGCACTATTTTAACATTTGCATGCTTATAGCCTTCATGGGCTTGACTTTGTTTGTGTTACTAACAACTCGGGGATAATAGAACTATGGTACTGTGGTATGATTGAGTTTCGTCTGAGATTCTGTGAATTGAGTGTGATATGTCGTTGTCTGATTGTTGAAGATCATTTACACTGATTGATGTGTTATACAATATTCAGGCTGCATTACTACCAAGGAGCTTGGAACAGTGATGAGGTCTCTGGGCCAAAACCCAACTGAGGCTGAGCTTCAGGACATGATTAATGAGGTTGATGCTGATGGGAACGGAACCATTGACTTCCCAGAGTTCCTTAACCTGATGGCAAGAAAGATGAAGGACACCGACTCTGAGGAGGAACTGAAGGAAGCTTTCCGTGTCTTCGACAAGGACCAGAACGGCTTCATCTCTGCTGCTGAGCTCCGCCATGTGATGACAAACCTTGGAGAAAAACTCACTGATGAAGAGGTTGATGAGATGATTAGGGAAGCTGATGTTGATGGTGATGGCCAAATCAACTACGAGGAGTTTGTCAAAGTGATGATGGCCAAGTAAACAAAGTAATGGTATCCAAGTTAACATTCCTTGGAAAAATGAACATGGTTTTGTGGAAGAGGTTTTTTAAAAAGAGAGAGAGAGAGAGAGAGATTTGTAGTAAATTGGGTTAGTGGGTATCAATATCATTGAGTCTATATCTCTTTTGGTCCTTTTCATATTCATGGAAAACCAGATATTTAAGTAGTGTTATATTCTGTGATATTGTGGTTAAATCCTTCCCTTTTCCTGTAATGCTATCACGTCTTGTTGTAGAACTTTCTTCCTTGTCTGGTTTCTTTGTATCTGGATTGCTTCTTCGGGGAACCTAATTCTTGATGGATGACTCAATTTTCAAGCATCTGTCTTTCTTCCTTTCTTAAAGTTTTTTCATTACTTATGGCCTCCCAGAGGTATTTGATCCCAATACCATCCTTGTGTACATAGAATTCATTCCGCCCCATATTATTTGATTGCATTGGAGATTGGACCAATCGCGATCATAATGTGATGGACAGTATATTAGGTCAAATTGTTGGGCAGAGGTGGTGATCTAGCTAACTGACCTTGAAAAAGGGATAACAATTGGAAGAGGATCCTATGCAATTGAAGCTAGATTATAATCTTACAATTTACCCATGCAACGGTTGGCATTTTAAGCTGGTGGACTGTAAGATTGCAATCCTACTTCTAATTGTAGAGGATCTCAATCCTAGCGATCATATACATCTTAATTTTTGAGATCTGCTCTAGCTGTTATATGATCATATGCCACATTGACCAGTACGTACAAATTGAACTATATATTTAGGGTTTATGTAAATACAAATTGAACACATTTAGAGTATGTTCGTTTAACCGATATCACCTACTACTCCCTACTATTCTATACAACTTGTTATAAATGTCCTTAGTTTCGGTGTGAACACTTCACTCATTTTATGTATTCTACATTGTTTAACATTTAACACATTTTTTATGTACATGCTACAATCAAATGTCAAAACTTCAATATTATTATGTGAATTTCCATGGGACTTATATTGGAGCCCAGCACTATAGTTCAGAGATATATACCAGCATTAATTTTATTAGGGCACTAAAACTGTGATATTAATCTGTAGCATTTTCATGGTAAGTCATACATCCATGGCCACGGAGACATATAGCCCTTAGATCCTGTAAGATTGCAAGAACAAACAAGCTTGTACAATTAAACTGGAAAATTTGGAAGGAATTGAGAACAATCGAAGGGCAATTCCCACTGAGCCAAGCACAAAATACCATTACAATGCATCAAAGCAGATTGTCCATGGTGTTCCCCAGTCTCTCTCTTTTTTTGGGTTTTTTTTTTTTAAAAAAAAAAAAACCTTTTCTGGGGGAAGGGGGAAGCCTAAGAGAAACTACGACAGCCACCACACTTTGCCAATTGATTGGATGGATAAGATCATAATCTCTTGAGGCTCTTCTTCCTGGCATCCATTTTCTTCTTCTCCGCCTGGGCCTTCAATGCTGCCCCATCCTTCTTTTGGGGCGGTGCAGCCGATGAGCCCACACCTCCGGTCTCATTTGAAACTAGAGTGGACCCCACAGAGGCTGCGAGTTGCTCCTGACTGCTCGTTCCTTTGCTGCTAGCCGTTGATGGGGCAACAGGAGATGGCGAGGGAGCTCCGGTGCTCGATAATGGGTTCTTCTGGTCAGGGTTTTGAGCTGTGGTGGTGTTCCTCTGGTCTACATTCAGAGCTGTAGTTGACTCAGAGATGGCTCCTTGCTTTAGCTTAGATTTTGGCTTCGCATGAATTCCAGTGTATAACCTACCAAAAAAGTGCAACCAAAATTAGTTGCAAAACTATCTAATTTTAAACCATAGATGGCAACGTTGTGTGTCGCTCTAGAACAGAGCAACACTTCCAGTATATAACTGTATGATGTTGTTGTGTGGATTGTGTGACTCTTAAGAATTGATCTCCTTGCTAGCCGGGCTTAGCCTGCTTGCATTTCGATCTCCCAAGACCTGCTCAGGTGAGATGCACAGTGGGTGGTGGTGGTTAATATTGTTGTGTGGATCCAGATGGGTACACCCTTACCCTTGACTCTTAGTTGCGAAGATTATGGCCTATCATAAAAATCGGAAATCAGGGTTGAGGAGAGAAATGAATCAATTAGAGTTACCTAGCAAGCCTTGCATACTCCTCGTAATTTTCAAGAAGCATCTTGCCAGCTTGCTCATTTAGAGCAGATTCAGGAAAAGGTTCTATGAGCAAACATCTTATCACCTGTTATCGGCAAAAGATACGGACAAATTGAACAAAATTAAATTAAGAATGGCAGTACACACTACCCATTGAAACAACTACTAGTATAACATAAGCAGAAGGAGGAAGAACAATCAGGCTCTTCGGGGCATACCAGAAGAACATGACGCAATCCCAAAGTCGGATTCCAATCCTTCTTCAGGGTATTCACACAAATTTCTCCATTGTTTGCAATATTTGGATGGAAAATCTTGGTAAGGAAATAACCTGGAAGCAATGCATTATACCATTTGTCATGGCCAAAAGTTTATCTAATATAGATACTTGCAATACATATCAACACACATCAGCACTAAACACATGTGATACAAATGCTATATAGGCCACGAAGCATGTCAAACAGCATCATGACTGATTTGATATGGAGATGGGGCACTAAGATACATTGCATTCAGAGAATTTTGCATACCTATTATGCAATACCATTTATAGCAAGGTAGCTTGCTGATCTTTTCTCCAGGGTAGGCAAGACAATGGTAAATGACCATCCAGACAGCCACATGCATAGAAGCAACACATGAGGGCAAAGGTGCCTCACTCAATAAATGAAGTGATTCCTAGTGATTGAACTTTCAAATGGAGAGACAATAATAACAATTGCACTTTCAAGATTTGTTAATTCCTTTTGTTTCACCTGCCATGACTCTGTTGGTCATATATTTGACACTTGCTCGAGTCAAAAATTGCGATGATTTGAGCATAGTGAAACCTAGACAATAAATTTGCCCTGGAGACCAAGCTATGCAGGATACTAGCAAAAGTTAAGGTACATGCTTTCCATGACTATTCATGTCAAATTTTCATTCAACAGAATAGAAATCAAGACCGTCCTGTGTTCTTTTTTGGATTTTTTTTCCAAATTGACCGCAATAAATACCCATCATCAGATTCATCATGTTATGCATCTAACAAAACAGTCCAAACAAGCAAAGATACTAGCAAAAGTTAAGGTACATGCTTTCCATAGCTATTCATGTCAAATTTTCATTCAACAGAATAGAAATCAAGACCGTCCTGTGTTCTTTTTTGGATTTTTTTTCCAAATTGACTGCAATAAATACCCATCATCAGATTCATCACGCTATGCATCTAACACACAACTCCAAACGACCAAAGCTCGGGCCACTGGTTTCCTCTTGCTCTTCTTAACAGTTGTGCAAGTAGGGGGCAACACTCCTAAATAGACAGAATGTTATATTTCTTGTAACATAAAGAACACACGGTAATCAAACATCAGCGAATCTTCCAACACAAAACGATGACTGAAAGCTGAAATATGAGTGGCTTTGACTTATTAGCTTCCTTGATATCCATCAGTACATACATAGAAAGCAGAAATCCATACTAACCTTTTGGAGGTGAATGAGGGAAGTCAATTGATAATATCAACTTCATCCGGAACACGCCATTTTCATAAGGGGTCCCAGCTGCATTGTACAAGACCAGAGGTCATTACACACAGACACAGACATAGACACACGCGTGCACGCGCACACACACAGTGCGAGCGAGCAAGAGAGAGAGAGAGAGAGCAGGAAATTCACTATTGAGTTGACTTTCTCAGTCAAAAACAAACCTAGGTTAGTCAATTTCTATACTTTACAGTAGTCATATATTAAATCATTCCCAGAGCTCAAGCTTCAACTCCTCTGCACTATAACCTTATCTCCAAAGCTAAGCTCATAATCCCACAAGAATAGACGTTCTACACTAATCCAAGTCCATTTTCAAAGAAAGCAGTCAAACTTATCCACAAATATTTGTTTCTTTTTGTGTGTGTGCATACATGTATGCGTGTATGTTTGGGTGGGGGGGGGGGGAAAGAGCACCTGGGCCCTCAATGTCTGCATATATGGTCGTGAAATCATCATCATTAACCCCCACTTTGATTCCTTCCGGAGGTGTTTCATCAAGAGTCTTCAACTCTTTGGCAAGTTGCTTGATAACGTTAGGTGGAAGATTTTCATTAGTAGCCTACATCAAGGAAGCAAACTCAATTAGGGATCCATTCAGTCATCATAAATACTAAGAATCTCCACAAACTTGTGCATGAAAAACTTTTTCCCTAGGTAATCACCAATCATGCAAGATACAAAACTAAACAAGTCTTTTGTCCTTTTCCTTCTTTTTATCCCCGGGGGGGGGGGGTCCTGCAGATTTCTACATCCTAGTAAGTACTGCAGGATACCAAGCAAGTAGCCAAAACTCAAAGGTTGATGAGATGTCTTCTCAGTTGTCAATTGCCAGCCAAGTCCAACACTATTGATTGTTATGACAAAATTAAATTTTTTTTCCCATATTATCTCCAAACCATTATGTCATTGCCCGAAAGAATGTCCATCCCAAGAAATGCAAACATTTTCGGGATTGGATGGTCAACAAGGATATGCTAATTTATTGCTTTAAAAAACTTATCATGATTTTGGCTCGACCATGGGAATAATATTGATAGTCATGACTATCATATGACTATCATATCTTGGTTTGTTGATTGTCATACAACCATGTGAAAATATCATGCAAGTGCACATGAGAAAACAATATTGTTTGTGCATGCAAGCTGGTGTTTGTAAAGAATCACTAGATTTTTCCCACAAAACATTATCATCTAGATCCATATACAAACTGTCAACTAGTAAATTTGGATGATGACCAGAGGGGAAAGGAGTTGCCAATTGATGTTGGATGAAAAAGTTACCATGATAACTAGCTTTGCTGAAAAGTGGAGCTTCCTCCTGACTCTGCACCAAAGCTCCTACAACTTCCGTTTCCAAATGATAGGGGCTTCAGCAGAGTTATCTGCACAACAGCAAGTTAAAAACGTCATCTTTTCTCATTCAACAAGGATATATACAAGTGCAACAACGTACAATGCTAAAAAGTAGTCTACTACGATTAACATAAATGTACTACCTTGTTTGTCCGATTATGGATTTACTAAATCTTTAATAACATTGAAGTATTACACTCCTCAGAAATGCAACAGCTAATGCCTAATTGACAGCCCAATAATATGTACAATACCACAATCCTAGGCCCCTAAGAACTCCCATTCCTTGCTGGGACATGATGCTAATTTCTAGCTTCTAGCTTGGCTATGAACTTTAAGAAAGGATCAATCATGCTCCCTGGCTGCTACATCCGTCAATCACTTTGAGGCTCACACAGAAATCGCTAAGCCTTAATTTTCCGACCATAAGGGAAGAGCTATGTTGTTCTTCAACAAAGATATTCAGATAGATTGTTGCATTGAAGCCTCAGTTCTATGTCACCTGTATGCTACCTAAAATAACCCTCCCTTTGTGATTTCTGTATAATAACATTCACATTCACTTCACATTGTTCTACTCATCAGAAAGGTCAACTTCATGTAATCAGATAGATTGTAGCATTCAAGCCTTTGTTCTACGGCACTAGCACGCTACCTAACACAACCCTTGTGATTTCTGTATTGTAACATTCGCATGCCACTTCACACTATGTTTTATTTTATCAGAAAGATCAACTTCAGGTAAGTATTCCTCAGTGAAGAGTACCCAATAAGCTGTTAAATCTTCAAATCCTATGTAATCCCAAGATCCTCTCCAAGCTACTGAATGAATCCTCAATAGAAAGACTAGGGTATATGCCATAATTACCAAGTTTGCTCAAGTCTCAACCCTGTATGATACACGATCCAGATCAGGTAGAAGCGTTAGAAGAATAATGCAAATAGGCTTATCCTTAGTCCACCCAGCAATTCAAGTGACAAAGAAAAAAACGAAACAAAAGGGCTAAATCTTCTAAATAAGAACACATTCGTTGCAGTGAAAGGAACATTATTCAATATTGCTTGTAAAACATCAAGCAACAATCTTGCACCCCCCGCCCCTCAGGGGGATATAAGACTAGCTCAGCTAGGAAAGCCCTTCCATAAACAGAAGCAGCAATACCAGTTGTACTTTGACAAAGAAGCATGACCGATTGGCGGCAGCAGAAACTACCCTAGCAAACAAAAGTGTGATCAATTCTACATGGAAAGATTTGACCTTTAGTATCACAACTTCAAACTAGCACATCAACATCCATGCATGATTCCAAGACTGAGAGAAATAAGACTTAAACGTCGAAGCCAAAATATACTCCACTTAGCAAAAACATCTTATTTAATTAGAAGACATATATGGAAGCACGGCTGCACCTAGCAATTCAACTGGCTCTGAGCCAGCAAGATACAAAGAAATGGTTAATTCTAACACAAATATTTGGGGCGGGGGGGACTAAGCAGATATACACTAGTATTAAGCCTAGATTTTCAGCCCCAATACATGAGATAAAAAGAACTATTAGAAAATTTTTCCTCATTTGATGCTATAAACTTTGAACTTGATAATAGAGGATAACGGAAAGTTTCAATCGAGAATATCATAGTTTAAGTCCATGAATCCAAATTCTAAGTTTCTAACCCTAAGAGGAACATAAGAGGTCTAGTACAGGCAGCCCATTTTTCATTTCAATAGGGAAGTCATCAGCAAAAAGCTTCCTCCTTTGAGCCACCGATGGACCAACTGGCTTTTTCTTGAATCAGTACAGGAAGAGACGAAAAGCCAAAGATTATAAAGAAGAGGTTGATGACCTCTTTAAACAACAGCAATTGCATTTTGAGGGAAAAAAGAAAAGAAGAAGAACAAAGGCACAAACCCTAGTTAAGCAAATCAAGACCCACCAAAAACAGAAAAACCCTAATGTAAATCAAGCATCTAGATTACAACCCAGGCACTGAACATAGAGCGTAAAAAAGAGGGAAAAGGGCGTATCAAAAGAATCAACAACAATCCCACAAATGAAATCAAAGAAAGATCAAAAATTTGCAAAAGCCTCACCAGAACTGGCAGAACACAACATTATTCAATCAAAATCCATTGCATTACTCAGCAAAAACTCTAATCAAATCACAAAATAAGAAAAACCCAGATGAAAATTCACACTAATCTGGGCAAAAGAAATAAAGACCAGCAACCAATCCATAGAGATTAAGAAAGAAACAACAACAATTCACCTTATCTGAAGTGCACAGTCAGGAGAGAGAGAGAGAGAGAGAGAGAGAAAGAGGGGGCAAAGGCAAAGCAAAGATGCAGTATTTGAAATTGATGCGCAATCAGAAAGCGAGACAGAGAGAGGGAGAGAGAGAGACAATTGAGAGAGAGAGCGAGGCTCCTTGAATAATTGGACTGTTTTTGGGTTTTTTTTTTTTTGAAATTAAAAGCACAGAAATTGTGAGAAAATGGTGAGAGAAGAATCAAGAGGGGCCCAAATTTGTAAATTATTTAGAAAAACTTTTTTATTAAATAAATAAAATTGTTAGGAATTTAAAATGATGAAATGATGTGCCACGTGACGGAGGGCTCCAGATTTGAGATTTGTAGACGTTGGAGAATTAGATTCCTTTTTTATTTCTTTTTTTCAAACATTATTTTCTGATTTGATTTGTCGTAAATGGTGGAAGTGGGCCCTACCAACAGCTTTTTGTTTGAAACTCCTTCTCAAAGGACAAAAAGACAAAGGTCCCCACTTTGGTTGTTTTTTCTTTTGATTTTTTTTTTTTAAGTAAGAGTCCGCTCTTTTCGTTAAGAAATATTGATTGATAAATTTGATTGAGATTAATTGAAATATGTTAAATTGAGTTTTTTTTATTGAAATTGATTAAAGTAGATTGAATTTTTTTATATAATAGATAAACATTCGTTAGAATTACAAGAACTGAGTTGAAGTGAGTTGAGTTGGTTGAAGTTAGTTGAAGTAGATTAAAAATTAAATAAAAGAAGGAACGAGAATCCTACATTTTCAAATATTTAAAAAGAAGTTTAATTAACTCTTAAAACCATTTTGTTCTAATTATTAAATGTAGATTTTATATAAAGTCTTCATTTTCAAGATATAGGATGGCACAAATTTTAATATATAAGATACTTAAATGTGACACCAACTATGCTAACTAAAACTAGTCGTTTTAGTTAATATTAAAATGAAAGTAACTGATTAATCAAGTTAACACATAAATAATACCATCTTTTATATCTAAATTTTGCACAAATAAGGATGAAGTGTTTACTTATTACATAGTTTTTTCTACCCAAACAAGTCACGTTATATAGTGATGCTTGAACAAAAATTTACAATATTTTAAATCAATTTCGAAAATATTTTAGGATACCCAAGAACTATAGCCATCTATATTTTCAATCTTTTTCCCTAATATATGATTACAAAATATACGATTACAAATTCACCCTACACTTATTAACCCTTGACTTTTACATAAAGTACAAGGCACATTTATATCAATGAGACAAGCATAAAGCACCTCCACCATACAAATTGGTTTTTAGCTACCACCCAAATAAATTATGCCCATCGTATGGGTAGAGATAAGACCCCGCCAAGCAGAACCCACATTGTTAGGTAGAGATATGACCCACATTGAGAGATGTTGTTGTTATTGTTGTGTTGTTGTTGTTGTATCGGTAGAGATAAGGTTGCCTACATCTGGATCTTCTTAGACTCCACAAAAGCGGAACCCACACTGGGAGGTGTTGTTTTTGTTGTGAAAATCATCAAATAATCATAACTCACAATAATAGGCAATAATAAAGGTGGGTCATCGGTGCATGGGTCATGGAGGGGGTGGTTCCACTGCTTCTTTTTTTTTTGAGGCGTTTTTGGTATATATTCCTTATTGCCAGCCAAAATAATATATTATGTGCCTTATTTTGTCCCCTTTATTCTTTAATAATGGACATGCATTTAAAATATATAATTTGCATCCGCCATTGTTAGGTAGAAAATATTTGGAGACAACTGCCAAAGATTTGTGTTTCAATCTTGACCAAGATAAATTAATTGGATTTTCACACCCTTTATTTTATCAACCCTAAATTGCTGATCTATATATGTGTTTTCTCCGCCTATAACAAAATCTAACAGGGAATATGACACAACAACAACAATCATTTCCCGTGTAAATTTCACTTTAATATAGAACACGACAAATTAAAATAAACAAAACATCGAGAATAAGAAATAAACCATAAAATTAATTAAATAAACATAGAGCTCAAGCTACTTGCAAGCTCATATGGGGGGAGTGTGGAGTGCATGACCCAAGCGTTACAGCACAAGCCAACTTTAATGGCGTGTATATCTTCATGCTGGAGAGTTTAAACCAAAATATTGTAATTTGACATTAAAAAAAAACCAAAATATTGTAATGAATGTCTATAGTTATACTTTTTTTTTTGGCCTCCTACTGGCCTAGCTTCTTTAT